>JAQPZY010001665.1:920000-1020000 GCA_029931535.1 Margaritifera margaritifera
GCAAGATCCAGTCATCCACAAAGTTTGGTTCAGTTATGTGATGTAGAACAAATATTATTGTACACAAGCTGTCTTTATTCTTTCAGTCACCATGACTTTTATTTTTGTCCTCTTGCAACTGAAATCAATACGGTTTTTCTTTACCCCATGGGCAAACAAGCCACAAAGTTTAGTACAGTTTCCTGATGTAGAACTAATGTTATTGTGCTTAACCATTTTTTTTCTATCAGTCACAGTGACTTTCAACTGAAAAATAACTTCTTCCTAACTACAAGTGTAAGCAATCCAAAATGTTTGGTAACTCTAAATGGAGGCAAAGTCAATTTATTGTGCAGAAATCATTTTTCTTCTTTCAGTCATTGACCTTTTGACCCTTCAAATCAAAAGATGTATATTCTTGATTGGTTGTGCACCAGAACCCCATTTCCAATGTTGTTTTAAAAGAAATCAAAATATTAAATGAAAAGTATGTAATGTTTTTCAAAAGAGAAAAAAAAACCCATAGTTTTCAACATATTTATTCTGATAACAACAACCAGCAATGTGTCACTGACACAGCAGCCTAGAAAAATCCAGCTTCTTAATGCATAATGCAGAGAGCACGTCATCACAGTTTTGTTGGCATTGCATGATTTCATCACTGGTACCATGGATATGTAGGCTGCAATATTTGGGTAGTCGTGTGACTAGTAAAAAAAACAGGTCAAATTTTGTCAACGTTGTAAATCGTCTCATCTTTCAATAGATTAATTAATGTTACACTTGCAATTTCTGAGAAGATAAATTATTTTCCTATTTATTTCATGCAGGTAGAGTTCAACATAAGGTTGCTTAAGTTTGCTACACCCAGTAGTAAGTGGGTACCCTACTGTGCTGCTTTGGCAAACTCCAACATTTTTATAGGAAATATGCTCTGATCTCATACCCAACACAAGTATCCAAATATCTACAACATGATGGGAAAGATCAGAGCAAACCTGGTCTAGGTTTTCTCCTGGTGGCATTTTGTCACCAAATTTATAGCATTGTATTAGTGGTGTTATCCTGCCCAAGGTAGGTAACCCACTGTATGGAGTATGGATGTTGTGCCTTTAAAATGGGCCTAAAATTAGCAATTATCCCAATAAATGGGCACAAGCCTAATAGCCCACCCCAAACACACTTGGAGAATTTTTCATTCTTGGCCCGTTTAAAAGAGAGAGTGTCAGATTTCTCTCGTGTGAATATCTGTAAAGAAAGATCCAAATTTTTAACATTTCAAACCTTGCTTAGTAAAGATGGGAAAGGTAATAGGAAAGGACATTTATCTTTCAAATTTTAATTATGTGAAACATTTTGTAAGTTATAATTTTGACATTTTAAAGTCTGGGATTATAACTTCTCATTCCATAAGAAGACATCTTTATCTCGAATGATCGCTTTAGATGTCAACAAAATATTTCAAAGTATACAATTTTCGCACATTTCTAAATGTTTACAAACAGGCTGAATCAACTTATAAAATGGAAAGTTACCAAATCAAACTTCAAGAGGTGTGGAACATCATTATATTTCTGGAATATTTCTGCGTGAATTCATACTACATGTGCTGAAATTGTAAACTGCAAAGACAACATTTCTTTTCAACATCAGTTTAATAATCATCCTGACAGAATAAACATGTATAGATATGGAATAAATATGTTCTGAATTGTATCTTTCTCTGGATATTGTTTTTCATTCCTATGGCTCAAGTCAATCGAACCAAACTGAAGCTTCAAGGACTGGAAAATCTGACCAGCAATGTTACTACTGTATGCATAGTTATAGAGTGGGGATCTCGATGGTTCCAATTAATGAGCAAATAAGCATTGATTTCTATCAACATATGGAGAAATTAGGCGTGACTTTTCATTCACCACCACTACCTGTATTGTTAGCCTTAATCTAATTACACCTCTCCCTCAATAACTCGCGCACAACGGGGTCCAAAAACATAGACCGCACTATAAGTGAGGGCGCGAGTTACCGAGGAACCTCAAAAAAATTAAGAAGGTGATGCCATCCCACTGGACATCAAGAAAACCACACTGGGGGGGGGGGAGGGGGGGTAACGGGGCTATTTTTTGGCTGAATACTTGTTTAATAATTACATTGGGAATAATTGTCAATAAAGAGTTTTTTTCTAATGTAGTTGTTTGCTTTTCTGTATAAATTACCTTTATTTTCAAGATACCGAACCTCTGAAAGATCGTTAACAACATTAGTCCAAGCGGTTTCAACAACACGTGTACGTGGAAACATTGTGTATTATGTCACTGCTTTTTGTTGTTGTCGATTCACAACTAAACAAGATTACTTTTTTCAAAAAATAGGGACATTTATTTCGTTAAACAACCGTCAACGTCGAAACTCAATTTATTTATTGTTCTATTAATAAAATATGAATGTCGTGATTTCATATCAAGTAACAGTGAAACTTCATCTCATCCTTCAGGAAACCCCTGAGTAGCAAGTTAGAAATTTTGAGTTCAATACAAACTCTGGAACTCGCTTCTCCGTAATGAACTGTATCTGTGAAACAAAGCTTTTTATTCTCCAAGTTCTCATTTGACTTGGTTGCCTTACTATCTTTGATCACATTTGTGAATTTGCGAATGAGTAGGCTAATTTAAGGTCGTTTAATTATATTACTTACATGATAATATTTATAACAGTGTTCGATTGACTGAAATGAGTTCACCTGACACACGGCCTTTTCTGTAACTTTTTCTGTTATTCCACCCCCTTTATTTGATTTGATACAAAAGACGTAATTAACGTGATAATACAAAGCAGGTATGCTATTAATTGAGTGTAACAACACAACGAATACTTCCGCAAGTCAGAGATATAAACAAAATCGGCACTTAATTGGGTTCTCACGGAAATGCTCGCGGCGATAGCTGGGTCGGTTGAATTATATCTTTCATGTTTGAATACAAGAGGGCATATTGCATTTATGATGATTACACTTAAACCGAATTAAAAGATAGAACTTAAACACAAATTTCACTTGACAAAACTTATTTAATTGGTATTTATTTTTAAAGTGTTCCCACCAGTAGGTATTAGTGACGTTTTTGTTGATCGAAATTTCGTCAAATATTTTTATTTTTAGTGTACTGAGAATGTTGTTTGGAAAGAAAATTGAACAAAATATATGACTTCTTATTAAAAGTTGAAAACTTCATGATGTTGATTCAAATTTCTGGCTACTAACCACTGTTTTTGACGATAAAACAAGCGATATATCAAGGTTTCATTTATTAATATTTTTATCGCGATTTTTTTCACCGTCAACAAATAGTAGACATTTTTTGGGAATTTTTTGTTGTTGTATTTTCTAGTTAAAAAAAGGGATCCACGCCTGACCCTGCGTTATAAGCGGGTCCGCGAGTTATCCGGGCGCGAGTTATCGAGGGAGCGGTGTAGCTTTAAATACCATTAAACTTTTCTTGGCAGTAAGAGTAAAGAGACATTCCACACTGGATTAGAAATTATAAACACCAACAACTGGTTTATCTTCTGCCTTCACATGAGTTTAAGTTCTATGAGAAAAATACTTTCAAGGCAGTCTCATCTCCTCTTCACAACTGTTTTGATGTCTTGTAATTAATAAATAGTATAGATCGCCTACTGGAGTTGTTCTTAAATAACAAATAACATTACATGGTGGCAGTGGTAAAACACAAGACTATAATTATCAGAGTTGAATATGGCTTTGTTTCAATTTACAGATCTGGACAAATTTGACTTTTCAAGACCTGAAACCTGGGAAAAGTGTTTTCAGCACTTTGAACACTTTTGTCAAGAATCTGGACTCAGTGAAAAAGAGGAAGAAATTCAAGTGAATACCTTGATTTACTCCATGGAAAGTGAGGATGACGACATTTTGTCTTCATTCAACCTGGAAGACCAGGACCGATAGATTCATGCGGTATATTTCATTCCAAAAAGGAATGTAAGTTTTGCAAGAGCAAAATTTAATCAGAGAAAAATGGACGAGTGAGAAACAGTAGACAGTTTTGTTACAGTTCTTCATGTGTTAGCTGATTATTTTAATTTCGAGCTACTACATGATGAAATGATCAGAGATCGTTTTCTCGGTGGACTGCGAGATCCAAAACTGTTGGAAGAATTGCTATTAGATGTAAATCTAACTCTAGAGACTGCCATTAGTTAAGTTTGACAAAATGAGGTCTTACGAAAGCAACAGTCAATCGTACAAGTATCTGCAGAACGAATGACTGCAATGGATGCAGTAAAATCATCTTCACTTAAATGTGGGAAACTGAAACATAAAATCACAAAATTTCAGCCGAATAATTTAAGCACAAAAGGGTGTGCAAGATGTGGAAATAAAGTCAATCATTCTCGGGACCAATATCCAGCAAAAGATGCAGAATGTCACAAGTGTAAGAAAAAAGGACACAATGAAAAATGATGCCAGTCAAAATCAGCATTTTGCACAATAGAATCAAGAGCAGAAGCTGGGTTTCTAGGGATTATCAACGCACAGACGAGTCAGTCATGAATAATGCAGTTCAGATTGAACAATGCTTGTGTTAGTGAAAACTGATACTGGAGCTGATGTGACTGTAATTCCTTAAAAGGATTTATGAAAGACTGGAGTCCAAAAACTATTAAAGTCCGATAGAAAATTGTATGGCCCTGGAAACTCTAAACTTAAAGGGCTGGAACAATTTACATGTGAAATGGAATCCAACAATGCATTCAGTGTACAAGACATATTCGTTGTAAAGGGATTGAATCAGGCACTCTTGGTCAGGCCCGCTATAAAAGCTCTCAAGATTATTTAAAAGGTAAATATATCCTCAGTAACTGACTTTGATCAAAACTCTCAAAATGCAAGCAAAAGTCACAAGAAATATATAAAAATAGATAGAGGTTATTATGAGAAATTTCCAAATCTTTTTAAAGGCCTGGGGACAACAAAGTGGTTCTATAAGATAACTCTTGATAAAAAATACCAAGCCTTATGCTTTATCTACCCAAGAAGGTCCCTATCTATTTACTGAATCAAGCCCAAAAGGAGTTGGATAGAATGGAAAAAATGGGTATTATTTCAAAGGTAGATGAGCCCACTGAGTGGTGTGCAGGAATGGTTGTCATTCCAAAAACAAACAGTTCAGTAAAAATTTGTGTGGATCTAACTAACAGAATGAATCAGTTAAAAGAGAAAATCACCCACTACAATCAGTTGAACAGTCTGTTGCAAAGCTAGCTGGTGCAACATTTTTTACAAAACTTGATGCAAACTCAGGCTTTTGGCAGATAAACCTGTTGGAAGATTTGCACCACCTTACAATTTCATTACTCCCTTTGGTAGGTTTTATTTTAATCGCCTTCCAATCGTAATCAGTTTTGTGCCAGAATTTGTTTCAGAAAAAGGATGTCAGAAACACTTAAGCAATATTACGGAATGCTCTGTCACATGGATGATATTCTTGTTTTAATGGGAAAACACGAGAACAATATGATGAAAGACAATAAAGAGTTATGAAATCAAATGAAAACTCTGGCGTTGCTTTGAACATTGAAAACTGTGAAATTTCAAGATCATCCATTAGATTTCTTGGCCATGTTATTGACGAACATGGCTGTCGACCTGATCCTGAAAAAAATCAAAGTCATAAACAAAATGGAAACTCTGAAATGTGAAACAGATATACGACGATTTCTGAGTATGGCAAATCAACTTAGCAAATGCTGTCCACATTTCGCGGAAAAATCAAAACAATTATTTGAGCTTGTGAAAGGAAAGAACTTGTAGACTTGAGGTCCAGATCAAAAAGAAGCTTTTACAGATATCAAGCAAGCAATAATATCGTCACCAACTTTGGCACATTATGATCCAAACAGAGAAATAGTTGTATCTGCAGATGCATCTTCAGTTTGGACTAGGTGCAGAAACCTGGTAAAGCTCTAAGACTGGTGGCATTTGCATCACAAGGTATGTCAGAAACTGAGCAACACTACACTCAAATAGAAAAAGAGGCTCTTGCAATAACGTGGGCATGTGAACACTTCAACAGCTACTTAATTGGGTCACAATTCAAACTTGAAAGTGACCATAAGCCATTATTACCACTAATGAGCACAAAAATCTTGGGAGATTTGCTCCCTTGAATTCAATGCTTTAGAATGCGTTTGATGAAATTCAAATCTTCTATAGTTCATGTTGCTGGCAAAAATCTATTAACTGCCAATGCTATATCCTGAGCACCTTGAAGTTATCACTCTGTGAGTGACAGAGAACTTCAGGCAGAGACTAATACCTGAATATCGAATGATCTGATTTGCAACAAATTCTACAATTCTGTGATCAGTGGTGGCCTGAGAAATCGGCTATTGATGGAAAACCTGAATCACACTTGTCAGATAGAGGTGAATTTACAGTGCAAAATAGTCTCTTAATGAAAGATACAACACATTTGGTTGTATCAGAATCATTTCAAAAAGAAATTCTAGTGAGAATTCACGATAGACAACGAGGCAGTTAAATGCCGAGAATGCGCCAAAACGTCAGTTTGGTGGAAAGGACTAAGCACTCAGCTAGAACATTTGGTAAAATCTTGCCAAAATTGCATTGTAAACTCAGGAGATCAAGCTAAATCAATGATACCAAATGAATTTTTAAGTTGACCTTGGCAAAGAGTTGCATCAGACTTGTTTGAACTCACTGGTTACAAATGTATCTCATGGTAATTGATTATCTTTCACGATACATTGAAATAGCAATATTACAAGGCACGGATTCAAACACAATCATCAATCACCTCAAATCAATGTTTGCGCAAAACGCTATGCTATAAGTATTAATTTCAGATAATGGTCCGCATTATACATCTGCAATATTTAAAAAATTCATAAAATATTATGGGTTCAGGCATATTACAAGTAGTCCAAAATATCGATGGAGTGATAGTCTTGCTGAAAGACCTGTCCAAACAATTAAAAAAATGTTTAGAAAGACATGATGATCCTTACATAGTTCTTTTGACATACTGTGCAACACCTTTATCAAATGGATACAGCCCTGCCGAATTACTAATGAGACCAAAAAATGGTAGCTGCAATGGCCTGATTTAATGAAACTGAAGAAATCAAAAAATTATCGGAAGCAAACTCAAAAGAGAAATTATTATTGTCAACATCGTGCCCAAAATATGGAAAAAACTTTGAGGAAGCAATAAGGTATGGATCAAAAAGGTCATTTAAATCTGAGGCATCTACACGTCGTTCATACATGGTAGTCATGGATGAGATAAGGCGTAATAGGAGAAATTTAATTCCCACAGTATCAGAGACTGACGGAGTGAATGTTTTAAACCCTGGTCCTTTGTCTCACTCTGATGAAAGCAAGCCAGTACCAATCAGGCAAATTGGATATTTCACATATTCAGGAAAATTGTCAAAACCACATGAGAAACTGAAAGTGTAAAAATGAAGCAGACAACTGCTTGTTTAGAAATGGGGTCACCAGATCACATTTCATTTCAAATGTTAACATACTCAGGAGGGTGATGTAATGTGAGCAATAATCTAATTAGCTTTAAATATCACTCGACTGTTATTGGCAGTAAAAGTAAACAGACATATTCCATACTGGATTAGAACTGATATTCACCAACAGCTGGTTTGTCTTATGTCTTCACTAGGGTTTAAGTTCCATGGGAAAAATACTTTCAGGGCAGTCTTGTCTACTCTTCACATCTGTATTGATGTCATGTAATTAATAAATAGTATAGATTATCTACTGGAGTTATTCTTAAATAATAAATAACATTACACCACCAGCTAGAGGAATTCACTCTGATAACAATAGCAAATCCAACTTGCTAAACATTACATGTAATAAGTTCATCAAATTCAAAATAAACTTGCTGGTAGTTGTAGAATAATGTGCTTGGCAAGATAAAAGCTTCAATATTGAGCAGACACCAATGACGATACAGATGACAACATCAGCTATTCTTTGAAAAAGACACGATATAAAAGTCAATAAGAATATCTCTGAATAACTCATTTAGTTTGCAAAAATAGCCTTTCAAATGGCAATTCTTTGTTTTTCTTAGGGATTTTTTCACCTTGCAATAGAGGCGAGATATCCTGTGGGATGGGTCAATATTTACACAAGTAATCAAATGATGCTGGGATAGTATTATTGTAGGACCAGTGCTAAAAAAATCTGATACCCCGATGTCCGGGGCCCCTCTAATTTCAGGTTGGGGCCCTCCTGTATTTTAAGTGAAGTGCCCATTGGGCTTTTAGAAGAAAAAAATCTAATATTTGCATGTGAAAACTTCGATTACGCTAACGAAATTTGGAATTTTATTTTCAAGTTGTTGAAAGACTAGTAATTATATGCCCTGTACCCTTATGAAGATCGTCTACTTACCATACTTCTATTGAAAGCTTAAACTTTGAGTACAAAGTTTTGAGTACAAAGTGAAGCATGTGACCTATGAATGGAGAACAGATTGCCTGGGTTACCTATAATTAGTGCTCACTTGGCTTTGCATACATGTGATTCTAACGAAGGTAGGACAAAAATGACGTTTATTATTCCCCGTCTGGTTTCTCTTCACAACGAAATAATCTCCTGGTTCTATCTATACAGTGAGGGACCATTCCATGAGTGAAAAGCCTTGTAGGCAAAACAATTTACAGAGGGTCTCTGCCCAACTAAACCAGATTTTTTAGTGTTGTTGTAAAAGACAAACACCATTAATCGTTTGGTATGCTGTCTACCGCACATACTGTTCCATACTTGAAATCTATCGCTTTTGAAAATAAAATGATTTGTAAAAAAATTTAAAAAGTGAGAAAAAAAAAGGTATTTTTACTCATTCTATTCATGCATTACAGAAACCAGCCAGAACGAGTCTATTGGGAACAGGAACTTTTCCAGCAGTCATTGTGATCGGTGCGATAGTGAGTGGCTTAGTAATCGCATTAAGACTAACATGTGTACACAACAAACTGTTAACTGATTACTTTATTGTCGTAATCTGGAGAGTTTGGGCCAAATATGGGAATTTTTGAGGTGTTATAAGTAATAAAGGGATCAAAGGTGGTCCATGATGCTTTCTGAGTCTTTGATTACAAATTGGCAGTCCTTTGGCGGAGTTGAGATAAAAAGGAAAGACACTAAAAAATGATTTATGCAGAAATGCTTGAGTAAGTAATGCAACACTAGCTAAACATATTGAGCGGCACCAATGAACAACAATATAAGTGTAAAGAGAAACTGTATAAAGCAAGACATGTTTCAGATGCTAATGAACATCAACACTGCTATTCCAATGAGTATGGAGGACATTGATAGAGCAACTGGACAATGGTTGACATCAGGAACTGGAGAAAAACATTACGTTACATCAAATATTTTGAGATCTGAATAAACACACAAGTCAATTGAATATGATTTTGATTATTTCTTTTCATATTTAAAGTACAGCAATTGCAACGTTGTGTGACAAATAATAGTAAAAAAATAGGGCCCTTTTGGGCACATGGAATTTGAGTCAGGGCTTGTGATTTTTTAAAGTCACCAGCCCTAGGCCTATGTCTGAAAAATTCGTTCTTTCAGAATGTGCAAAAGAGGGTGAGATGGGTTTTTGTTTTTTTGTATTACAATTTTTAAAGTGATAACAAAAGTGTAACTATCAATTTTCACTTTCCTGTTCCTGGGAATTATGCTACATTTATACTGTCAAAGGGAGATAAATCTCTTATGCTTGGTATTCAATGATTCACAGAAAAGTTAAACTGATACATCACACAACTAGCTTAGTCAAAGAACAAGGTGTTACAGCAAACGGTACTAAGTCTGCAGCCACACCCAATACCTACCGGTAAGAAGTTTTGAGTAAATAAATACAACTTACCCATAATTAACACTTTCATCCATATGCAAGGGTATATTATTTAGTAATTATTCATGTCGCTTTGTATTGTTTTATTTGGGGTTTTGGGGCATCAACTTGTGTATTATTTTTGTTTTGTTTTGTTTCACTTTAGAAAGAATTAAGGGTTGTATGCAACTATATACTATGTATGTAAATATGCAAATAATAGTGGGCCACAAGGAGGATTAGTTTCATGTGACTAATTCTGTCATCCTCTTTAAAAATAGTCATTATTATTATTATAATCTATTCAGCCTATCTAGGAAACTCATTCATTTTCAACTGTCCCATTTTACCATAGCAATTCATTAAGTCTGTGACATATGACTGAATTCTTTTGGGGGTAAAATTAATTAAATACACAGCTTACAATTTCTTGACTTTGTTATATGAAAAGTTGTTTGTGCTTTGATATATTTCTCAAGCAATCTTTATTCCTTTAACAGGGTCTCACTTATTACAAATTGTCAATGAACAAAAAAAACAACAACAAAAAAACAACAAAATACATGACATTCAAGCGGGTGAACCTTATCAAGATTAATGTATTTCAATAGAAAGGACACTTTATATCAATTTATTCCACATTTGGTAGTGTTGAGCATGGTATACAGATTTCATAAGAATGTCATCATGTGCAAAATCATTATCTGATCAGCGATGTAAGTATATGTTTATAAAGATGGAACCTTCCAGAGATGTTGGTGTTAGTCATCCTGACGTGTGGAAAAACTTATTTGGACAAAGTATAGTTAGACAACTGCAGCACCAAAGGCGTTTCAGAGGTGGTGGATTTTAAATGCTATATGATTTGCAATCCCCCCTGCCCTTAAAAACCGACCACTCTGCTACGTAACTCACTTCATAGTCGGCTAAATTACATTAAATCCTATGCACCAAGGCACAGAGCATATTAATTTTGGAAGGTATTTCAGCCATTTTTATGTCAATGTACCTGAAATCCATCTGAAAAAGCACACCTGATTTGGCCAAAGTGGCAATTATCCTGTCCAGCCTGTGCATGCAAGTAAGTTTTGATCAGTAGATCATGAAATGTAGGACACTGTCTCCTCCTCCAGACAGCAATAAGTAGTCTTACTACAGCAGAATCACCCAACTGCTTAACGATTACAAGAATACTCATGACAGTCCTGCTTTAAACAGATTAACTGACTTACTTCTCCTGCTCCCTGCCACTTTTCTAAAGTTCTTTCTTTCTTAACCAATCAATGAATTAAATACAGCAGGGTCTTCAACCTTTTCGGAAAGCTAATACTTGTAGTTTACTAAATTTTTATATTTCCCAATACCTCAAAAACACAATAAGAATTGCCCAAGTACTGTTAGGTGTTATGCTTTAATACCTATTTTAGGCAGTACTATTTTCATATGTCCATTTGACTTCATTTTCGGCTTCCTTTGCATTCATTTTTGGTAGCAATTCATTCAGTTCATTTCCTGTGAATCTTGGAACCTCAGGTGGCAGAGTGGTCTAAGGCACTCACCTTTACAGATCACTCACACATCTCACCTTTGTCCATGTGAGTTCAAGTCTTGGCTCGAGCCATGTGGGTATGTAACAAAGCTTGCCAGTAACTTACTGTGGGTTGGTAATTTTTTCTCTGGGGTTTTCCCAGGTTCTTCTTCCACCAAATATACTGGCCATCATGTATAACCTATCATGCGCTGAAAAATGGTATTAAACCCATAAAAAACAAAAAATTCCAGTGAATCTTCTTTCATCTTTGCTCATTTAATTTCATTTGTTTGGTAATTAGGCATGTTTCACTTCAGGTATACCCAATCAGAGTTCCCCACAATGATCTAATTATCTTGGCAAGAGAACCAAAATACACAAGGTGGATGTTCAATGCAGATTTATAATTCCACCCACTAAATGTGGCTAAATACAGTGCTCATTTCATAACCTTGTTTTTACACTAGTTATAAATTATCATTATCATTACTAAACATCTAATCTAATAATTAAATTTATTTTCCCTTGTCTACATTTTACACTTGCAATTTGTTCAATTTCAGTCCATTAATTTTTGTTCATCAGTTTTATTTTTGGTAATTAGGCATGTCTGACTGTAGCCATAAGCTACAAGAGTCCCTTCTTCACTAGAAAACTGAACTAACATTAAGTGAGCAAAAGAGTTGCATATACTGAACACTGGGCCTAAAATTTGTCTAGCATGGTATGATTGGAGTCACATAGCATAGCATGAAATCCTAAATTACTTTTTTGGCAACTTTGCTTCTAATGCACTGAATCATGTTTTTTAATGACATTCTATTTCATGCTTTTGTACTGAAAAGGTAATATAGTTTCTAATAGTGAGGAAGTACAGATAATGATATAATTGATTTAAAGTCCATTGGGTAAACAGAGCTTGAGGTACCCACGGTCAATACTGTTGTGCAACTCCTACACTGTTCAATGTATACTTCACACCTTGGAATATGGTTTGGTGTTGTCTGTAGATGTGCATAATGAATTTTAAATACTGAAACAGCCCATGGTGTGGTGCTAGAGGAGTGGGTGTTGTTTTACATACAGTCAAAAAAAATCCTATATTATCAGACTAATATTTAAGAGAATTGGTGTGTGTGATTATCTACCTTAGCGTGAACATGTCATATCCGGGCTTTGAATGGAACCCCTGGGTCATGCCTGTGGGAATACAGTTGTGGCCCCTTGGTCACAACTCAAGCTATTTAGACCCCACCCTGTAAGACAGGTTTATTTGGCATGAAAAAGATGAATTCAGAGATGCAAAAAAAATTTCACCCTTGGTCTTTTCTTACTGCTATGGACTGAAGCCCAGGGTATTAATGTAGCAACTATAGAGATTCCCACCCAATAACCATATATACCGTAAAACCTGTCAAAAATTGGCCACACATGGGAAAAGGCCAACTGGTCTCTGTACACTGGGGACCTATGTACAGTTTCACCTTTCAAGTTTGGTTTTTGAGCAAATACCACAGACCAAATACCACTTGTGTTATTATTATTATTTTTAATTTTTTTTATATTATTATATGCATTATTATTGTATTATTATTTGCATTATTATTATATTATTATTATTATTATTATTATTATTATTATTATTATTATCAACAGATTTAGTTTAGTGCACTATTGAAAAAAATCATAAAATGCATGTATATGCTGCTCTCTCCTAAAGATACACTACACACAAGATCGCCATCTCCTGCTCACTCTAATCCATTTTATAAATTAAATCATAACTGTGCTCTACGACAAAACACTAATTTAACTACCAATTGACAGCTTATATATGACTGTGAAACAGAGGATTGTCCTTTGTTCAGTCATCTTGTATAATTAGAAACAGCTGTTCTCACTTCAAACAATATCTAGACTGTTGCTCAACTCACCGGAATCAAGAGAGTCTGCTTATGTGAAAGGACTGTCATGAACATGTGGTTACTGTTAGTAAGACATGAACTGAAACTTTGCCTGTCTCTAGAGATACGATTTTTTAAGTACTGAATGATCCTGGACCCTCATGAAATGGGATCTAACTTGTATCTCCTCAAAACTGAACTTGTTTTCATCTGAGATAGTGTTAATTCATAGGCAAATAAAATAGATCAAAGATATTGAACTATACCTGTCACACTGGAACAAAATATGATTTCCATTCCTGCTGAGACAACACAACTACTTTTCCCACCATCTGGCGTACCATGCGGTATGAGTTGCTTTGATTTACTCCTCTAATGATAAAAACTGCCTCACTTTCAAATTTGACATTTTGACACCTTTGAGTCACACCGACAGTGTGACCAGAGTGTGGTGAGAAATTTTTTTAATTATAAACACTTACACATTGATTCACATAATATGCCTTTATCTAAATAAAGCCTTCCTCATGACATAAAAGTTTAATCTGCATACACAGATTAGTCACTGTCAATACACTCCAGTGACTGCATAAAAAACCATTATCTGGTTAGGAAACACATGACCGCTGACCATAGAAAGCAGACAATCATGATATACCTGAATTTTTTAATGAAAATTTACTTAGGGGTGGGGAATATATAATTAGACTAGCTGCAGAGACCAGGTTACTGCTATGTAAAGGTGACTGTTATGACAGGTTTAACTGTACACCTTCTGGGTAGAAGCTACAGCGGCTCAGTGGTTATAATGCTGGACTTGCAATCAGAAGTGTACACATTCAAATCCTACCTTTGGATCAGTCCGGGTTGTCTACCATGGTGTGTCTCTGAGCAAACTACTTAACTCCACTTGCCTTGGCATCAAATAACATTCATGTGTTGCTGTACTGTAACATAACAAACCAAACCAAAATTATTGTGTATAAAAAGACATATCTAAACATGCAGCTGATATTGGCTCTGGGGTCCATCGATAACCTCAAGGGACTTGGCCCCTTGGTCATAACTTGGAAACTATTTAGATCTCCACCTGATATTTATAAATCTTTAATGAGCATGAAAAAGACAAATTTACACATGTAAAGATCAAGAAGTGGCATTGTCCCCAAAGTCTACCCCCACACCTGGGATCCTGTAACTATAACCATAGTTATACTTACTACATGGGTAAGGGTCTATTCTTAGCTCTGAGACTAGAACCTAGGGTCACAGATTAAGGGGTGGGTAGGACAAAGTGAGGGAGTGTGGGGATATGCACTTTACAAACAGTCTAGTGTTTTCCTGAAAATTTACTGCTGTGAAACAATTCTGTCCCCATACATCCTGTTTATCAATAAAACTATATAATGACAACAACTAGCATTCAAAGCATCCTTGATAAAAAAAATTACCTGTACATCCAGGAAATTAAGAAAAAGTCAGAATCCAAAATATAATGAGTATAATTTAATTTAAATGTAGTTAATTCAACTGGAAATTGTAAGCCTGCAGCAAAACAACATTATCTCCATGCTTTTCTCAGTCATCAGTAAACCTCCCCACCCCAACTCCTCATCCCAATGTACATATACAGGCAACTAACGTCAGAAAATATGGCAAGCAATGCCAGAAAATAATAAAATGTGGTAGAGGATAACCTGTTTGTCTTACAGACTGCTCCAATCATATTCCAAAATTTCAATCCTCAATCTAGTATGATCTGCATGATGTTTCCCACATGTGCAGACATGCATGTCCAGAGAAGATAACATACCCCACACACAATTGTCTTCAAAAAGCATCAGGATAAAAGAGGTTGAGTGCAAAATTTAAAAGGTGATTAATCATGGTTTTTAATCTTGTACCTGGTTTTCTATATCCACCCACTTTATATACGTGTTATATCTTCTACTGAAACAATACAACTAGCACTGGTGCAGAACAGCCATCAAAATATTCAAACATTTCCTTGTTTTGACTCCATCACATCCCTATCTATGGAGGTGTATCCAGACTCCAAAAGATCACAATGAATATTGGCACTCTCCCTCTCTCTACGTCTTGAGATGTAGACCAGGTTGTAAACAATAGTCCATATAGCTGCATATTTGCAATATTCCATATTTCTGTGTATTTGGAATATTCCATATTATTGTGTATTTTCTTTTTTTTTGGCGTAGTAACATATTTTGTGAGATATCAAATTTTGTGGATTTCCAGCTAGATAAAAACTAAGAAATAAAAAATCCAATGAAATAATATTCCTGTAAAACAAATAATGCCTTTCGACACAATCTAATATCAATAAATAAATTTAAAACAAAGTCCAATACGTAAAATATAGCATACATAATTATTACCTTATAGGATTTTGACACAATCTCATATCAATAACTAGATTCAGGAGTCATGCTACCAGGTGAAGTGGGCAACTAAATCGCCGAAAAAATGTAAACTTCGCCTTCTTCCATTAGGAAAGCGAAAATGACTTCGCCCTGTTATTTTTTTTTTTTTACATCTACACCAAGTGACAGTAGATGTTCCCTCAACCCAGACAAGTAGTTAGTTTTAAGCTCCTGGCGAAATGAATTGCATGTTGCCTTAACAGTTGTTCATATCAATTGCGCAGACAAAACAAACTCTTGCACATTCACAGCATGTTTTAATAGCTGACAGACCATAAACTCTATCCATCCGCTGCCTGATTTCTGCCAGTTATCATTTGATTATGAAAACATAGCAACTTGTTTCGAAACTTAATCATATATCTGTAAATAACAATTTGTGTTTTAAGAATAGAATCTGTATTTTTATGATTTTGACTGCCGTGCTTGCATTATTTGCTTTATAAAAACTGTTTGAAACCGTAAGTGAACCTGCTAATAATGGTGGGCATCTCTGTGTCTTGGAAGTAGGTCTTGATTAGACTGTCTGTTTTCGTAATTCATTGGACACATAAATTAAGGAAATTATACAGTTCGTAGAAAGCAAAGTGTAACTATTGTGTGATAAAACATTTAGCTTAAAAATAAAAATTTGCTGGTCAGAAATGTATGGGATTATGCTATGTTGTGGAATGGACGATAAGCGCTGTAACTTAAGGTCAA
This sequence comes from Margaritifera margaritifera, assembly GCA_029931535.1. Taxonomy (NCBI): domain Eukaryota; kingdom Metazoa; phylum Mollusca; class Bivalvia; order Unionida; family Margaritiferidae; genus Margaritifera; species Margaritifera margaritifera. The sequence continues at coordinate 936,484 of JAQPZY010001665.1, forward strand.
GGTTGTTTTCTTACATCACTCATTTTTGTGAAAATATGAGAAACAGTAGCAAAGAAAAATATATTCAATCAAGACACGACGTTATTACGAGTACGTAGAAAAGCATTAAAACCATAAATTTTCAATCCTATTTAGGGATTATTGCAATGAAGCTAGAAAGTGAGTGATCACATTAAGAAAATCCGTGTTTCTAAAAATAGTTGCATCTACATGGCATGCATTGCACCATATTTTCATATTTGTATGTAGCTGTGTGCCGATTTAGTTACTTTGTTTCATTTCATCGTTTTACGTAGATTACATCATTGTAATCACCAAAGGCATAAATAGTTAATCAAATGCCACTAGAATAATCATCTGAATTTTTATACTTTTAAAATCTTTACCAAAATAATAGAGTCAAAAGATCCACATTTACTTTAGAATCAACTTCCACAAAATGCATTTTTAAAGTTGAGATTACTCATCAGTGACCACTGTGGCTTGAATGGATAAACACTATAATGTTGAAGACACATGTACATGTGCTCTCATGTGTGTCTTATAGGGGTTGTTTCAAACTCATTTAGAACTGTTTTCGACTGCCATTTTCTAGTGAAGAAACTACACAAAAATTAATTTGTTCTTTAAGTGGCAGTTGCTTAAGTATTTTACCTATTTGTAATTACAGTACTATAATCTAGGTGCTCATGTCAGTTAAAATTAATTACAATGTATAGTTTCTGCTATGCTTTTTTGAAGTCATATGGACAAAATACATTGCATATTTCTCTCCATCTAAACACACACACTTTCAAGTATAAATACACTGCAGGAGTATGATACACTCATACACTTACAAAATGTGTTTACAATATACACACAACACAGAGAATTTTCTACCTGAAGATAAAGTATTGCTTAAAACCAATGTTAAATGCAAATATGCATAATGAGAAATACGATATATATATATATATATATATATATATATATATATACATATATATATATCGCATTTCCTGCTTTGCTGACACTTATCCCTGTTCTGCTCTCGCTTCTCCCTGTTCTGTCCAAAAGGAGATGTCACATCTCCCTAAAATGCAAGTCTAGCTTGACCCCTGATATTTATAACAAAGTCCAATACCTAACATAGAACATGCATAATTATTACCTTATAAGACTTTGAAACAATCTCATATCAATAAAAAAATATATTATGAAGTCCAATACCTAAAAGGTTGCATATAGAATTATTACTTCATAGGACTTTTGACACAATTTCATATCAACATATGATTTAGAACAAATTCCAATGCCTAAAATCTAGTGAATAGAATTATTACGATGACAGACTTCTGACTCAATCTAATATTAATAAATAAATTTAAAACACAGTCCAATACTTACAGTATAGTGTGCAGAATAATTCCCTTATATTCACCAAGGGAAATTAAGACTTCAAGTTTTTCATCTTTAACATGTTCTGCTTTTGGTTACCTCCACATGCTGTGGAAAGAATAAAATAAATAGAACTAAATGTGTTACCGATGTCGTTTTTGTTCTTTTGAAAATTTTTCATGATCAGGCATGTATATGCATATGAATTTAACTCATATTGTACATGTAGCCTAACAGCATATCGTACATGTTGGTCTTTGTCCACCATTTTTAATATTGGTCTTCGGTTACTTTTGCACATTCTTGATCATGTTATTTCAAGCTGAAATTTGCACATCTCCTACATATGGTTATATAGAAATGTTTTGTGAACATTCAGTTTTAAGAATAAATAGACTTCCTGGTAATTCTGAAGCCTTTCTGTGGCTTTTTATCACGCACCCCACCCCCCAACATTTTTGCATGAAATACCATTTTCTTGAGTCATACACAATTTGAAATTATGAAAATTGTTACTCTTAAAATAAATACTGGCATCAGACAAGTGATGGCCAAATTTTATTATGCTTTTGACCTGTTCATTCTTCAAAATACTGATATGAAATCCGTTTCTTACGACAACAAACCTGGCCATATTACGAACATAAAATGTTATAAAAGTTTGAAACACACAATAATATTATAGTTTGTTCTGCACAGCAGCGCAAATGATATCCACATCTGTGACTCAGTTAATTTTCAGGTCAGCATCTTTAAATGTAGCTAAAAAATACCTTAATCATTTCACGCACGAACTATTTCAACACCATTCGAATCGACATACAGCATACCACATCTCATTCAATATATGCTGAAACAGGGTGGTCTGTTTACATCCAATTATTTGACGACGCAATGACCTGTGGCAGAGTCGATTGCTCATTAAGGAGTGATCAGCTTTCCTATTCGGCTCTTTTTTGTCATAATATAGTTGCCTCCCTTGCAATTTCTTGGCAGTTGTATCGCTATGCATGTACTTAAATTATGTCAGACCAGACATTATGCTTTTCACAACAAGTCTTTTTCTTTGTATCGAAATAGAGATTTTATTGCTCATCAGAGAAATAATAGCATAAACAGACATTAAGCACAAATTTTAAATAGTTTAATATTTGTTATTTGTTTTTGGGGTTTTTTAAGAATATTGTACATACACAAGCAGTTTCCTATTTTCGAGGCGGTACATTTCCACTGCATCCTTTATAGAGTATTGAGATAGTATAATAATTTAGCATTAAGATAACTTATTACAGAACTTATGCTAACTGGTGGTAGCATGATAATGATAAATATACTTGGACACAAAATTGGACACAAAATCAGTATAACCTTTTTTCTGTACTATACCAAATTCTCCTGCATACAATCAGCTTTAATTTTTACTATTTGCCTTCTGAAGTTATTTTTGCAGAAACTATAAAGTAAACGAATTCAAGTGACAAATAAATCAGCACTTGGATAGTGACTGGGATCTTGATAACATGTGGCTATGAATGTGGAAGTTGTGTTACTTGTCAGTACTAGTGCATGTATCCAAAGAAGACCTGCAGTAAGGAGGGTTTTAAAAACAAAAGCAACTTCAGAATCTGAAGGTCATCCTGTTGGTATATAAACTCGTAAAACTTACTTGATAACATGTTGGATCCACGGTCATCTGTTGTTTTGTGAACTTTTCATGACCCATTTTTTTTCGTATTTTTATCTAAACGTATAGTTAAGTTGGCATGTGTATACATTGGTAACAGTCTGGAGAGAATTCAAGGCACAAATCAATCCAGTCTGGGTTAACTTCACTGCATTTAAAACCTGTATCAGGTCATTTGTTCCAAGAAGCAATGATTCTTAAAGAAAATTTTATCCTAATGTAAGATTATGTTGTTGTTTGTAACGACTAATTGGATTTTCTCTATTCCTTGTGATGACTTTATTTCCTTGTTTGATACGATATCAATCCTCTTAACCACTCAGCCACTGTCTACCCCGCACCCCACCCCCTTCTAGGTTTAGTACACTGTAACTATATGGCATGTTTCTTACAGTAGGGATGGTGAAATACCTTGCAAGAAAATTGTCCTTTGGCATAGTTGCACAGATTTTGTTAGTTAGAAATTACTTATCATTGGTCATTGATAAGTTAGTTGAAATATGAAACTGAATTGAACTGAGGCATATCACATTATGAAGATAATGTGACAAAGGAGGTAATGCCACATTGAAAACATGTAATTGTGATGAGTAATTGAAACGTGGAGGCTGTGTGTTAGGTTCCATGTTTATGTTCAGATTTAAAATGGTTGAGTTTGAGCTAGCAGGCATTTTTCAATCTAATTAAATTTGTCTAATATGATTCTGTGTTTTACTTTTAATACCAAATTAAAAAGTTAATGTCCATTTTCACTGCATTGTGCTTGCTAGGTTAGTAAAAGATGAAACTGGTCACCTCTTCATAGAGTGAATGCTCGTGACACTGATAGTACATAGTACATGATACAAATATATTAGGCTTTACTTCCAATTATGTCACTGACTAGTATTTTGGTTCTCTAGTGAAAAGAATGAGATGGAACTTTCCAACTCATACTAACTCAGATATATTGGTACATACCAGTACTTGCATGAAAATATTGTATTTTTGTCTTAGTCCATAGTACAGTCAGCACATTTGAAGTCTTGAAATAACCGTTAAAAGTGGGTGGTAATCAATGTTGCTTAAGGCTGTATATGGATACACCCCAATAATTATTTATAGTCTACATTATCAGTCTGGATGTTGTGGTGTATTAAAGGTAACATTTAAAACTTGGGATTAGTGTTGTTGGTGAATACTGTGATGCAAGGTACAGTAGGTTAAATTTCTTCATGATTAAATCAGAAGGAGTCTGAATGAAAAGTATGAAGTTAATTGTTTAATTAAGTTCATTTTGTGTTACTTTTAATAAAAATGTATGCATCCCATATGACGTGAAAATGGGGAATTAACTTTCTGCAAAATAAGTTTGACAGTACACCGCAGTTTAATTTTGAAGAAAAAAAGCAGTGCAATATTTATCGCTGATGGCTTAAAAGGGCGAGTCAATGTTTGTTGTATCAAAGTTTATATACAATAGATGTCAAATTTTAGCAGGATAATATATTCATTTTCTGACACATTTTAGATTGTGGTCTATGACTCAGTAACATTGTGGTCCAATGGAAAGGATTTAATTACATGTCACCATATGAGGGAAATATTCTTAAAGGATGCATTTGCCAAGCACACACACAAACACACACATATAAGGGTACAGAATAATCAAAGTACAAAATTCATATAAAACATTTATTTTGTTCTTCTTTTGAAGTTTGAACTTTTGTTCAGGAAATCAACTAAGTTTGGTTTTTCAATATCATAACTGTTTCCTGTACTAAAGCAGATGAGACGAAAATGAATTATCTGAGCATTGCAAAATAAACTGTTCTCTCTTCAAAATTTTAAACATGAAATGGAGCACATAATAATAGAGTTGGCTTTTGACTGAGGTGCATTATTCATTTAATAAAGCAATTTTCACACATATATATGCAGGTTACATGTTTGAAAACAATATTGTACATTCATAAATCTACTATAAATCAAGTATATGCAGTTCCTGTCAGCATTATATGAATTCAAAGGAAGTGGCATTCTACTAGCCAAGAATATATGTTTGGAAATCATGAAATGACCAAGCTGGACATCCAGTCTGAACACTTTTCATTTACAACCAACTATTCCTGGAGTAGCAACAGAACATTTTTATAATGGAAGGATGACATTTAATAAGTATTTTACTGGTCAATGATCAACAGAGCTAAAAATTTGGAAGAAATCTATTACTATCATCATTAAATTGGAACTTGTATTATTGTCATGTTAGAAAACTTGGCTTTTAGGCTGCATGTTAATTTGCTTTTTTTCTGACCCTCACCCTCTTGTGTATGTTTCCATTGAAAAATATTTTAGTTACATATAATTAATCAAAATTATGTTAAATTTTCTCAAAATTATTCATGAACTATATAATAAAAAAATTTTTTTTAAATAAAGTATATTGCATGAAATATGATATAGTATTAATAAATTGTGTAATATATATATATATATATATATATATATATATATATATATATATATATATATATATATATATATATATATAATTTGTTTTCTAAATTTAAAATTGTGCATACAATATATAATAAGTTATATCTAATATCTAATCATTGCTTGGTAAACCTGGGAGCAAGCTGTAGTGAGGTATGATAAAAAAAATTAATTTATATTCAATTTTATTGAAATCTAGCCAGAAGGCATGTACAACAGATAGCAAGGCTTATGAACAGAGACAAATCGATGAATGGATGTAAAATCAATATTCTCAAACTATTTTATAATGTGTGTGGATAAAGAAAAACACTGGAATACAAAATAACTTATATAATGTAAATAAATAAAATATTATTTGGAATTAAATATTGCAAAATTTGCACAAGTGAACTAATTACAATTTAGTTTTGCCTTTATGTTCTAGGGATGTAGTTTATGCTGTACACAAGTCTGTACTGCAATGTTTCAACATACTGCAGTTGCAGTTCATAATGTCCAGGTCTTATTTGTAGATTAAATGTAAAAAATAATATATACAAAAGATAAACCATTGAACTCTCTCCGACAGTGCCAATCATTTTTACTTGTCCAAAAATTATTTTTAGTTTTTCCCCCATCAGGACAATATATTTTTACCAACCTGTAGCATTGATTTTTGTATATACCAGTGCCAAATTCTTAAATATTTATAGCCAGACTTGCAAAAGTATGTTACCTTTAAAATGAAAACAATGTACAAATGGACAGAATTTTTATCAAATGGGGGGGGGGGGGTGAGAGGCACATAATTCTCCAATTAATCAACAGGGCTATTCACAATTATAATAGTAGGCACAATTTTTTTTTATCTTGTGTATTTTAAACAATAATGCTTTACCTTGCATACAAAAAGAAATTGAATTTATGATTGGATTAGAACTATGTAAATAAAGGCAAACATTGACAATGATGGACTTGCATAATAAAAATAAAGGGGCTATATAACTGATGTAATGTTCTTTTGGGCTCTTAAATATGGGTGTTGAACAAAAATGTATGGGTTCTAATAAATAAAGAAATGTCTTCTTAAAAAATCACAAATAATACACTGAAGTCAAACTATTTAGCAATCATTTAAAATAGTGTTTAAGATAACATTTAGAACAAGTGAAATAGATCAGAAGGAAAATTTTCAGTATTATTATTATTAGTATTGTTATCCAAAGCTGTTTACTGTGCATTTCTCTATATTCAAAGGTTGGTTACATTCATTTTTTGGCCATTTTTTCTCTGGTTGTTTTTTTTTTGTTGACATTCACATTTTAAGTGAAAGTAGAATGCTACTTAAAGAAAACTACAGACGTTGTATGTTTACATGTGTCACGCGACGGTTTCCATAAGGCCCAGTGCTGTATCAAAAATGGACTTCTTCCACAACGCCAGGACGAACATGGCGGATTATATGTACGCAGACCAGTTTCTCTGCATGCATCGAATGAATAGTGTTGAACTGTATGTCGATAAGAATTATGTTTACATCATTCGTGCACGAAGCGAATTCGATAATTTTAGTTAAATTTCGAGACGCTGACGTGAAAATTAAAATGAGAGACAAGGATTTAATTTGCGATGCGGTGCGGAAGGAACTTAGTAACAGGCATCCGAAATTACTATCGAAATCGGCTTTCATCGTCGAACTCTGGACCAGTAACAGCCAACGCTATATCTGTTGAATAAATCAATACATATCATGAACTTATAGCAAATTGGAGTAAATAAAAGTGTTACCGACTTTCTTACTTGATATTTTGCAACTTCTAACTTCGTGCACATCGTTGATGGGTGCGCCATATTTCTCCCGAGATCACGTGCCTGATGCTGATGTCATCAGCTGAGTCAGTAGCATTTCCTGACAATGACAGTAAGTGCTGATTAAGAAATATTCGATGAAATGAAATTTAAATACGTATTACAATTCAAATTTAAAAAGCACAATGAAAATGGCCAATTTTACTAATGCCATATTTGCCTCAACTTTGTGGCCCTGGCGTGAGTGTTAGGTGTTCAAGCCAGGGCTGCTGTTCACATCAAACAGGTGGCCGACGCAAGCTTAATGTTAAAAAAAGCAATAACCTGAAGGAAAAAAATCATATTATATGCCTATTACAGGCCACTTCTCCTGTTTACCAGGCATCATGCAAATATGTATACATGTGACTTTGTTTACTGGTTTAATATATCGAGTCCCATTGTTTCCACACTTCTATCCATTGTATATTTTGATTATTGATTTCCACTGTGAAACGTATATCTTTATTAGCTTCTTTATTTAATATATTGTATATATTCCAGTCCTTTTTTTCTGTCCATATAGGATTTTTATTTCTATATTGTAAAATCTTGATTTTAAAATATACCTCGTATTTTTGGGAGGTTCTATTAGTTTTATTAAATTGTTATTTCAATATATTTCTAGTTTATTACTCATAGTATATCCAAAGAAATAAATACAAATTGCTGCCCATGCATAGATTTACTTTTTGTTACATTTCGTATTCTATTTATTTGTGATTTTTTTAAGCTTTAGGTGGGGTATTCCTAGACCTCCCTCGTTCTTAGTTTTATATAGGAATTTTCTAGGATTGTAGTGTATTTTTTTCCCCCATAAAAAGTGTATAATTTCTTTTTCTGTTGTTTCTAGCATAGTATCATTTAGGTTTAGTACGTTTAATACATACCATATCTGGCTATATATATATATATATATATATATATATATATATAGGTGTGGGCGACTTGGATTTGTTCCATTATATTTATTAGTGATAATGTCCACAGTTCGATCGGCTCCCTTACTTTTCCTAAAATGTTTCTAAAATTTGCATTAATAGCGTTTTTCCCGTATATTATACCCCACGCTTTCACCTGCTCTTTAATTAGGTATGGCTGCAGCCCTGGGTGGTTGCCTCTCAAGTTTCCTATTAGAAGTATCTCTGTTTTAATATGGTTTACTTTGGAGCCAGATGCCTGGCTGAAATCTTGGTATTCCTTATCTAAATGTTTGAAAGAAAATCCATCTTTTATCAAATTTGTGCAGTCATCTGCGTGCTGTAGCATTTTAAGTTCCTTATCTAAATTTGGTATTTTAATACCTTGTATGTTTGTATTACTATTTATTCTTTCACATAATATTTCAATGGCTAAGACATATAATAGCATAGACATTGAACATCCCTGTCTCATTGATCTCTCTATATTGAAACATTGGGTTTTTGCACCATTTACCTGGACTGTTGAGGTTATATTTTTATATAATATTTTTCTATAATATTTGAATCCATTGACAGTAGTTGTTCCCAAAGCCATACTTTTTTGTTTGAATGTTAAAAAGTTTTATATATGTTTGTCTCCCTCCTCCCCCAATGCACTGTGGGTATTTAAAGAAAAGAAAATCAAACAAAATTTAGAGTGGAAAAAAAAATCGATTTTTTACTTTGAATGGGTTTCATTTTTTTTTTTTTTTTGGATAGAGACATACTTGTTTAAATTCCCAACGCCAGGTGTCCATTTTCCATTCGTTCCGTCCACAAGTCTAAATCCCATTTCAAAACAGGCTTTTAGTTTCCCGACATAGTCATGATGTCCTTTTTAAGAATGCAAGAATATGTGGTAGATTTGTTGCATATGTACTATTTATTACTTCATATGTGTAATTTGTTAGAACTGGCTTATTCCTTAGATTAAATATATTATGAGTTTTTGTTATTTCTAAAAAAATGTATGAAAAAATTATAGTTGGTCGGAAATAGGCTATTTATTTTCGTGTACTGAGCGCTAGCCAAAACAAAACACACAGGCTGATCCCGGCACGCGCTCATTGAAGACGGTATGTAAAAAGTCACAGTGAACTGTTGGGTTATGGATAATGAATATTAGGGCAAGCGAAGATAGTTGCCGTCTTGTACGGAAAAAAAAGAAATAATATTTTCTTGTCCTGAGTGTCTGCATGATATGCTGCCTGATATGTGTGTTTTATACTCGCATTTGTTAGTGTATATATATATATATATATATATATATATATATATATATATATATATATATATATATATATATATATATCTATATATATGTGTGTGTGTGTGTGTGTTTCCTGTTTTTTTGTTGTTGCTGTGTATTGCATATGTATTATGAACCCATTTCTTTTCTGAGACTCCAATGCGAGACTGTCTACCTTGTGTAGAGCCTTGATAGCATAGCCTCTCATAAGGGACATAACTGACTGTTATTTGTTTGTTAACGTTGACCTTTGTTAATTATCAGATGTGGTTAAAATTACGTAAGTAATTGCAAGTCTTTTTGTTTTTGTTAAAGTTATATGTGTTAACTGTTATCTGTTTGTTTTTCAGTGGAGCCGTTCGCTTCTATTTGGGAGTGGAATTTTTCCAGCTCGTGAGGGTGGGGGTTGGGCCCCATCCAGCGCACCATACCCTTAACGGGAATGATACCCCAACCTTTCCAGTGGCTGTACTTCGTTCCTGTCCTATCTCAGGCGAGCATAGTACCTCTTTTAAAGTTGCAGTAAGTATATACATTAACATATATAAACATGGAACATAGCAGAGAGATTAAACATCAAATATAAGGGCATTCATACGTGTGTACAACTTTAGTATTCCTAATACATCTGCATGACATATAAAGACATGCATTTTCTTGAAAAAAGTATAATAATATTGTATTTTTATTTCTTAATATATTATATATGCCTTGCATATGTTTTGTTTCCCATATTTCGGGATTGTCTCTAAATTCTAATATAAGTTCTTCATATTTTTAAAAATATATTTTGGCTATTTCTATAGCTTTAGATACATGTAGTTTGCTATTATAATATATTTTTGGTTTCATATTTAAACATTCCAAACCAGTATATGTATAATTTAACCCATGTGAAATCAATGTCTTCCTTTATCTTATTTATTCTATTCGGTAATTTAGCTTTGGATTCTAATTTAAATCTGGGATATTAAAATCGCCCTTGTATGTATCTTTCATTAATGTTTATTTATCAATATGATGCATTCCCTCCCGAAAAAAGTCTATTACAAATTTTTCTATTTCATGTAACATAGCTATAGATAGGTTTGTAGTATTTAATACATACCATAATTGACTAAGAATGTGTTTATTAATTGCAGTTTTTTTTCTGCTGAGATTTTGATCTTTATAGAGACTTATATTTATTTTCATTTTAGTTTGGATCTGTTGGTAAATTTTTTTTTCATTACATATTTACCATAGAAAATTCCATAAGCTTTTACGGTTTCTTTGATATGTTCATTATAATAATTGGAATTATATTCAGGTGGGAGACCTGGATGATTACCTCTTACCTCTCCAGTTCATTATTAAAAGAATCTCTGTTATGGAGTGATTTATTTGAAATCCCAATGCTCTCCCAAAAAGGATAGTACTCTTTTTGTAGGTGTGTGAAGGAATATTTATCTGAAATGAAGTTTGTGCAGTCATCTGCGTATTGAAAACACTGTTACCTCTTTTGAAATTTATAGTGCTTTTATTCCATGAATACTTTTATTACTTTTTGTTTTGTATTCTTAATACTTCTATCGCTATCATATATACAAAACATTGATAGCATGCAGCCTTGTGTTACAGATCTTTCTTTTTTAAATGATTTTGTTAAAGCCCCATTTTCTTGTACTTTTGAGTTTATATTACTATCCAGTATTTGAACCCAATCACAATCCTTTTTGCCACCTCCCCCCCCCCAAATAAAATTATGTAATTTTTTTCAGTTGTATCAAAAGTGTCTTCTTGATCGATTAGAAACATGCTCCCTGTTCACCGGTTGTATCTATATAGTTTAATATACACTTTATTGATAGTGTATTTAGTATTTGTCGTGCTTTTTCTCCACAAGATTGGTTTTTATTTATAATTTGTCCTAAACACTTTTTGTTCTGTTTGATGATATTGTTTTTGCTTGTTTTTATTGTCAGTATTTAATAGTAACATGTCTCCAATTTGTTAAATCATCCCTTTCCCCTTATATATATATATATATATATATATATATATATATATATATATATATATATACTATATATATATATATATATATATATATATATATATATATATATATATATATATATATATAATGGAATTTTTTAAAAATAAATTATTTTGATATACCATCACTTCCAGGCGACCTGTCCTTGTTTAGCCGTATAATTGTTTTTTTTTATTTATGTTTGTGTAATGGAAGTTTCACAGTATTTTTTACTCTTCTCATCAATTTTTGGGAAGTTCACACTCTCACAGTAAGCATCTATTATTTCTGGGTCTACGTTTTGTGTTACATATAAGTTTTGATAATAATGATATATTTCTTCTATAATTCTATCTTTACTCTTTACTTTTTTACATTCTTCTTCCAACACTTGACTCTTATCATTCTCAAATTTACTAAATTGTTTACTTAATTTTGCAATTTCTTTCTTTGTTTTTTCCCAGTCTTCCACTATATCTGTTCTAAATTGTAAATCTACTTAATATATTCCTAATGTTTTCTTGATAAAAATTATTTTCTAGTATAATGTTATTCATTTTCAATTTTCATCTACCCCATCTAGGTCTCTCTTTCATAGATAAGTATAATTTTAATGGAAAATGGTCTGAGAAAGTATGATCCAAGATACTACTTTTTTTTACTTCTTTTTCTAGTGTTTAGCTAATATAACATGTATCATATCTGCTTCCTTCATTTATATCGTAATTGTAGGTGAATTTGTTTTTGATAGGATTTAATTTCTAAAGATGTCGCTTATGTTGTATATTTCCATGATTGGCGCAATTATATTAGCGAGTTGTTTATCTTTCTTGAAGTCCTTTGGTCTTATCAAAATCACTTAATACATAGTTTAAATCTCCCCCAAATTACTAAATGTTTTGTTTCTAATGTTTCTAAATAGTTTCCCAGATCTATCCAAAAAGCTTTTTTTCCCGGGATATTCAGCCGGTGCATATATGTTTATAAAATCATGTGACTGAAAGTTTATATGAATCATTCTCCCTTTAAATAGAGAGTTAATTTCTATATTTGTCTACGATTTTTTACAAATATGTTAAGATAAGGTTGTCATTGTTCCACCTCTGTTATCTGCAGGTCTAGTCTCAGAATCTTTACATTCAGGGCTTTCCTCCATTACCCTCATCAATTTCATTAGTTTCTTGCTGTAAACGTCCACGGCCCTTTGTTTTGATATTGTTATGTAATGAGGAACCTCGCTCACAAGCCACTGATTGTTACACATGAAACAAGCAACACTTCAGCTGAATCAGTCAAGTTTGGAAATGAGTCTGAGTACCTCCTATACACGGCAAAGCTTGCATCCCTTCAACCGATTTCACTACCACCCTGACACGGAAGAAGTCATTGAACATTCTTTCACCTTTAATAACTCCTTTTAACTATTAATTCAATGAATCCCTCAGTCTCTTATGCATTCTGTTTCCATTATCAGAATTAGATACGTTATCTACTTTCTCTCGGCCAGTCGCATGAAAATCAGGCTCATCTGCAGCCCTCTGCTTGGCACCAAGAAGCATGTAAAGTTGCCATCAGAAAATCACACATTTTATAATCGCTCAAAAATGAAAGTATATCTGTACGACACCATACAACAGGTAATTTTATGAAGATTAACAACGGAGTTCTTATTTCTACTACAATTAAAATAACTAATTTATATTTTAGGGAAGAATATAAAAAAGTACACAGTCTTACACTATTTGTCTAAAAATGGTATACGAAAAAATGCAAGTGTTTCAAACATCATGGAAGGATTTAAAGTACAATGGATTAAAGTGTGCTTAATGATGCTTATCGAAACAAGGTATCAAAGCAAATATGCATATAATTAGTCGTTTGATTAAAACTATAAGGCACTGGCAATCAATTAACAGGCGCGGTTTCATCTAATCCCTTGAACTATATTGGATAACCCAGACGTCACATGATTAATACTTGTTTTGTAGAACCTGATCAGACAAAATAGAAGTTCACAAAAACCCCACATATACCGTGGACTTGCCTCTTGGAAATTTCATGTGTCCAAAATTGAAAAATGCATAGTTTAGGCAGATTTCGGCATCCAGGAGAACTTTGAATTTTTTTCATTTATATGCAACATTTACATATGTTTTTCATTCAATTAAATGTCTGAAATCTTTAAGTACTAATTTCATCACATAGCTTAAAGAGATTTTGGCAACATACTCTAGGATGATACACATTTTTGATAGTTCGCATGTCTGTTGCTGAGCTAATACTGTCATTATCCCTAACTTCTTAAAAAGCATCAGGACTATTGTGATACCCTCTGTCTGCCCATGTGGAAAAAAATGGATAGTTACGGTCAACTGTCAAGAGTGAAGGTGTCACATTTCCATGACCAACTTCCACTGAGAGTCAATGTTGCGTTTACTTATGTTTTTACAGAGCCTGTATTTCAGAATTACTACATTTTAGCAAGTGCTGCAGACATTCATGAATTTTACGTAAACTCTGTGCATTCGCTTGTATTTTAAAATAGTGATACATTCTGCAGACTCAAAATAGATTATACCTCGCAATTTCTCATGATCGACAAAGCCCGCTTCCATTGCATGTTAGCTTTGTTGAATTGCATTGCCATCTTCAAACTTACGTTGGAGTATATATATTTCTTCAATGAGGCATGTTTAGCATATATTTTTCTTTCTATGGTGTTTAGTAGAAACCAGTAGATATGAAATAAATATATATCGAAATATTTTTGCAACCTAGAATGCATCAAACATATTCGTCATGTTGTGTTGACGAGTCAGGGCCTTGAAAATGTGTACAAATCAAATTAGGGAAGATATTTAGGTTAAAAGACGTTCTTTTGCATAGAAAGTTCATATTTTATGTACACATAACCTAATTTAGAATTAAAATGAAATTTGCTCACTAGCTGAGATACATCACATGCAAAGTTTTCAAGCTCTACATGGTTTAGGTTATATTAGTCTCGTGGTCAACGAGTGACCAATGTGAATGTTAGCAGGTGCTTGATCATTGTGATCATATGTTGTAACGTGAAAGAGAAAACCCGACCATTTTCTCATTCTCTCACCATATATATATATATATATAGAGAGAGAGAGATACCCTGCCTAAGAGAATACACTCATGCAATTTCAATCTGTGAAGATGAAAGAGCCACAACAGATGACACTCCTGGTCAGAGATTTGCAGAGAGTCATTCAAACATATATCTTCAACAAGCCTTCTGGAGAAACTCCAACTATTCTTCTCAAAATAAAAGTCAAAATACTTGTTATGTCTGTCACAAAAAAGGACATTGGGTTCCAGAATGTCAATAATGTCAAAGAAAAGGAACTTCTAAGACAAGAGAAAAGAGAGAGTACAGATAACTGTTGACATTGTCAAGGAAAAGGTCATTGGGCTAGAGTGTACCTAGGAAAGTGACAAAAGAGTGTGTGTGTGTGAGAGAGAGAGAGAGAGATCATTTTGAGATGATCCCCGATCTAAAGAAATGGATATACATCACGTCCCACTGAATATGATTTTATTTTATTCCAAGGTTCGATGAGGCTATAAACAAAGAGGGGGTGTTAAAGCACGATTAAATGGTACATTTTTTTTTCTTCAGATTTTGGTTTTACAATGCAAACAATTGAAGCAAAGGTGAAATTATAACCCAATTACAACTTTATTCTTAGTATTTCAATGAATATCAAATAAGTTTCTAAGGTAACGTTGTAGATGATGCAAGGGATTGCATAAACGTCCCATTTACCTTCCCATGATATAAAATGGTGGACTCTGCTGGTTTATCGTTGGAAACTACAGCATGATGACCTCCAAGTATGTTCATGTATTTGAAGGAAATAAATATCGATAAATATAGTGAAGTGATTAGATAACCATTTTGATATAGATAAATAAAAAGGTTAGGCTTAGCTGTTTCCTTCAACAAGTAAGTTAAATTCTGTATATTCATCGACTTGTAGCTCGACAATCTCTCTCTCGCTCACACACACACACACACACACACACAGTGACGGTTTTCCCATTAGGCAGACAAGTTAGCTGCCTAGGGTGGCAACATTCAGGGGGCGGTAGATTTTAAAGTATGTAAATCTACAATTGTTAAAATATGTATTTATTTTTTAAAACAAAAAAACAAAAAAAAAACAACAACCAAACAACCCCTAGTTAAATGTTTCCATTATTTAAAGGCGTAAAGGTCTTTAAAGGCTCTGGTTTTAAGGCTTTGTTTTGGAAAGGAGGAGGAGGTGCGGGAACTCTGACATTGCCTAGGGGCCGCAAAATTATAAATCCGTCACTGCACACGCACACGGGCACCCGATCTTCTTTAATCAGAAATAATACCTATATTTCATTCAGGATGGCCAATAGGTCATGGACTTTTTTGCCCGATATTTCTTTGTTCATTGTGTTGTTATTGTTGTTCTTTTTGTTTTCGTCTTCGTCGCTGTCTTTTGTAAGTATCTTGCAGGTATCCTATTACATTATACCGAGTTATTACCTACATCCTATTCAAAAGAGTGACTTACTCAAAAGTTTTTTAGACGTACGAAATTTTGTGAAAGACACTTACAAAATAGCTTAAGATTTTCTTACGCTTAAAATGCACGAAAAGTATGTGCATAAACTTATGTTACTTCGTGAAATGGGGCCCTGATCTTACAAGCCAGTAACTTTAATTGCGCTTGTTTAATGGATAAAAAAATAAATGCTTTGGAGTTGGTCTATTTTGGTGATGTTTTAGAAACTAACACAAATAATACGCTGTTTGTTATGGTGGCAGCTGACTAAATAATTTTGGCAAGTTTTTATTACACTAATGTAATATATGTATTACTAGCAGTTTGAATGAATTACAAGGTATCGATTCATGGACGTGGACAATGTATAAGGTACATACACAGGTAATGTGTTTCCTTACCAAATGCTCAATGAAATGTCATAAAAATGTTAAATATCTGAAGAGATGCGAGACTCTCAAATCTCGACCTAAGTTTTACGAAGGCAAAGATGTTAATATAGGGAATAATAAAGTTGTACAACATAATTGTATTCAATTTACAAAACTGTAATCCGAAACAACTTTACCCACCTCATCTGCATAACCAGTGCACTCCGATTTTGGTAGAACTAACAAAATCACCTCTTTTTAATGCTGTCTGGTCAGGCCACAACACAAGAGATGTGCCGTCTTCCCCTTGTAAAATACACATCAAACAGCGAACTGCGGAGACTCACATCTGCCTTGGCATCATGCTGCGGCAGTAAATATATATATACTGTTCGCTGGAAATTATGAAAAAAACGAACAGCAAGGACCGTGATTTACTGGCATGAACCTTGATCTCACCATCATCAATCTTTATTTCCTCTTTTCAGAGATAAGGATGCAAACTAAGGAAAAAGAAAAGAATATTGAATTAGTTATATACAATTAACAGAGGTGTACATGAGAGGAGTCTCTTAGAAGCGCAGCTTCCCTACGAGGATTCTTATATGAGGACACTATACTTATTAAGAAGTATGGTGCACTCTTGCGCAATTTTCCAATACTTAATTATTGTACACATCATCATTATTTTACAGAAAATAATATTTTATATGTAATGTCAACAACAAAAAATGCATTAAGACATGATTATCAAGATTTGTACGATCACATGTCTTCTTGATAATTTGAAAATTGATCTTATTACAATGAAAAAAATCCATGAATTACAGTTGCAGAGAACACGGAGGCAGACATTATAACATTTCTTAGTATGAAAAGAACGAACAGCATGGACCCTGATCTGCTGGCATGAACCTTGATCTGCAGGCACACATGTAGGCACTAATCTGCCAGCATATAATCTGATCTGCTGGCATGGTCCATGGCATGGATCCTGATAGGCCAGCATGATCCCTGACCTGCTGGTATAGACAACGGTCTGTTTGCATGGTCCCTGATCTACCGGCATGGAGCCTGCTCTACTGGCATGGTCCCTGGTATGGATCGTGATCTGCCAGCACGGTCCATGAACTGCCAGCATAGACCCTGATATGCTATCATGTACCCCGATCTACCAGCAAATTCTGCATAAAATATAAGCTATAACGGCATGAAGATCTCAAATGTTTTGAAGTGGCCTTCTCGAAACATCATTTACATGAAAATAGTGAACTGCATAGCTAAAACTATTTCGTGGTATTATCATAAATCGCAGGACAGAATGCCTTTTTCCTTTTTGATTTTGTATGTTGTTTTTTTTTGTTGTTTTTTTTTAGAAAACGCAGCATTTAATCCTCCTCCCCCAGACTGAGTTCACATTGTGTTGCGTCATGTTGAGTTCTTTCTCGGTTTTCCATTTTTTTTTTTTTACAATATCGTTGTTTCAAACTGAAATGGAGAACCCTATTGCATATTAAATTGTGTGTGTTTTATTTTAATCTCAGCACAAATACGTAATATATAGTCTTAGCTTGAAAGATCTTGTAACCAGATTTATTTTGGGATATTTAGTGAAGCAACAAATACAGTCGGATGCATATAGTATTATGTTTATATGTATACGTATGATTTCTTGAAGTTATTGGTATGTTTTTATCTCAATTTAAATAGAATTACACTACATTATAAACACACGCATGCACGATTATGGAGGATGACAGTCGTATTTTCTTCCGACGGACCTGTGAAAATTTACAGAAAAGGAAATTCTTATTAACTCCATGAACAAATAAATAAATAAAGAAAGAAAACTAATGCAAATATATTTTTTGTATCAACGTTATTCATTTAGATAAATAATTGATTGATATAAGGAATATTACTATCATCATCGCCATTATCATCATATTCGTCCTCGTTATCATCGTCATCATAATCATCACCACCATCATCATCATCATTCATCATCATCATCATTACTTATGATTATGGAACTTCTATTAGATGCAAATATTTTATCATTGCAGGGTTCATTTAAGTTCATTCCTGGCATAATAAATCCGTGCTGGTTGAAAGGAAACTTCATGCTGTGTTTACCGTATTTTTACCTCGCAGGATTTCCTAAGTGCAGAACAACCGACATTTTCCGTAAACTCTCCATCCATCAGGATTTTATCTCACCTTTCATCAGAGAGCCGCATTGGTTGACAAGGTTGCGTTTTAGTAAGCAGTATTGTTGATTTCCCTTTTATTATTTTTTACGTTAGACTTAACACATCCTAGTAACATGTATTGCATGTTCATGTTGTAGAGTTGTTTTCTGCGTCTTGTCAATGAAAACCGAACACTTTGTATATATCTTCTGTACATTTGTATATGTGGGATAACATGAGACAGGTGGATAGATAGGTAGGTAATACCCTTGAAGTATTTTGGTTGGTAGGGTAATAGCTACTTAGACAAGTAAGAAACAATATTCATGTAATCAATAGGTGGACAGGTAGTTCACTAACAAAAACCTTACTATCTATATATTTGTATATTTGTGTGTGGAGAGAGAGAGAGAGAGAGATGACAGAAGTGAGCTGAGTTGAAACGTATATAAAGGGATCACTCCACTAATTAAGTTCCTTGTATATTTCCTTAATTTTTCCGCATTTTTAATGAAATCCTGCGCAGTAGTTATTTATAAGTTCAGATGCACCAAGATTATCATAGATATTTTAGGCACTGACTTGGACATAGTGTATCTAAAAATCAAGATAAGTTATGTTCCATTTTCTGGAAATAGTTACATTTGAACGAAATGACTGGAAGTTTGAGTGCAAGTCACCTTTCTGGAACCCCCTGAATCACACATGTTTGCATTGCTATCCTACGAAAAGCCCATACGTATGAACTCCGTGTACATTTTATTTTCTGTTTAGTCTTAAATGCTAATTTCTGTTGAATGAATCCAAAGCAATGCGGCCATGTAACAGATCAGTGTGCATAACGGGTGCATTTGTAAGAAAGAAATGTTGCCTAAATCTGATGTTTCCCACCTTTATAAAGGAAAACAAAATATATCAGCATTGCATTCTTCAAGCATGCACCAAATAACTAATTCATGCACGTATTTCATACACATGCATAATAAGTTAGCTATGAATACATCCTGGATACTTAATGATCAAAGCAATGTGTTTACCGTGGGTTTTCCCCTTAATGAGTAAAACAAGGTAGAAAACATAATAATAAATGCTGGCACTTTAATCTGAAGTAAGAGTCAGTAATTAATTATATGAAAACCAACATAGGGACAAAATATGGGAAATTCTGATTGATTAATGTAATATAGGCTTTGAGTACCGATAACCCTTGTCGCATCTAGAAGTACCGTGGCCTTAGTAGTTAAAGGAGCCTGTTTGGGGCCTAATGGAAATAACATGACTTTAAATCCCTTTCGTTCAAGGATGGGACGGTATGGGACCATATGCAAATTCAACACCACAGATTGCACTGTGTGACTTATAGAAATGTAATATACTGGGACCAAGTATAGACCTCAGTGGAACTTTAACACTATGGTCAGTATAGCCCTAGTTGCCTGTTTTAACTGTATAGATAGACAGACAAATATACATCTAATAACAGACAAGAACCAAACTGAAATTCACAAATATTTTGTTGACTGATCTTTGCACTTTTGATGAACTAAATATTAGCACGTTGATAAATTTTGTTAAAACAAGGTTACAAGTTATACATTTACCGTAATGTTTATGTGAGACATGACTTCGTGTTATTTTTATCAAGAAAGAGGGAGAGATCATATTATTCATGTTGTGATTGATACAGAGAGAGAGAGGGAGAGAGAGAATATGTGAACAGACCTTGCTGAACTCACTAATTAACCTAACTCACCTATGCAACAATAATGAAGATGGAGGTGTAGGGTAGTCCTTCCTCTTCATGTGCAATGTCCACTTTCCCTATATATGTCAGAAAATGAACCTAGGTACCATGTTAAATACAATATGAAACAATATCAATAATGAACATATTTACAGGCTTGACAGCACTGACGAGTCAGACCTGGTTCCAATGTTTCATGAAGGTTTCGTCTTGCCATCGATTTAAACTACGTTGTCAAGCCAAATAAAAGAGATAACCATATTCATCACGAACCCATCGTTCTAATTTTTCATCCTTTCAATGGAAATTATGTCCAGAACAAGTCAATTCATAGGTGAGAGAGATCCCAAGATTTTAAGACTTCCTTAATGAAGAAAATGCACACAATATTTTCCACACAATAGAATCAGACTCTTACAACCTAACGTTATTGAAATGAGTGGAAACAGAATTTCTTTTCATAAAGTATAATATCGTCTTTGATGGGGATCAAAGTTGGCATCGGGGCGTGGGGTAGTTCATTTAAATCTAGATATTTTACCATGTTGTAGATGGGAAAGTAGAAAGCGAGCCAAGGTGTTCTTAGTTGAAGGGAGTTCATTTTTGGCATGGTCTAGGGGATTCCAGGCTTATGTGTACAAACAGGTAATTATATTAGATGATTTAAAACTTGTCTTCTCTTTAAACAGGTCGGGCAGGTAAGTAATGGAGCTGGTAGGATTCGTGCTGTTATGCAAGAGAGCTTCGATTCGTTAAGTCTCAGTGCGAGTCGGTGGTGGTTGAAAAAGGTGTAATAAATCACAAAGCTTACTCATTCAAGATTTTCGTTTCTTCAAAGACAGTCGAATCTTTCATCAGATAAGACTCCAATTTTTCTTCCTGACTCGTCTTGATACATTTGTTATGTTGTACTTGACTAAGATTGTCGACTTTACATCCGTAGTGTTCTCTGGCCAGGAGTGTAATTCTTTTGCAAATGTGTTCAGCAAAATATGTCATTAAATGTTCCTCATATTCCGATGAGCGTGCCAATACTGTTTCTTCTTTAACTCATTTTCTCCTCCTTTTACACTTTAACTTTTTGGTGGCAGTTGTGACTGCTGTAATTATTGCTCTTGGTCATCTTTTTCTAAGTTTTCTTGGCTAGGAGTGCTTCCCTGAGACTGTTGATTTCAAGGGTATTGTGGAGTTCCATAAATAAGATCACGTTTAACTTGTTGTAGAGGGCAAAGCATACTGAATTTATACGCAGTTGTCTTGATTTTATAGGGTGGAAATGTACCTCGTCACTGCCTTGTTTTGATTTGGTTTTTGTTGGTTTTAACGGCACCTTTAACACATTATTAGCAGCCTGGGCGGGGATCGAACCAACGGCCATTGGATTACGTCGGAGCTCTTACCAACTGAGCTAGCAGGGCTCCTCACTATTTCAGTCATGTGTGAAATCAAATCCCACAAACCGTAACCTTCTGCATATTCGTCGTAGGATATATGTATATTTTTGGTACCCAATTGTCATGTGGCTTTAAACAATGTCAAGTAACATCTCAAGTAATTCTTCTAGGCAAAGTTTTTTTAATATGGTCTGGTACACAAAGTAAATCCTGCATTGTGATTGTCGTCATCTTCTGTACGGGCCGCGTCGTTCAATGCTTTGAACGTGTCGGGTTTCCACACCACACAAGCATGTATTTGTTTGTTCTTGGCTTATTTTCCGTGAGTAGATTCGCTAGTTAGGCTCAGTAAGGGCATGTGTCCATTCTGCTGCTGACTAGTGTGCTATTCAGGTACAAATCTGTTTCAATGAACAAAGAATGAATGCATGAAATTGTTGACGGAAGCCGCTCTAACCTTTGGTCTGGATTCGTATTGTCGATTTTCATTCAGATTGATGTAGACTTCGGTTTGCCTTTTGATTTCAAACTTAATGGAAGCTGGATGATTCTGGATGGAATTGTATTCACTGGGATTCGTAAATTGTCATCATCACACGTGGCATGGCAACTATATTTAGTTATGTCTTGGAACATTCCCAAAAGTCATCAACTTTGCCTGTGAATGTCTTAGTAATCAAAACCATCCAAGTCTCTTCGCGTTTTATTTCTCTTCTTATTATTGCAGTATCCGTGTTCTCGTAAACTGTTTATATACCTCCGTTTGCCTTGTCTTTGCTGCTACCTGGATGATGAAGCAACTTCTTCGACTGGGGAGTAATGCGAATTTTATTGGTGTTTATAGATGTCCAGATAGCTCATGTCCTATCTGGATAAGCACATGTTTCCCCTTTAACATTATCGTTTGTTTGGGATTCTGTCGATCAACCAGCACGATTTCGACGAATTATTTTCCTTGCGACAGTGCGTGGCTGGTCAGAGCATGCAGTTCTTGGTGGAATTAAATTTTTTAAACTGGTGCGCCTTTAGGGATGGTTGTCTCTTTTGGTGGCGTCTTCAGTAGACTGGAAAATTAGTTACTTAAATAATTTTTAGCTGATGCCATCGTGTTTGCAGGTTGAGATTTCCTTTGGTACATGTGCGTTCTTGCGGCAGTGCCTCTCTTTCTAGAGGTAGTGGTCGTGGCCTTCGTTTTTTTCTTTTGACATGTTTGTGTGTACTCCTGCATGTAAAATAATTTTCTTTCTTTCTTTTCCTTTCCTGCTGTATTGGACTTCCATCGTAAAAGCTAACTTTTTTTAGATTAGCTTCCAACAAATGTGAATGCCTTTATGCATCATTTTCGCGTCTGATAGTATAAAGTGTGCAAATCAATATAGCAGGATGATGAGATTTCATGTTGAAAAATGACATGAAATGAGTGAGTGAATTTGGTTTCTATAATTTTAAACAGACGAAAATAATATGGACGACTTGTAAATCACAAGACAACTCTTGTGATTCCAATCATGAAATAAATCAATGAGAAATCTCCAATGATCAGGAGTAGCAAGTTTTATCAATTAGTAAATATGCGTGGCATCGTCAGAGATATAATTAAGCAATGAAGATTCCAAATTTGTACCCATCACTTGTATGTGAGATTTGTCTCTGGGATTTTTTAGCAACACCATAAATGACAAACTGCATCATCAACTGCAATGACATTGTCAAAAAAGATATTGGTCAGTTACTACAGCCGTTGGTTATTCATAGTCGGTATTGGTCGGTCACAATATGATCAGCCATTTTAGATCCTGATCAGTCAGAATAGGTGTTGGGCAGTCAGAATAGGTATTGGTCAGTCAATTCTCTCTTGGGCAGTCAGAATAGGTTTTGGTCAGTTAAAATAGGTCTTGGGCAGTCAGAATAGGTATAGTTGTTGATCAGCAGGAGTAAGTATTCGTCACTAAAAATAGGTGTTGGTCTTTCAAAATAGGTGTAGGTCAGCCAGAATATGTATTAGTCAGTCAGAATATTCATTGGTCAGAAATAATACGTGTTGGTTAATCAAACTAGGTATTGTACAGTCATAGTATGTGTTGTTCAGTGAGAACAGGTCCTGGTCTGTCAAGCTAGATATTGGTCAGTCAGCATAGCTTTTGGTTTGTCACAAGAGGATTTCATGAGTCAAACATTTATTGGTCATCCAGAAAAGGTGTTAGTCATTTGAAATAAATGTTGGTCAGTCACAGCAGGTGTTTATCCATCAGAACAGGTATGAATCAGTCAAATGGGTGTTTTAGAGAATTGTTATTGGTCAGTTAAAATTGGTGTTGGTCAGCCACAGTAGATGTTGATGAGTCAAAATAGACATTGCTCAGTTACAATAGGTGTTGGTCATTTCGAATAGATATTGGCAAGTCAAAATAGAATTTGGTCAGTAAGAATGTGTGTTAGTCGGTCAAAATAGATGTTTGTCGGTCAGAATAGGTTTCAGTTAGTCAGAATAGGTGTTATTCAGTCACAATAGGGTTGCTCAGTCGAAATAGGTATCTGTCAGTCAAACTAGGCGTTGGTCAGTCGCAATAGGTGTTGGTCAGTCATGGCAAGTCTTTTTCTGTTACTAGGTGTGTACTCTCGTTTCCTCACTCGATAACACAAACACTGAGTCATGCCACACAATGACAATACTGCAAATATATAACTTGTGATCTTGTATTAACAAAATGTAAAAATGTTCGGATGTCAAATTCGTCAAAAGTACACAGAGCAAGCAACACAATATTTGTGCATTCAGTTAGAATGAAGTTATTGCCTGTCTTTGGACTATATTTGTCTGTCTTTCCATCCTGTTAAAATTCCCATATAAGACTATACTGACCGTAATGTTAACGTTCCATAGAGGGGTATACCGGGTCTGAACATGTTCGCTTTCCATAAGTCAGACATTGATCCTAATATTTAATTTCTGTTAGCCCCATAGTACCATCCATAATGTAATATTTCATAGGCCCCATAGTGGCCCATTGTGTTAAATTTCTATAGGTCCTCACAGTGCCAGCCGTAATGCAATTTTTCCATAGAACCCCAAGTGACATATGTAATGGTAAATTCCCTTAAACACCCATATTGGCCCACCATGTTAAGTTCTTGTAGGGCACCATACCAGCCCACATTTGCTGCTATATTAATTTCCATATGACCCCATTATTGCTTGACCTGCAAATCTAGCTCGAGAAAATTGCACAAGCGGCAACAGATATATGAATCACTCTAGTCTTATTTACAAAGAATGTTGCAACTTTCCTGTTTTCTCTCGACTTGTGTTGGGAGAGCTGTTCAGAGTTTTTCTGTAAAAACGGTATGAGGACGCACATGCCGCTGTGTCCATCTAACAGATCCTAACAACTACTATCAAGTGGGAAATGATTGATTAAAAACTCGTAGAATATATAACAATGAATAAATGTTGCAATCGCAGAACTGTAGTCACTATGAAGATGTGTCGAGCCTTTTGTTCTAAACTAACAGGAGTTTAAACTCCGTAGGTTGAAGTTGGCTGTGCATTTATTTCATAACTTTGCTCGAAATTTTCTAATTATTGATGATCGGACCTTCATTCAAACGCAGGCGGTATCTGGAGTAATGACCAGTATATTTTGTCTAAGAAGTGTAGGATTATGCTCATGTTAGTGACCTGCTTATTTTTTCACAGCTTCCAAGGCATAGACGTGTATACAGGTATTCTTTGATTTTGCAATGAATAACATTTTATATATCTGGCAAACTAATCGGCAGACTTTTTTTTATATCTGAAACAATACTGTATATCTTGTTAATTAATCACTGTATAGATTCCATACAAGTCAGTTGCATAAATTTTTTGCAATGAAATGTTAATGTTCAAAATGTCCACAAGTATACCTCTTGCACTTCATTTGCCTGAAATCTTTGAATATTCATATTCACATTCATGTATGCGAGAAGCAATGTAACCTGTAGCGGATGGACGTGTGTGTGTGATGGGGGTGGGGTGGCATGTACTGCTGGGATATGTCATTGTAACTTCACATTGTCATTGTGCGAAGTTTAAAAAAAAAAGATGCACAAACCCTATACAGCACTTGCGGACGCGTAAAATCTGCGGACACGTAAATAGTACTTGAATTCTCCTTGTATTCAGTTGATCAATCTGCGACCAGGTAAACCGCGCATAAATTCACCCTGTATTCAGTTGATTAATCCACGACCAAATAAACAATACATGAATTCGCCCTGTTTCATTTGATCAATACTTCAAAACTTTATTATATTCTGATGATGGGTTATTTTCTTTTATTTTAAATCTATGTGCACAATTATCTTAAGGATTTTGCTATTCCTGAGTGAGTTGGAGATTTAAGGTAGTGTGAAAGTGGTTGTCAATAATAAGTGATACCGGCGTATGAGGTGGGAACGGGTAGTGGTGGAGTTGGGGGTGGAGAGCGGACGGTGGAGGGATATGTTATTAAAGATTCCTAGTCACTATATTTAGTGAGAAGAGTAGCTTGCTTATAGGAATGCAGTACAGTCCATCCGAATGTATTATTAATTTACAATATGATTTTTGCTTGGTTGTCTCACCTGTGTAAGCATGGTGGAATATAATAGTCACTTTGCAGCGTTGTTAAAAATGTTAAACTTTGGCGTTAAAGTTTTTCAAAATCACATATCTTCTACATCTGAGATAATTTATTCTAGGTCTAAAGTTTTCGCTGTGATGTGCTAGGGGTTTCTGTTTTGCCTGTCTCACCTACTTAAGAATACAATTTGTTGCATCATGGTGCACAGTGTTAAAGTTTTGTGTTCAAGTTTTTGAAAGTCACATATCTTTTACATCAGTGGCTGCATTAATATGAAACTTTAGGATAATATTACTATATGTCTAAATGTTATTTTGCCTTGTGAATAATGTTCAAGTTTTGTGTGCAAGTTTTTGAAAATTACACATTTTCTACATTTGTTGCTAGATTCACCTAAAACCTTTGTATAATATTACAATAAGTCTAAAGTTTATACGCTGATATTGCAGGAGTTCATGTCTTACTTGTCTCAGCCGCTTAATCAGAGAGTGCGTTTCATTGTTGTAAACAGTATTCAAGCTTTCTAAAGTCACTTCACATATCTTCAACATCATGTTTTTTTTGTTTTTTTTTTTAAACTGAGATTTGGGATATTAATATAGTTTATATGCTGATATGCAAAAACTTCCTGTTTTGTATGTCTCGCCTCCGTAGACCCCCTCAAAAAAAATGTTGCACCTGGGTCAGTAAAGTTAAAGTTTTTTGTGAAAGTTCATGAAAGTTAGATCCATGGGCTATACTAATAAGCATACGGACGCAGTCAAGACATTGCGTTCCGTGGAACACTAATTTTCTTCACTGTGCTGCAGTTTGACGGCAACACAGATTTCGAGTCAGAGAACTTTGCCAATCAAGTTGAACTTAACCTCCACGTTTTATAGCAATTGTTTTGTTAATTTGTCTTTTTTGTTTTGCTTAAAATCAGTTGAGAATATTTCTGACCCTGTAAAATGTCTGCACTATTAAGAGCATATTCCATAGTTTTAATTTTGGTTTAGTTTTAAAGGCATACGCACGGAAACACATGTGAGATTCCAAAATATAAATTCGTGTATGTGTCTCCCACCCGAAAATTGCAAAACTTGTATTTGTTATTATGTAAATGAAACCTTGTTTCATCTCTCTCTTCTGGATGCACACATCTAATTAGTAAATTCACTGCATGTCCAATATATAATTGATTAATTAGTGAGGTCAAGTTCTGCATGGAATAATATTCATAAAGGTGGCGGATGCATTTCACCATTTTACCCTAAATGAAATACACTTTTTTCAAGGGGTGACCTAAACAATAGCAACACTCAAGAAAAGGTTTTAAACATGAGCAGAGCATTTGCTAAGCTATTTCCCACTTCAGTTAAATTGCCCAAGTCCTCAATTTGTCACACTGACAAGTTAGGCCGACCTTGGGCTACCTCCTAGATTTGCTCGCAATTAGGCCGGCTCTAGGTAGGCCCAAGACCAGTCTAACTGGGAAATGTGAAACATATACTGGTCCAAGGTCGGCATTGGACTGGCCTAAACTACAAGTGGGAAAAGAGTATTGGGCTTGTACTAACAATGTCTTTTTCTAAATTTAAGGACTGCCGGTTACGGATAGGCCGTTACTACATCTATATCAGTGACTTCCTGAAGAAGATGCCCAGGAATAATACTCTATTTCTCCGCCTGGAGGATCACGCGAAACGACCAGAGAAAACCATGGAAATTGTATTCCTATTTCTAGGTTTTGGTATGTTCACACACACACACACACACACACACACTTTATATGTCTCTTTCTCTCTCTCGTTGCCTATCTCTCTGCGACATTGATTCGCTAGTCCCTCTCTTCTCCTTTTTCATTCTTTGATTTATTTATTTATTTATTTCCTTATTCGTTTAATAACACATGCGTTTATGATCTCTTTCACACTGTGATATCCCTTCACCCCCTGGCTGACACTCAAATCATAATCCGCTTCCATATTCCCTCTCTTCAACCCACACCCCCTTCTCATGATAATTCGTTTTTGAACACAAAGTCACTGTTATCTTCACTCAACACACTCTCTGTCGGTTCGTCTAACTTGCATATAATAGCTGAAATCTCTCTTTTATCCCATCTTTTCCTCTCTGGCCTTGTGCACACAAAGACAAGGAAGAAACCATTTATTGGCTGCCTTAAGATGATATAATGGTTTTGGTGGTTGTAGTATTGGATAAGATTTTACCTTATAAATGTAGACAATAATATTTTTCGCATATCGATTACCTTCAGTGATATATACTTCAAACCAGAAAAGGAGAAATTCAGGATAGTCATGCCTTCTTCTCCTAATTTCATTGCCTACCATACTAACCGATGTGAAATTAAACCAAGTAAATTATTTTGGCACTTCAGTATGATATTAGATAGGCAGATTTGGGCTTTGCGCATCAGGCAGAAGAATCGGCATCAGCAAAATTATAAGATCCGATTTATTTATGTTGTGTTGTCTGAAAGTCATACAAATATCATAGAGATTGAATCGACCTATTATGCCGATAGTAATGACGTTGATATGTTGTCACAAAAATGACATATCATTTCTTAAGGAAAATCGGAAGCGTGCTTGAAATTAAGAAAAAAAGACATTTGCAGTTCCGACAGGCTTCATATTTCCGAATTACGGTAAAATGGATATTAATTTAAAAAATACAAACAACAAACAAACAGAAAAAAGCTTCTCGCTTAAGAGTTAACATGGAAAATGACTGAAGTAAATTTCGAATGCTGCTGCCATTCATATGAAATGGTTGAACAATACATTCCCGATCACTGCTTATTAGCTCACCTCTATGAAGTAGACGAGAGCTATTATACTCCCACGGCATTAGCGTCATAGTCCGCATAGATAAAACCATATACATATGTACACCCTCAATGAATCTCTGCCATTATTTCTTCCTAGATCTTAGGCAACAGTTTTGAGTTGGCTTCATATCACCTTCTCCTTGGGGGGGGGGGGCGGTGCAATGGCTAACTTTGTAAACGCATGTACGTTAGTTGTGCATTCTTGGTTACATTGTTTTTTTCCGTTTAGCTTAGGCTTTTTTGCACACAGTATGCATACTATCATACATGAAGTCATGAAGGGATGCAGTTTAATTAGTAATAGATCCTCATCACAAAATTTCGTCACTGTGACATTGTATTTCATGCTTCATTGAGTTTGCTAAATTGTTGTGTTTTAAGTTTACTTCTCAAGCTCAGTTCTGCTATAATCATCAAACTAGGTGATTGTATGCTGCATTATTAGTACCACACCCTAACAACAAAAGGTCATTGTGACATATATTTCACATTGTACTGGCTTATGTTAAGTTTTTGCGTTTAGCTCATGAAAAAAATGTTTTTTGCAACCTTCATGGATATTGTTGTATGTTGATGAGTACTATAGCTTCGTCACAAAAGTAAGTCAGTGTTACCCATATTTCACGCTTTCATTGACTTTGGTAAAATTTTGTGTCCTAAGTATTTTTCTCAAGCTCTGTTCAAGCTAGAATCATCATTATCTCTTTCATTACCACATCCTTACAACAGAAATAGGTTACTGTGACCAGTATTTTACATTTTACTAGCCTCGGTTAGGTTTATGCATTTAGCTCCATGACCAAATACGTATTTGCCACCCTGTATACATACTTGTGGTCTAGAATCATGAAACTTGGTGAGGGGATGCATGTTGGTGATCACTACAACTTCATCACAAAAGTTGGTCACTGTGACCCTTATATCATGAATAATTGGCTTGTTTTCAATCCTAAGTACTATTAGTACCAGAATCATCAAACTAGATAGTAGTATGCATCTCTGCTAGTACCACATTCTTAAATAAAATAAGGTCACCGAGACCCTCATTTCACACGTTATTGTTTTATATCAAGTTTTTGCGTTTTGTTCATGACCATATAGTTTTGTTGTTTTGTTTTACCTCTTGTATAATGCAGTTATACCTGGAAGGATGAAACATGGTAAGAAGATGCATCGTCGTGAATACTACACCATCATCTTAAAGTATGTCACTGCAAGCCCTATTTCATGTTTCTCTGACGTTGATTCAATTTTGTGTTTTTACTGTTTATGCTTGAATCATTAAAATAGACGATTGTATACATCTCTCTTAGTCCCACACTGAACAAAAAGGGATGCTGGGACATACATTTCACATCTTACTGGCTTAGGTTAAGTTTGTACATTTAGCTTGCAACCACATGATTTTGGATGCAGTGTACATACTATTCTATCTAGAATCATGAAACATGGTGAGGGGAGGCATGCCTTCATTTCAATAGTAGATTATTATAACCCATTTTTTACGCTTCACTGTCAGACTCATAATCCAATGGTCGCTGGTTTGATACCCGCCCAGGCCAGCCCGGGTCCTCTCCTTTAGTGTGTCCTTAGGAAAGACACTTGGCTCTCATTCACATGGCATGATATAACCAATAATATGTTAAAAGTGCCGTTAAAACCAACAACAGCAAAGAACAAAATATCATTTCAGTAGTAAGTCATTATAACCTATATATTACACTACACGGACTTGGGTTAAATTTTGTGTTTGATTATTTCCTATGCACTGTTCATGCTAGAAATGTAAAATTGATGATGATATATATTTCTGTTGTTACCACACTTTTACAACTGAAACTTACCGTGACATATATTTCATATTTTACTGGTTTTGATTCAGATTTTGCTTTTAGTGCATGAATGAGCTTTTGGCATGCTGTGTGCATACAATTCTACCTGGAATCATATAAATTGGTGAGTGGACACATCCTAACAAGTTGTACATTCTTACTGCAAAAGTGATTGCTGTGACCTATATGTATTTGTGCTTAAAGGTAATTTATTTGGTGTTGTTTGTGTTCCAATCACGAAACTTGATAACTAAATGTATATGTTAGTACTACATCCTCACAACCAAACAAGGTAACCGTGACCTACATTTATTTCTCTACGAGTATGGGTTACGAATTTGTGTCCATGACCACACATATTCTTTCATGCTATTCACATCCCAGCCTATTCAGAAGGCCTTTCTGATCAGTGAAATTAGACGTAGGAATATATTTGTTTATTCAGTTTAAACCTTTCCTTATTAATTACTGTACATTGTATATTGTTATAGGTTACCCTCGGCAGGTTAACTCTGTATTGTACATATGAACGCGTATAGGAATTAGATGAATGGACTGCATGCTGCATGCTTTTCACGTCAGGTTCCATTAGTAGTGGCTAATCAATGTAATTACTGATGCACGAGCTATGCTGTTATTTTGGCTGTGGCATCGAAGTTGCGCAAAGCCTGTGACTATTACTAAATAAAATCTGACTTCTTGGGGTGGACCATGATAATAGCATCGTAAGCATATTTAAGAACAATGATTTACACAAATACAAAAAACAGCATTAATCTATTGTTTTTATCAAATAACTGTAGTACCTCTACTTTGAGATCATAGAAAAGAATTAATTTTTTTATTGTTTCATATATTTTATGCCCTGTCACAGTAGGTATGTAGCAAGGGCGGTAGATAGGTAGGCAGGTGTGTGATTTGGTGGGTAGGTAGGTAGGTGGTTTAAAGTTATGTCAGCACAATAATGGCTTTATAGTCCTGATCAAAACCTAAAATTTTAAATTTTAATAATATAAAAAGTCAAATGTATAGAGACAAAACTGCAAGTAATACTTGAATAAAAAGGGGCCAAAATTAGTTATCAAGGTCGCTTTAGTTTGAACTTGCTGTCTGCATGATAATTAATATTTACAAATCGGCTACTGGAGACTACCAAAAGCTTCATAAATGTGAGCTATGTCATAACTGATTACAGTGGGCTTTTTCCCCCTAGGATTGTTAATTAGTGTTTCTGTCTGAGTGTGGATAGATAGATAGATAGATAGATAGATAGATAGATAGATAGATAGATAGATAGATAGATAGATAGACTCTGAAATAGATACGTTTGTTACCACTTGACAGTTACAAAAGTCATCATTTGGATGCAAAACAGACATACTGTGCAATTCTAGTACAACAAAAGAAGAAGAAAAGAATATAAAGACTTATTGGTTTGAAGTTGATTAGGTTCAGTATTGGAAATGACATAGTTAGCACATACGTATACTCTATAATATAGTATTCTATAATGTCTATACGATTGCAATATTTACATGTAATAAATTTAAGAGCTAATTGAAGAAAGGAAACTTATTATAGAATGTAAAGTTCCTAATTATCAAATAGCGGTAACTTGTAGCGTAACATACACACAGACAGTCTGGCAGACAGTCATGGTGGGTAGACAATACACCTTTCTTTGCATATCCACTCAACAAATGTTGGCCACACCAAAATAAGCAACACGTTTGGTTATGTGTCATCACAAAATAACCGCTTACGAGATTGTAGTACAATATTGGACAAACTTTAAAGGAATTTTTTTTAAATATCGTGTTTTCATTTCACTTGAATTATCTTGTTTTGAAAACAACTCAAGGTCGCTTTAGTTTCATTTGTGCATGTTATCAAAGATGAAAGGTTTTAAAACATATATAGTGGTGTTACTGAACTGAACATGTTGTTTGCATGGTATACTCAGTGGAAAGAAAAATAACTCTTATATGCTAATTCTTTCTTCACAAAATAATTTGCCTTTGATGTACAGACTTCAAGACCCATTTATATCGCGTATGTGTCCCCGTGTCATTATATCTTTGTCTTTAGAGCTTCAGTGCAATGAAGAAAAAAGCACTTCCAGCAGAAGTATTTGCTAAAAATTAGTTATAAATATTTTCATCTAATTTTGTTTTTAGGAAAATGTATTCCATTGTTTTCGGACATACCCATTACCAAGCTGCGATTACATTACACGCATTGACTGTCATGAAAAAACTGGATTCTTTATGTACTTGTGCCCTCAAACATATTCTGTCTGCAACTTCAGCTAAACCCGAGTTTCACCTTTAATTTGTTTTCATTTTTGTTGCAAAATATTGTCAAGGCATTAGTGTTATTTTTCCCCGCAGAGATATAGGTGTTGCAGTGGCTGGCGCTTTGCATTTTAAGTCAATTTTGGAGACACTAATTAAGTTTATATATCT
Organism: Margaritifera margaritifera; assembly: GCA_029931535.1. Taxonomy (NCBI): domain Eukaryota; kingdom Metazoa; phylum Mollusca; class Bivalvia; order Unionida; family Margaritiferidae; genus Margaritifera; species Margaritifera margaritifera. Next base: position 970,090 of record JAQPZY010001665.1, read on the forward strand.
ATTTAGCATCGGTTGAGCTTCATTTTTACTCCTGTGGATTTGAGTACAAAAATTTTCAAGATGGCGTTGGGGGAGAAAGACATTTGCCAACTCATGGATTCGGTCACATGTCTTCAGGTTTCATAGGTTAAGACTCGCTAGTCCACATGGGTATACATACTTCATACATTAAAAATGTGGTACTGTAAATATGTTCTGTACAGATTGTGTACATATGTCTTTGTTTTATGACGCATTATGCTAACAGGTGAGACACAATGTTGCGCAGAAATATTGAAAAGAAGATGAAGATGTTAAACCGAAGGGTGTACATCGAAAATCTTCGAACCATATCTACCATTTGCTTGTGAAATATATAACGTCACACTTTGCTGTTTCTTCTTTTTTGACAGAAACTCAGAATAAAACAATACAAAGAGCAGCGGAGGAGACAACTGCAAACACTCGCAGTGATAGTGATGTCAGCATTGGACCTATGTTACCCAATACAAGAAATATTTTGAACGATTTCTACTGCCCGTTTAACCAGAAACTGGCTGATCTACTGCATGATGATAAGTTTAATTACGGACAGGAGACATTGTGATACTACATTTCCTTTCGTTTAAGAATAATTCACCAGGAATTCAAAGTTCCAAAGGTGTTGAAAAGTGCTTTGTGCACGCTTGCAACACTGATGACATTTTAATTTAATGTTACTGAATGAAAAATAAATATAAAGAATAAAACATTGAAAAGGTTTGAAATTAAATTTCATGTCTGACCTTGTTTTTTCATGTTTAATCTTGTATTCATTCCTGTTATTGACTCAATGCTTTTAGAAATTATAATACATTTACATTACAACCCACCTTCCCCTCTTTATTAAGTGAACAGTTTCTCTGAAAGTGCATTCTCAATGTTTTGCGCAGACAAACTCAAACAGTGCGACATGTTTTAGCAGATTGTGCTTCAATAATTAGTTCCAGATTGTATCCCGATCTTCTTTAAAGCAAAAGTTTGTCTTCAAAATAACAATTCGACTTCTCACCTATAATTGTCATCTTTTTCCATTGTTCTTCGTTCAACATGAGTTTTGGAATCTATATTTATCATATTGTACTGATAGCCATACGTTACATTGTCGCCGTCTGACACCATATAAATATACACCTTTGTTCAGGTGGATATCAAATTTTATGAACCAGTAAATCATATATTGACTGACACGAAGCAGGTACAAACTTACAGGTTTACTGGTTTCTCAGAGTTCTTATTAAGTAAAAAAAAAGGTCTGTAGTTTTTTTTGGTTTTTTTTACATTAGTTAGTTTCAAAAAGATGTAATGTAATTTAAAAAGACTAAGTATCAGTTCAGCCGGTGCAGCTACATGACGCCATTATGACATTACATACCAGTCAGTAACCATGAAGTGTGTTGATTTATTGGAGATCACATTACGTCACATTATGTACTAAAAATCATCTCTCATGGGAATCGTGTAATAACATAACATGTGCATTGCATAATCTGCAGTATCTCCCTCAATATTAGTGGAATGTGCTGAAGCCAAGAAATAAGTTCATGCTCGTTGGTATGTGCCAATTCGGCACGGAAGTTGACAGATGCGAAAATCAAACTGAAATTAAAAACACTGAAATATTGTATTTCAAAACGAAATTGATAAAATTCATACCATGTGTATGAATAGTTTATCTCCTTAATTGTGATGTAGTTTTTTTTCCAGCAAAATGGTTAAACATTTATATTAATTTTCCGCATATTTAAGTTTTAGTATCGACTACATATCTTTGTGGTAATACACTCGTTTACATTCCGACTTTACAACCACATTCTTTTTAAATATGTATGGCTGAATATCACCTCTGATGTAGAGATGCAATACGCATCACTATACAGAGGCTACGATATATATATAAATATTCATTGGATTGTCAAAGTGCTCATAGAATATGGATTTTGGATTTTAATTTGATAGATTTCGGGATTTATGTGAACTTATTCAAAGATATTCTGGAGTACTTCATTTTGGCACATCAGCACATTAAAAACTACTGGCACGTCAGAACATTAAAGTCTATTGGCACATCATCACATTGAAGGATACATTCATTCATTCGGAACATTCTATATTTAGGACTTGTGATTAGGACACTTATAATTATTGGATTATTTAGATTTTAATTCACATTACTGTTAGTGTATTTTGAATTTTCACTTTAATTGTCAAGAAATAAATTGCTTGTCGATTTTTACTTGATTTGTTGGTTTCTCTTTCTTTCTGTTACATTTTTCTTAGACCATAGAGTCGTAACAATAACCGATTTATCTCCCTTGAGAGGGAAACTCTTCAGCGCCAACAAACAACAATGGTGTTCGTGGATAAATTAATTGTACAATTTATAAAATGGGTATTCAACTGGAAGAATATTTAATCAAATTCCCTAAAAAAGTGAGCTTACCTATCTTGAAATTTAGGATGTCAGACCATAAATTACCTGTTGAAACTGGTCAATGGAATAAAATTCCATATGAAGAAAGAAAATGTATCAAATGTCAAAATAATGTTTTGGGTGCTGAATTCCATTACCTCTTTGAGTGTGAATTCTTTAGGAACGCTAGACTGAATTTGATTACGAAATTTTAGTCCATAGGACAAAATACTTTGTAATATCAACATTTAATGACCAATACAAATACAATACTAGTGACAAATTTAAGCATATTTGTTAGCAAAATTATGAACGAATCATGAATGAATTAAAAACTGAATAGAGGACTGGATAGCTACTAATGCTGATTTCACATTGAAACCATTTGCGACTCTTTTGAATATTAAGTGAAACATATCAAAAGCGTTTTCATTTAAATCATTGATCACTTTTCTTTACATGCTCCTTGGACTTGTAATATTTAGATAATCCAAGTTCTCTCCCTCCCTCCCCCCCTCTCTCTCTCTCTCTCTCTCATTTTCTGTCTCTTTGCGTTTTCTTGCTTCTCTCTCTTATGTATATTACACCATGATGGCTTCTTATATAATATAACTTTGATTGTACTTGACTCATATGTCTTACAAATGATAATTATAGTGGCCATAGGTTTAACATGGGAATGGGTTGATAGAGTCAAAAGTGTCTATAGGGTCAAAATTGTTTATAGGGTCATACGCGAAATCCTATGTTAAAAGGGTTTCATAGGTTTAACATGGTGATGGTATTATAGGGGTCAAAAGTGCTTATAGGGACAAAAGAGAATGGTAATGTTAATACTATCCAAACACCCACCCACCCCCAATCCAGCACCCTCTTTTTAATTACTATCCAAACACACCCCTACACTCCAACAAAAAGGGTAGGAGTCTTTATTCACATGCAATACTCTCACACAAACATACTATACAATCTCACACAGCTAGGTGTTTATAGACACACTACTATACCCTTACATGCTATCACAAGAGAAGTGGTTTTAAGTTTTAGTGTTTTTTTCTGAAAGACATCCACAAACACATACACAAACATACAAAAATTGGCAATGATTCAAGGTTGACAACGTTTGTAACGTAAGACTAGAGTTCCAATCATTTAGTACAGTGTCATTTTGCCATCGATGCACACTACGTTTCTGAGCTAAAGAAAATAGATAACCATAATGTTCACAAAATAACTTTTCTATTGACCTTTATCCTGACTCGTGGACTATTTTGATCTTCTAATGTGAGCATAGTGCACAGAAAGTAGCATCACTTGAACCTTCTTATACAATAACAAAGATAAATAGTAATTTCAACACATTTACGTACTAAAAGCTAGTAGCGGCTTGTAAGGGTGCACATTTCTGTCGATGAATTTCGATAGAGCACATTAGTTGGCAGATAACAATTAATTAGATTTATGAGGAAAAGTACCGTATTAAATCGCTAGACTGCGATGGTTTTAATGACCCTGTTTGGGGCGAGATTGATTCTTAATTAAGCATTCGTTTGTATAACAGTCGGACACAAGGTTAACTTGGGTCTAGATATCTAAAATGTCAAAGTTGAGAGGATGCAAAGACTATATGTAAAGCCAGTTGAAGTTGTGTAATCTTTTGAAATTTTCCAGAATCGGTTATTTCAATAGCGTGTAAAATCTAGGATGTTACGCTAACCACTATGGGCGTGTATTTAAAAAAAGGCAGTAGATATATTTAATCTTGATTGGCTACGCTAAATAAGGGGTGTGTTCCCAGACGAACATTTCATGTTTTAAATATTCCACATCGCAAAATTTAAACAGTCCAAGTTCCTGCGAGAGGCTGGAGAGATCTTGACTCTGAGCAGAACGATGTGAAATTCTCTCATATAAACAATTGTTCAAGGGACAGGTGTCTGGAAGTCGAGGGACACAATTCTGGCGGTCGAAGCGAGCGAGTCTTGAAAGTACAAGGTATTTACATCACTCTCATGTAATTCGTTGATACCAATATAATTATGTGCTTGAATTTATTTGTTTAAATTAGTAGATCAATGTTCTTGATATGAGTATAACTATTTGCTTGGGTTCATTTGTCTGAATTCGTACAACAATCTTCTTTATATGAGTTTGACGAATTGTTTGAATTTGTCGTCTTGATTGTTATAGGAATCATGTATTCTAAGAATTTCATGCATTACTTTATTTAATATGAGTTGTGAGAATCTTGTGTGAATTTTTCTGTCTTAGATGATATGAATAATGCATGCTAAAGACTTGAGTGAGTATTCACTGAAATTAATGTAGTTAAGCCATGAAGTGAATTTCATTGATTCATTTGCATAATCAGAGATGCTGCCAGGCCGCGGGATTGCGGGTTTCTCGCAAAAGTGATAGAGAGTCACGCAACTTTTAAAAGTCAATGGGGGAAAGATCGCGCAAGTTATCTGTGCTTCCTGCGATTTCTCATACCTAATGGGCGACTTTTTTATTTTTTTGTTTTTTAATTAGGTTGATCAGATCGTCTTTTTTTACTTTTCTCCATGATCTCAATTAATCCTATATCTATGGAGAATATTGTTTGAATACAAGCACCTTTATGATGGAGATCAGTTGGAGTATTGCAGAAACTAAGGAGGTATTCTGATTGAATTGTTTCCTGGGGCAGTGTAGTAAATTGATCCATCGATCGAAATATCTAAAGCGCGACATTAGTGTGTTTTGTTGAAACAAAATATAACAGATTTCTTTAGAAAACTTAGCGAGATGGAAAGATCATCTGTTAAGGACGAAACTGGGGAGGATGAAATATCTGACGTTTTGTTGCCAACTGAACATAGCGCAGAAAGCTGTGATACAGAAATAACCGGCATGATGTTGTTTACTACGGTTTAGGTCATGCAGAAATTATGATACATCGACAGAAGTATCCAAGGAACAACACGCCTGAATTGTGGAAAATTGTGTTTTGGATACCTGAAAACCAGTTCCCAAATCTATTCAGACTGGTCATAATTGCAGCAGTTCTTGCCTTTACGAAAAACTGATTGTGAAAGGTGATTCGGTTCTCAAAGCAAAATTCACAAATAGGGTAACCACAGACCTTTAAAACTCTATCACTGTAGTAAGAAAATGTCAATATCTGAGAATAAAATAAAATCCTATACAGATATATAATTCGGATTTAGTATTTTTTTCCCATTTTTTATCTTTTGGATATTCTGACATTTTCCTACTACAGTGATAGAGTTGCAAAGGCCTGTGGGCTAACATCTGAAACAATAAATAAACTGATGACTATACAGTTATGTGTGTAGTCCAGTAAATTATTTTCAGTTTGCAAAGCCATATTTGAAGGGCAGTGATAAGAAACAAAGAAGACTATTTACCAGCTGAGCAACAATTAGGTATGCAGCTACCTTATACATTTATTTTCAAAGAAGTGATATAAAATCGTTAAATGCTTGTTTTAAATTAGGTGTTTCTACACCTTATAATAATGTTGTCACCCATCATCTACCATTTGGCTTAGTTTACCCTTGCCCCCCCTCCCCCGATGACCCCCCCATCCCTCTGAAGGTAGGTGTGGGGGACCTCCCTCTCTTAAGAAAATTTCTGGCAGCATCTCTGCATAATTAAGACGTGAACTGAAACTGTTATGTCTCGTGTGATATTAATGTGAGTTAGTGATGAAATAGAAGTTAGAAAGTACATTAATCTTCTGAAACTAGGTTTGTTTATGGTCTGTCAGGTTTGGCCTGACCAGATGGCCTTTGGTATCTGTTTGAATTCCGATAGGACGATATCTGACGTAACGAGAGTGAGGTAATGTTCTATTTCCCAGGAGGAAATCTGACAGAATATTTAGGTTGCTTCTTGTTTGTTTTAAAGGGGAAAATAGCTCCACCTACCTACCCACCTATCTATTCACATATCGACCTACCTACCTAGAGAGAAGAGGCATCCCACACAAAGTTTGAGGACCGAAAGAGGCTGGATAAGAGAGAGAGAGAGAGAGAGAGAGAGAGAGAGAAAAGCAAAAAAGGGAGAATAGCAACATTGACCTGACAGCAACATTGAATTTGGAGTGACCAGCAATAACAAGGTTATGCGGGCATGCTGGGCAATTGATTCGATTGTTCACTCGATTCCATGATGAACTAAGTCTATCATTTTAAACAGATCGGCTAATTACATAATTATATTTGTGTTGAAATTCGGTAAATGATTTAAAAAAGAAGTGTATCTTTCTAATGTTATGTATTATTTCAATTTGTTTTATGTAATTGATTAAATTGTTATATTTCATGTACGGGAGCTGGTGTTATTCTGTTCTATATATCTGCTCAGATCTCTATTTATCCCATCTATAAAATGTCATATTTTATTTCACTATTTACTCGATCCGGGCAATAACATCGAGGTCGATCATCCTCTAGATAACGATAACCAACCAAATCGTACAGCTGTAACGAGAGGTGCGTCACATGGCTAAAGTTTACTGCCCTGCATACACGCCGTTTCGTACTGATTGACCTAGCCACGCGAATAGCATCTTTAGCTACTGTGAGCATAGTGCACACAACGAAATATTGTCAAATGAACGCAGTAATTTTTTTGCAAAACGTATAGTTTACCTCAAACAGAGAGAAGGTTACCTTTTTATGAGTTTCTGAAGACAATGGTAAATTCTATGATAGAAATGTTCATTGGCAAATTTGTTTCCATTCATCAGTTTCAAAACAGTAGTGTTATATTTCTTGTCGAATGACTTAGATATGTCATATTTGGCTGCACACGCCTACGGGAGAACAGTAAAAACACGTCTTATTTTATCGACAGTCTGAAATGGACTGACTGAAAATATAAGACGGGTCATGCTCTAATCATTCTTACACTGTAAAAAGCTGTGTGCTTGTTTTCTTTTTTTCTTTTCTGAAAACGGTAGATCTAATGTTAGAAATGTTTCTCGTGACACATTGCAGTGCCAAAATAGGACTACCCATACACAAAGCTAAGATATCTGACATTCACAAGCACAACTAAACTCAAGATTTTATATAATCCATGAAATTTACCCATTGAAGACAAAATCGTTCTAAAATTCTTAGGGTGCAAGTTTTTGAAAAACTTACAAAACTAAAGTAACATTTCACGTAATCATTGTGACTACTGCCATCATTTTTGGAGAGGTATCTTAAAAAACGGGAACAGGCACCATTATGATTTCAATCTAAATCATTTTATTAGAAACTTAGTGTGTGTGTGTGTGTGTGGGGGGGTCTGAAGCCGAGATAGAAATAACATTACCACGGAGAGAGAGAGAGAGAGAGAGAGAGAGAGAGAGAAAATATTTTATTCCTACTTTTAAAAATATCAAGGCACTTACGTTTTTTATGGTATATTTTCCTTATGAACTTAAAAAAAAAGCAACACGTCCCATTTAAAAAATCACATCGGTAAGAAAAATCCACCTTTTTTGTAAAATATCACAAGATTGAATTGGAGACATAGTCTACTAAAATCCTTCTGTCGAAAACGTAGATGTAAAGTTCTCACAAAATATTACATCCAAACATTCCGTGATTTATTTTGACCTAAGACTGACATAAATTTTCTTTGATCACACATTTTACGATTGGGTTGTGCGTTAGCTTATATTTTGTAACGCGACCAACTGTCAGGCGCAGAAAAACAAATCTGATCTTCTCACTGTGTCAATTGCGACTGTAGCCGATTTCAAGCGAACGCGTTAAGAAGATATTTTTAGCCAATCAAATTACGTATACTGAGTGAGGAAGTGTTTTTCTCTAGGTAGTGTGGCAAAACAATGCCTCTGATCTGGCTTTTTACGATTGCAGTGCAGACAGACGAGAGTGAATTTGCAACCATGTAAAGAATTCGTATCCTGTTACATTTATTCACGTCAGACTAAATATTGAACTCTAACATTTATCGGCTTACGTCTTGAAACTGAAAAAACAAATGTTGTCACTTTTGAATACACACGCACATAAGGCAGAGAGAAGGGCTACAATATTTAGTTTTTTTTCTTCAAACTTGTGAATTGGGGAGGGGGGGGGGCTTGTATGAAGTTAAGATTTCCGGTAAAGTTGCAAGTGTGCGTTTTACAAAACGACAAACATCGGATAGACATTTTTGTCGTGACATATGTAAAGTTGAGAGTCTGTGCAAGTTTCAAAACTAAAGTCACATAGCTTTCTATTGCTCGTAGACAATTCAACTTTAGCAAATTTTAAGTATAGCAAGCCGTTATTATAAACATAGGTAGATACAGGGGTATATATAGAGAGAACTAATGGAGTTAAATCATAACTGAATCAACAATCAAGATGAAACGATCATACTTTACTGAGAAGAAACCAGAAGAAGAAACTAAGAGGCAACGACGACGACTTTCCGTACCGCCTCATACGCCGCTAGCTGAAGTGTTAGCCCAAGTGCGTGCCAGTGATTTTGAAGAGGACATGAGTGAGCCTGAAACAACATCCTCTGCCTCCACAAGGCCAAGAGAGTCTGGAGCCCCCCCCCCCCCCCCACAAAAAAAAAAAAGAAAAGAAAGAAAGTTGTTCCGTAGCTCCCGAAAATTGTTATCACATTCGAGAGACGCAAAAAGTGACATCCAGAAAATTTTGAACCACGGCCTACACTTACACGGTCAACTTTAAAGAGTTCAAGCCTGAAGTAACCCCCCCCCCCTCCCACCCACCCCACCCCCGAGAAAGTCGCAGGTTTCATTACCGATTTGTGGGATTCCTTGTTAGAGACATTGAAACGACAATGCCATGTGAAAGAGGACGATCGTTTGAGACTTTCCATCCATCACAACAGTTTGAGGTCTCCTTTCTGGATCGAGTTTAGTACCCCGGCAGAATTAACACTGTCTAAAGTCATGGACAAAATTGAACACGTTCAACAATCCAATGATGAGTTTACGATCACCGATGGAAAAGCCACACTTCACATGACTCACGTTTCGCTTCCCAGAGGCAGAGGACCACGCAAAGTGTTATTGGTGGACGCCATTCGCAGTACCAAACGCAGTATCGTCCAAATTTAACAACTCCCAAGACCAGATGTGCTTAGCCCGTGCCATCGTCGTGGGGCGAATGCATTCCGACAAGAATGAGACCGCAGAATGGAAAAAAGTATGGAAGAACATTCGACAATCGGACAGAGCCAACAAGCAGGCATATCTAAATAGACCGTGTGTGGTATTCCTGAAATACAAAAACTTCAAGACATTTTGGCTCCTCGTTATACCTTGAAAGTATATCCTCAAGTGGTTCTAGGGGCTCTGGTGTTTCGAAGACCCGATTTCCCGGATGGAAAATACATTCACGTGTATCATCATCAAGAGCATTTCGATGCCATCATTAGTATCACAGGATTGCTTGATAAGCTTACTACTGCGAGAAATGTGACCAAGGATTTTGTAGTCGGGACCAACATATTCATTGCGGAGCGAGATGTCGGGGTTGTTTAGCTTACATGCCATGCATTCCTGAAGAACACATTCATTGCTTTTCTTGCCGACGAACCTTTGTCAGCCCCTCTTGATAAGAACAACATCGCATGAAACAAGTTCACCAGCAGAAAAGTGCATGTGACTTATTGAGATTGTGCTCCACATGTGGACAGCTGATTCGAACCAATAACCCCAAGGCACACGTTTGTCCCGGAAAGAAAAGATGCCGTTTTTGTGACCAAATCGTAGTCTTTGAACATCAATGTTACATTCAAACATATGCCAATGAACTGGGGAAAGAATTAAAGAGTGATCAGCACAAGAAGAACAAGACACAAGTGGATTTTATCTTTTTTGACTTTTAATGGACGCAAGAGACGAATATTTACGTCCCTAATTTCTGCGTAGCTCATCGGGCTTGTGAGAAGTGCATACAAGAACCTATTTATTTTTACTGTCCCCATTGTAGCAGGATTCCAGGAGGACGTGAAAAAATCTTTCGAGGATTCCGCACTCTTGCTGATTTTGCCGAATGGATTTTAGACCCCACCGACGACACTTGGAGCGAAGAGGACATCCAACGTTACGGGGACTGTCATCGATATGCTACAGTCATGGCTCGCAATTTCTCGGGATACGATGGACACTTTTTTCTGAAATATTAATCAGAACAAGGTATCTAATGTACCCAAGTAACCATGAACGGAGCCAAACTCATCTACATGAAAGTGGGACAAGTACAATTTAAAGATTCCATGAGTTATTACCGCCATGCCTTTGAGTCCAATGCCTAAAACGTTTGGAATGACTGAAATGGCCAAAGTGTATTTTTCCCACTTTGTTTCAATACCGAAGCGAATCAACATACTGTGCTCCAGCATTTGCCTGACGTTCACTATTAGGACCCAGATGGCATACACACAGAACACCGAGAAGCCTTCTACGCTTGGTACCACACTGACATTTCAGACCCGTTTGACTTTAAAGAAGAAATGCTAAAGTATTGCTGATCTGACGTGGACAGTTTACGCCGTTATTTCTGGATCACGGAGAAGTGGATCCTTTAAAGGAAGCTTGTACCCTGGCCAACGCGTGTTAATTAGTGTACCGAAGAAAGTTCATGCCCGAGAACCAACTAGGCATCATATCTCCTAACACTTATCTCTCGGTCAGCCGTCAATACTCTGCCAAAGCATTGCGTTGGCTCCATTACTTGTGTGAAAGGGAAGACACATGCATACAACATGCGAGAAACGGGGGAGAAAAGAAAATTGGAAGTCTTTCTGTGCATGGCTGGGATTTAGAAAAGCCTCAGACGGTGCACGAATTTCAGAGATGCTTATTTCATTGATAGCCTACCTGTTTTCCTCAACGATACCTACAACATCCTTTACTAGGGTTCAATATGGAAGAGTTGTACGAACACACATACCAATGGCGCCAGAAGTTAGAAAGTCAAGGATACCAAGTGGTAGAAATGTGGGAGCACGAGTACGATCGACGTTTCAAAACCGATCCAGAATTTAGGCGCATTGCCGAAAGTTACGACGTGGTAGACATCGAAACTTTGGACCCACGCAACAGGTTTTTTGGAGGACGAACCAATGCCACACGCTTGCTGTACGACGTAGAAGAATCTCAAGGAGAAGGAATCAAATACATCGACATGTGTTCGTTGTATCCTTCGGTGTGCAAATATGCTCGATTCCCTACTGGTCACTTTGAAATCCTGACAGAACACATTGACGTGGAACACATTCGTCAATACGAAGGAGTGATCAAATGCAAAGTCTTACCCCTAACAAACTTGTACCATCCTGTCTTACCCCATCATTGCCAAGGAAAACTGATGTTTCATTTATGCCGTACGTGTGCTGAAACATGTAATCAAGTCCACGCTTGCAACCACACGGAGGAAGAACGCGCTTTGACATTAACGTGGGTGAGCGTTGAATTGTTTCGAGCTCTGGATCGGGGATACCGCTTGTTGAAAGTATACGAAATTTGGCACTTTCCTACCACCGAACAATACCAAAAGGACGACGCCTCGAATCCAGGAATTTTCTCAGGCTACGCCCTCTTGGTTTCAGACGCCCGAAGACTGAGTCAAATACAAAGAACAGTACCGTTTTATAGAAGGCATCAGTTTGGAAGACATAGAGAAGAACGAAGGAGAAGATAGTTTGCCAAAGTCACGCTGAATTGTTTGGGGGGAAAATTGGCACAACGTCCGAGATTTCCTAAGACGGAATACTTGGCAGATCCGAGTCGCTACTTTCAACTGGTGGACGACAAAAGAAAACTGATGAAACACGTGGAAATCATCCGTGAAAATGTAATCTTGTCAATTACGAAGAAGAGCCAAAGTTTGTACTCCCTGAAGACTTTGCAATGTCGTCATTGCAGCCTACACGACAGCCAATGCTCGCTTAAAATTGTTTGAGGCCTTGGAACTTTTGGGAGATCTAGTACTGTACTTTGACACCGACAGTTGTATGTACATCCATCGCCCTGGTAGCCAACACCCCACCATCGAAGGGGATCGTTTAGAGGCATAGACGGACGAGCACCCACAAGAGACGATTATCAGTTTTGCCAGCGGCGGCCCAAAAAATTACGGTTACCAATACAGAGACCGACAGGGACAACTTCATACCAAATGCAAAGTCAAAGGATTGACACTGAATTATCGAGCTAGTCAACGAGTCAACTTTAATGTTCTGAAAGAAGTCCGGGCAAGATCAAGACTTTTGCGTAAAAACAGTTGAGCCCCACAAAATTGTACGTTTGCAAAACAAACCAAAACGTCAGTCGCCCTTTAGAAAAAGTCGATCCAATTGTCTACCAGAAACGAGTGCGACTTCCAGACCACAACACTTTACCGTACGGACACGCTGAGTCCCAGTATAAAAAAGAGAAAAACTTCCAAGACCAACAATTCATTGTGAATACAAACGTTGACCGAGAAAGAAGATTATTAATAATTCTACACAGATACTGAGTGAGGAACTCAGTATGAACTTCAAGTTCAATGTGGAGGCCAGTACACTGACGCCGATACTGACGAACTCGACACAGCGAACTCGATTTCGATGCGATGCCTTGCGACGAGTGTGATGCAGTACGCTTTGACATCAGCGATGCAGTACGACCTTCCCACTCCTCTGCGACCATCGAAAGCGATGCTGTTCGTGTGCCTTACCACCCCACTAGCGAAAGCTATGCAACACAACGCCCTTTCTTCAATGTGATGCTAAGCGTGTACCTACATGCGGATGCCATCCATACACTGGCAAAGAATACACCTTACTAATGGCTTTGCCGAGCTATTGTGACTTTGAAGTCGATTCCAGACGCTCAAAGATAAATGGCCTAATTATATGCAAGGACCTACTCCCAAAGCTTTAGCCAGAGTCGGATTTGTCTACTTGGGAGAAGGGGATAAAGTCCAGAGTTTCAGCTGTGGTGTGACACTTCACGAATGGGAGTATATAGACTCAGCTTATCTGGAACATGCCAGATAGCCTCCGCGCTGTGACTACCTTCCTTTGGTCGGTCCAAAGAAGTAATATGTCAGATACTTTAGAAGAGCACATTCGTCGTTTGCCTCCTGAGGTGCGAGAACGCATTCTTAAAGAGCTTGTCCAGATTCAAGTGAAACACAAAGAACAATTATATCCTTTACGACATAGCTAGGGATGTACCTAGCTATTTATCTCTTATCTGTTTTCGTGTTTTAATTCTGGACATGTAAATATGTTTTGTTTGACACTTTAAAACATTAAACGTGTATGAAATGTATAAAATGTCTTGTGTCTTTCATGATCCTCTCAAAATTCTCCATACCATAGTCATGGCTGCATCATCTTCCTCATCATTTGTTCTCAAAGTGATTGACGAAAAGTTAGATCGTCAAAGTTGGGAAGCTTTGTATCTTCGCCATCCCTTTAACATGTTGATTGCTGGACCCAGTGGTTCAGGCAAAACCGAATTTGTCAAACGTTTGATCGAACACAAATCCCATTTGTTTGATCGTCCCCCTCAACGCATCGTGTGGTGTTACAAAGAGTGGCAATCGTCGTACACCTTACTCCAAGAAAGTCAAGGAGAATCCATTTCGTTTGTAGAAGGCATTCCTCGCGAAGATGATGGGATCGTGTCTGACTTGAGTCAAACACATCTGGTCATCTTCGATGACATGTTAGGAGAAGACGAAGAAGAAATTAAACTTGGGTTTACACGAAAAGGACATCATCGTAATGCCAGTATCAATTACATTACTCAAAATTTATTTCAGCAAAGTAAAGACCATCGTACCATCAGTCTCAATGCTCATTGTGTGGTCTTGTTTAAAAGCCCAAGAGACAAATTTCAAGTGCAAGTGTTAGCCAAACAGTTAGGCACTCCTTGGCTAAATTATGCGTACGACGATGCCACTCAAACATCTCATGCCACCACTCACGATTATTTGAGATTTCGCACCATTTGTTTTACCACTGGTGTCATGAAGGGGGTCCTGTCATTTACACGTCCCCTTTCGCAACTCTCTGAAAAAAAACTATAAAAACATCCACCACGTCTTTTCTTACCAACAGTCTTCGACATGACTTCCTTTCAATCTCATCCTCCTGCCAAACTTATTTGTGCTCTGCCTAGTCTCAAAGAAGTCTTACGATGGTTTAGTTTGACAGCACGTCAATTACTTCAAGGCATCATTCACATATCCCATCAAACCCAACGCTTTTTTGACAAACAAAAAAAAAAAACAAAAAAAAAAAAAACAAAACATAAAAGTTCGTTGTCACAACTGGCAGATCAAAGAATCAATCCACACACTAAACAACAAATCATTTTGAAACCTATTTGCAGTGATTCTTTAGGAGATGTCATTAGTCGTTCTCTTTTGAAATAGGATCCTAATGCCAAAGACAAAACCAAGAAGAAGAAGAAGAAGAAAAAAATCCCATCAAAGACGGCCACAACAACACACCACACACAAGAAAAAGGAAAGCCCCAAGAAGAAAAGTCCCAAGAAGAAAAGTTCCTGCCAGAAAGAGAGGTGCTACTTTTAGGAGGGGCAAGTACTCCCGAAAGTCACGGTGTCTCCTCCTGCCACTTCTTCTTCTTCGTCCTTCATGATGATGCCTGCCAAAGCTGATTTACGACCCGTGTTTCCTAATTTGATGCAGAAATGGAAACCTATTTCGAAAGTCACGTCTCCGGGGGCATCTACTTCGGCTGCTTTAAACACTGCGGGTGCCGCTAAAAAAGTGGCCTCACCTAAAACCAAAGTCCAAGACAGAACAGTCGTGTTACAAAGTTTACTGGATTTATCCAAACAATAACTGACACGATTTAGTCCATCGAAAACACCTCATCGTCGAGTGATGCCTGCCATGAAGTTAATACGACGTGCTTACCATAAGTGTAGACGAGCTCCAGTATAAAAAAGAAGTGTGGGATCAGATGGACCTCAGTATTTTTGTTTGCTCCTGACCCAAAAGATGGCCTGAAAACATGCACACCACCCTAGTCGTCCCAAGAAAGGCAAAATAAAAAAAGGACTCCCACATCGTCTAGCAAAACATTGGGATGTGTTGTCCGTCCTGACTAAATCCAAACCGCCCATGCGAAAACAACTCATTCAAACAGCCCAGAAAGAAATCATTGATACCATGTGTGAATGTTGTTTGAATGTGTTGAAAGGAACGGTACCTTTGTCCAAGATACAGAAACAGAAATTAGGAAAACATCGGAACGTTCCTCGCTAATGGTCAAAGAGAAAATACCCCTGAGTCAAAAGAAAAAATGCAACGAAAAGGATTTCTACCCATGCTGATACGACCGTTGTTAAAAATAGATGCTCCTTTGTTAGGATCGATAGGGGGACCCCTTTTAGGAGGAGTGATGAGATAAGGAGGGGAATAAAAAGAAGATAAAAAGGACACCCTTCCCTGGAAAGACAGCACACTTGTACCTTAGGATATTATAAAAGGACGAAAACTGACTTTAGTTCCTTACAAACGATGGATGGAACTCCATCGTTGGTACTAACAACGGATAGCTCATTTACCTCCCAATCCTAATCTCAACGAGATTTCACAGTTACAGAATTACAATCATTAATGGATCGAAGTGATTTGTCAGAAGCAAACAAATCGCAACAGTACAGCCAAGTATTGCAACGTCTTGAACTCTTTCACCAGAAAGCTTTAGACGAAACAGCTAAACCAACTCTGAGAGATTTCAAGGCAATGATGAAAACCGAACCTAAAACTACCAAGACAGACACCGCCACGGGGATGAAAGAAGAAGACGACACACGAGAAGTGTTTCAAAACTCCGTCTGCTCCCATACATAGTAAGATTGAAGTTTCCTTGTTGACACATTGGGTTAAAAAGATGATGTCCGCACCTTCTTCAGCAGAAGAAAAAAAGAGAAAGAATGGAAGACAGAAGTGAGAGGAAGAAAAACACCTAGAAAAAAGTCACCACTTTACAACTGACTCCTGTTTCTCGTCGGACGCGTCAAGGTTTGTCCAAACTCCCCATACCCCACGAATCCAAAAGTAGTATCGAACAGTGGGAGACTTATTGAGGAGCGACATTGTATCATGGAGACTCTTTTAGCGAGCATTTACTACAATCCTGCACATGCTGCTGGTTACTTAGGAGTTCAAAAATTGTATCGGACAGCTAAAGCCAAACTGAAAAGTGTATGTTTGCCAGAAGTACGACAATGGTTACAAGAACAATCGACGTACACGTTACACAAACCCATTCGACGAAACCTTTCAAGAAGTCAAACCAAAGTGGTTGTCATCGATCATCAATGGCAAGCAGGTTTAGCAGATGTCTCTCATTTAACAACGTGCAATCGTAGTTACAAATATTTGTTTTGTGTTATTGATGCG
Source organism: Margaritifera margaritifera (assembly GCA_029931535.1). Taxonomy (NCBI): domain Eukaryota; kingdom Metazoa; phylum Mollusca; class Bivalvia; order Unionida; family Margaritiferidae; genus Margaritifera; species Margaritifera margaritifera. Next base: position 986,945 of record JAQPZY010001665.1, read on the forward strand.
TTTTCAAAATCCGCTTGGGTCCTTCATTTGACTTCTAAAAGCAGTGCCGAGTTAGTACGCGCTTTAAAACTGGTGTTGAAACAAAGTAGTTGTCACCTTTTACGATGGCAAACACAAAAAGGCATCGAATGTCTGAACCAAGCTTTTCAAAAAGAATTGAAACAACGCCACGTACATTTTTCTACTACTGAAAATGATGAAACCAAAGCCAGTATCGGGGAACGTTTTCAAAGAACTTTGAAAGAACGCATGTAGAAATATTTTACACATCAACACACTCTCAAGTACATCGACCTGTTACCACATCTGGTCAAAGCTTACAATCAATCATACCATCGTAACATCGAATGTGCCCCCGAAGAAGTCACCCCTGAAAACGAAGTGAGGGTGTTTGATCGATTGTTTGGACAGATTGGACAAGAAAGCAGTGGTGCTCAAGACGGGAGACTGGGTTCGCATTGGAAAAACCAAACGCACTTATGACAAAGTTTATTTACCTAACTGGACCACCGAATTGTTTCGGGTCACTGCACAAGTCCGTGGACGTGATCCTCCTGTATATAAATTGGAAAACATGCACGGAGAAGTGTTAAACCTAACCTGTAACTTGCCTGAGTAACAAGAAGTGACCAAACAAGAAGACGACGCGTACGATATCGAAAGCATTCTCGATCGAAGAACACGTAAAGTGGGCAAATGTCGACTGGAAGAAGTGAAAGTGCGCTGGAAAGGATATTCCCCTAGTTTTGATTCTTGAATTGCCGCTTCCCAGGTCATCGACTATAAAAAGAAGAAGTAACCATAATGCCGATCGACACAGCTGCTACCTCTCCTTCACAGAGTTTCTCTCTACTCTCTATTTTAATGCTCAACATCTGGTGGAAACCATTGCAACTATTTTCAACGACCAGTTTGGCAAAGCCTTGGAGAAAGCTCGCAAAAGTGTCTTCATCGAGTACCATAAAATTGCTTATCGTCTTAAAATGCATTTTTCGGACAGCAAAATATTGGCGGATTAGTTTCTCGCTTGGGTTGTTTGATATTTTGGGTGGATATACAAAACTAGCTCCTATGAAAGATGTTTACAGCAACGATCGATTTTACAAGTATTTTCGTTGCCCTGTCGAATTGAACGATGGCCTGAATTTATTGTTTGTGTACTCCGATGTGGTGGAGTACAACGTGGTGAGAAACACAGCGGCTCCGTTACTGAGAGTCATTCATTTCAAAGCGGATTCTGCCGTCACTGCGTACGAGTAAGGTGGAAACACGTATCACGTTCACGGTGAATTTGTACATCCTCATTATCTTCCAGTCAGTAAATCGTATTTTGACTGTGTCAACATTAGTATAAAAGGAGATCTGGGACAAAATATTCTATTCTCCAAAGGAAAAGTCACTGTGAAACTACTTTTTCGAAAAAGGTTCTCCGGTGAATTGTAACACAAGATGTATCCTGTGTACCAATGAGTCGCTCGACAACGAGGACATGGTTTAGGAGATATGTTAAAATTCGCTTTTCGTACGGTAGCCCCTATCTTGAAACCCATGGTGACTCGAGGACTGCATGCTTTCAAAGATGCCGCTTTGAAGCAAGGAAAAGAATTTCTTCAAAATGTCCTCATCGACAAACAAAATCCTAAAGAAGCCTTTATGAGAGCAGCAAAAAATGTGTTGCTGCAAATGTACCAAGTCAGAACTGGGTCTGTTTGTCATGCCACCTACCATGATGACGATGCAAGAATCCCGATGGATAGAATTTCATCCTGTGTCGTCTTTGATTACCTCAGCCCCTATCGGATTTGAAATCAAACGACAAACCGAAGATTACATCGATCTGAATAGCAGTCACTTAAACCTGAAACTCAAAGTGATAAAAACGGACAAAACCAGTCCTGGGGCCGATGACAGAGTAGCACCCGTCAATAATTTTATGCATTCGTTGTTCAGCGAAGTGGATTTGTACTTGAATAACAAACTGGTCAGCAGCAGCATGGATACTTACCCTTACCGTGCTTACCTGGAAAATCTCTTGACGTACGGAAAAGAAGCCAAGAACACCCATCTGGATGCTTCCGTGGTATGGAAACCTAACACTTTGGACAAGTTCAACGACACAGCGTTGACTGCAGATGACGATCCTCACAACGTTGGATTTAACGTCCGTCGAAAGAAAATCAGACAAGGACGTACTTTAGAATTGATGGATTGTTTGCATTTAGACATGTGGTTGCAAGACAAGTATTTATTGAACGGAGTGGATGTACGCTTGAGACTGAATCGCAGTAGTACCGTCTTCCATTTGACGGCTAATGCGAACGACTACAAAACGATCATCAAAGAAGCCAGACTTTACGTGCGCCGTGTAGAAGTGTTACATAAGGTGGCCAGCGACATCAGTCAAACTTTGAGCAGAACGACTGCCAAGTATCCGGTGCGACGAGTGGAAGTGAAAACGTTCACCATTGCCTCTGGACTCCGATCCAAGATCGAAGATCGTGTGTTCCACGGACAGCTCCCCAAACGTTAGCTCATTGGCATCGTCAGTAATGCAGCCCCCAATGGAGCTATCGATCAAAATCCTTTCCACTTTCAACACTTTACTGTTTCCAAGATAGAAGTCACTCGAGATGGCCAGACGTTGTGCACCAGACCTTTTGAACCTAACTTTGCCCAGAAAAATTACTTGAGATCTTACTTGACTCTGTTTGAAGCCACAGGACAGTTCGGAACCAACAGCAGCCACGGCATTTCGTACGACGATTTTGCAGGAGGATATGCTTTGTGGGGAGTTTATTTCACTCCCGACCAAGGCAGCAACGAAGGACATTTCCACCTATAAAATCAGGCCAACTGCATGTGGAACTTCAGTTTGCCACAGCTCTAGCCAACACAGTGAACGTTATCTTGTATGCAGAATTTGACAGTACTCTAGACATCAACAGTTTGAGAGAAGCGATTCTAGACTATTAGAAAAGATGCAACACGAAGAACCTATGGAGATAGGCGATGAGGATTTTTTCTATCCAGAAGAAGAAGAGGAAGAAGAAGAAGACACTATAGTCATGATGCTAAGATGTCCAGAACAAGAAAAACATGTGGTCTCCTGTTTTGCTAAGACGAAATCACACAAATGAACAGAAATTTTTATTATATGTGTTTAAATACCAAAATTGTCATGATGAGTGTAGAAAAAAAGTTGAAACAGTGTCTGGACGACGCATGGGATAGGATCTCAGAAAGGCATATTTTGAGAGAGTGGTATAAAGACTTGCAGGATCATTCCTTACCTTTATTAACTTCTCTGGAGACCGAACGCATCGAAGCTTTCTTGCAACAGAGTACAGAGACTGCCCGCTGTAGTTCATTGTACTACTTGATATACATTTTCAAGGAAAAAGTGAAGTGTGAATTGAGAACGTATCCATTTAGGCCTTCTTTTGATTGTGTGTACTCTAGAAAAGATGACAAAATAGAAAAACGTTTTTTTTATCATGATAGTTATCTCTTGTCTTTTAGCTGAGAAACGAAGTGTGCATTGATGGCAAAATGTCTTAGTTCATTGGAAGTTAAGTTTGACTTCACAACCTTGTTAACCCTGTAAAAAAGTTCATGTTTAATATTGTTTGTTTGTATTTTGAGTTAGAGAAGCTTCTTATTATTAAAAATGTTGATGGTTGAAAAATGGTGTTGTCTTGTTTATTTTATTGAAAAAAATGGTATGCACATGCTCTGTCACCCCTCTCTATTGATCTTATAAACCTACTCTTTCACATTTCTCTCTATCTATCTGGGTCATGTTTCTGTCACGTCCGCGTACCGAATCGGAGGGGATGTATTCTATAACGTCCGTGCTTCAAGCATGTAAAGCGACGCGTTCACCAGTCTTGCCATCTACCCTTGTTTGTATATGATAGTGTGTGTCTATTTCAGCCCCTTCTTTTAAATCCTACCACTCTTATGTGATAGTACATTTGTGTGTATGTAATTATAATGTGTGTAAAGCACTCCTGTCCTTTTTGGTTGGATAGTAAGTGTAGGGGGTGTTGATCACTCCCACAGCGTGTTGGGTAGTAATCAAAAAGTGAGTGTTGGATAGTATGGTTGTGTGATTTCATCCCTTCTTTCACATCATACCCTTTTCGTCTGATAGTAGTTGTGGGGTTTTTAGACACCACACAAGCCGTTTTGGATAGTGTGTATGGGGTATTAGATAGTAGATAACTAAGTAATTAGATAGTAGATAACTAAGTAATTGGATAGTAGATAACTAAGTAATTGGACAATAGATAACTATTAGCATGTTACATTCTCGTAGACTCACATAAACTTTCCCATGTTAAATTCCCGTAGAACCCTGTAAGTGCTGGATTGTAAGCGGTTGCTGGATAATATATGTGGTGTGTTTAGATAGTCATCAAGAAAAGGGGTGCTGGATAGTATAGGTAATGTGTTGGACAGTAGATCAACATTTTAACACTACCATTCCCGACGACCTCAAAAACACTTTTGACCCTATAATACCATTCCCATTTTAAACCTATGAGTAGTAGAGGGTGGGTAAATAGGGCACCGGGTGGCACTACGGGGCAGTAACGGGAAATTAACATTGAGGCAGTTGGGGGCACTCTGGGGCAGTTGGGGACACTCTGGGGCAGTTTGGGGGCACTCTGGGGCAGTGGGGGGTCAGAAGTATGGGGAGAGGGACACACACACATACACCAAAACACACATAGGGCAATCATGGAAAAGTTATTCTTTTCTTGAAAAATGGGTGGCCCTGAAAAGGGCCATTGGGGAGGATTACTTTTTCCTCCAACATTGAGTGAGGAAGCCTAGGAAGGTGTGTCTTTTTCTTCTTTTGGAGTTGTGGTGAAGAATCCGGCAGCCAGTCGGGATGTCCCATGCGTCTGAACTTATCCTGGATTTTCATCCAGTTCAAATTCAGGCGTTGGAATTCCTTCTCTTTCCTGGCTTGCTCCTTCTTCGTTCTTTCTAGAGCCCACAAGATCTTAATGTGGGCTACTTCCTTTTCCAAAATTTTTTTAATAATAATTTTGTCATGTGAAGATTTAAGTCTTCGCGCCTAGCGCTACTGGGGGATGGATAGATCCACCAATCTTCCTGGACTTGGTGTAGGAAGTATTCCACCCCATCCAGTAAGTCTAGGGCCGACTTGATAAATCCCACACGACAAGGAGCCGAAGAAGTCTTTTGCGATTCCTCCACCAAGACATCCTTCACCAGCCTCCTCGCTGAAGTCAGAGCGGCTAGTTGGCTGGTGACGTATGGCTTGGTGGCAGGGTATCTCCACCAACACTTCATCCTTTCCACCAAAGACTCTACACCCACCATTACATCCCAGGCTTCCTGCAATAGCTTTACAGTATTCATCGTAGTGGAGTGAAGTGTGAATGGTGCGAATGCGGAAGGCGCCGCTTTATATGCTAGAAGCGCGGACGTGAAGGAAAACATCCCTTTTTTTCCAAAGATAAAATTTTATCAAACACAAACAAACACACACCACACCATCCATTTTTTAATTTTTTAAATCAAACACACACCTTTTTTTGTTTTTTTTTTCTTTAATTTTTTATCATACACACTCTATACAAACACACTCTACAAACACATACCAGGGAATGGGATTTGTTTTGGGAGTGGGAAAAAACACACAAACATAAACAAACACACATAGCAATCATATGAAAATTAATCTTTTCTTGATTAATGGGTGGCCCTGAAAAGGACAGTTTGGTTTTTGTTTGAGTTCATCTAGAGGTGCGGGCACCTCCCTGGCTTAGCCCGACACGCCGGACAGCTCCCTCTCCATGTTGCTGCACTCATGCAGCGTTTGTTTGAGTTGTTTAAAGCAAATGGAGGATTGGTTGCTTCAGGCTCCCAATTTTCCTTCATCATTATCAGGTGGGGCTTGATGGGAATCGTCTTTTCCCTCTCCTCCTCCTCCCTCTTCTCCACTTCATGGAGAAGGTGCAAGGCCACCTCTAGGTGTACTCGTATCTGTCTAATAATTTCTATCTTGTTCATCTTCATAGATGACAACGGGGTAGCTCAACTGTGAAGGCGTTGTTTTAATATACTAGAAGCGCCGACGTGAAGGAAAACATCCCTTATACCTTAAAAAACATTACTCACACTACCTGCGTCTGACGTCATCCCTAGCCAACGCACCGCTTTATATGCTGGAAGCGCGGACGCGATGGAAAACATGGGTTTCAGATCGATAGTGAGAAAATGAACAGAGTCGGTGAGCTCAGATCGATAGAAAGAGAGATAGAGCATATACATTTTTTCATTTTTTTTTTTGCAAATTCAATAAACCACACAACACCATTTTTTCAAAAAATCAACATTTTTTAATGAACAAGAAGCTTCTCTAAACATAAAAATGCAAACAAACAATCAACAAGATTAAACAGGAACGTATTTACAGGGTTAACAACGTTGGGAAGGCAAACTAAACTTCCACTGTTCTACATCATTTTGATGCACACTACGTTTCTGAGCTAACGACAAGAGATAACCATAATGTTCACAAAACCATCGTTCTACTTTAGCATCGTTTCGAGCATACTCTCTATGAAAACAAGTCACTAAATGTTCTAAGGAATATCCGAGACTGCGTTGATGAAGAAAATGTACACAATATTGTCCACACACCATAGAATCCGATCCTTGTAATCGAGCATTATTGAATCGAGTAGAGATGGCATTTCTTCTCATAAAATCAATGATGTCGTCTTCCAAAGGAGGTAATCCATAAGAATCAAAATATTCTACACAATGATCGTTGGGAAAGTACACGGCTACCCAATGGGTCCCTGGTCGATGACTGTCGTCGGTATTGATGACATAGGCATGAACGTCTTTAGGTTTGCGATAGGGTAGTTCATCTTTAGCACACACCACAGGATTCCAAGAAGAAGTGTAGGAACTGCGAGTCAACAGGTAATGAAGTTCCCTGGTCTCCATTTTTTCTTTACAGGTAACGATAAGTCATCAATTCACACAGTACTTTATGCTTGAATTGGTCTCTCAAGTAAGTCGATGAATCACGAACAGTCTCTATACTCTTTTGCAAGTGATCTTCGATGCGTCGGATCTCCAGAGGGGTGAGTGGAGGTGAAGAAGAATCCTGCAAGTCTTTATACCATTTTCTCACCACCTTTTCTTCCGAGATCTGAGACCAGGCGTCCTCCAAATATTCGTCCAAGTTTTCTTCTGTAGTCATCATCAAACATTTGTCGCGTTTTTTCTGACTGGGATGATCGATTTGACATCCATGACAATGTTCTTTGGTCAGGGTGTTAATTATACCACCTAATTCCGTAGCACAACTGGAGACTAAATGTTGTTCTTGTTCTGGCCATCGAAATCCAGCAAACTGGGAAACACTATTTTTCTCTTCTTCTTCTTTTTGGGGTTCTGAATGAATCACTTCGTCATCATCAGTGGTTTGTTCTTCACAACATCCCTCATCTTCTATCCTTAAAGGTTTTTCTTCTTCGTGCTGCATCTTTTTTCTTCTAATAGTCTAGAATCACTTCTCTCAAACTGTTGATCTCTAGAGTATTATCAAATTCTGCATACAATATGACGTTCACCGTACCGTCTTCTACTGCACGTAGAGGTTGTTTAAACTGAATTTCCACACGAAGTGGGCCTGATTTTATAGGGTGCAAAATGTACGTCGTCGGTGCCTTGGTCAGGAGTGAAATAAAATCCCCAAAAAGCATATCCTCCTATATAATTCCTCGTACGAAATGCCGTGGCTGGTGTTGGTGCCTAACTGTCCTGTGGCTTCAAACAGACTCAAGTAAGATCGCAAGTAATTTTTCTGGAAAAAGGCAGGTTCGAAAGGTCTGGTACACAATGCCTTGCCATCTCGACTGACTTCTATCTTTTTGACGCCAAAGTGTTGAAACTGGAACGGATTTTCACCGATGGTTCCGTTGAAGGCTGAATTTCTGACGATGGAGATCAGCAAACATTTAGGCAGCTGTCCTTGGAAGACGTGATCTTCGACTATGGATTTGGCTCCAACACCAATGGTAAATGTTTTCACTTCCACTCGTCGCACAGGATACTTGGCAGTGGTTCTGCTCAACGTTTGACTACTTTAGGTAAGACTTCCACACGGCGCACGTAAAGTCTGGCTTCTTGGATGTGGGTTTTCCACTCATCGGCACTGGCCATCAAATGGAAGGCGGCACTACTGCAATTCAGTCTCAGGCGTACATCCACTCCGTTTAACAAATACTTGTCTTGCAACCACACGTCCAAATGCAAACGATCCATCAGTTCTAAAGGTCGATTTTGGTTGATTTTCTTTCGACGGTCGTGAAATCCCACATTTTTTGGGCCCGCTTGAACTACTGGATTTGCTGCAAGATCCGCCGCTACAGGTAATTCTGTATTACTGAACTATTCCGGAGTGTCAGGTTTCCAGACCACCGAAGCATCCAGATGAGTGTTCTTGGCTTCGTTTCCGTACGTCAAGAGATTTTCCAAGTAAGCACCGTAAGGGTAAGTATCCATACTGCTGCTGACCAGTTTGTTATTCAAGTACAAATCTACTCCGCTGAACAAGGAATGCATGAAATTATTGACGGGTGCCACTAGGGCATTGGCATCAGGAAGGCTGTTGTCCGTTTTCTTCAATTGGAGTTTCATTTACAAGTAACTGTTATTCTGATCGATGTAATCTTCGGTTTGTCCTTTGATTTTAAATTCGATAGGAGCTGAATCCGTCAAAGACGATACAGGATGAAATTACACCCATTGGGATTCTTGCATCGTCATCATGGTAGGGGGCATGGAAAACAGATCCAGTTCTGACTTGGTACATTCGCAAGAATCTCGGTGCATCATTTTCAATGGTTTAAAAATCAAACACGTCAAATTCTCTGACGGTTCTTCTTTTCTTATTCTTTTTTTTTTTTGACCACCGTGTGTTTTATGATCTCTGAAGGGGTGTCGACGTCGTCTCTTTCTGCCTTGTCCTTGCTGTGAAGTGGAGGAAGAAGTAATGCCAGGGCCAGAAGCGTGAAGCTCATTTATAGGACTCTTTCGGAGACCTAAAAGATCTTTGCCAGTGTCATCAACACATTTTTGCCTGCTCTCATAAAGGCTTCTTTAGGATTTTGTTTGTCGATGAGGACGTTTTGCAAAAATTCTTTTCCTTGCTTCAAAGCGGCATCTTTTAAGGCATGCAATCCTCGAGTCACCATAGGTTTCAAAATAGGGGCTACCGTCCGAAAAGCCGATCTTAACATATCTCCTAAACCATGTCCTCGTTGTCGAGCCACTCCTCGGTACACTGGATACATTTTTTTACAATGCGTTAGAGAACCTTTTTTGAAAATGTAGTTTCGCCGTGACTTTTCCTTTGTCAATGAATGGGACACTTTGTCCTAAATCTCCTTTTATACTAATGTTGACACTGTCAAAATACGATTTACTGACTGGAAGCTAATGAGGACGTACAAATTCACGGTGAACGTGAAACGTGTTTCCACCTTCTTCGTACGCACCAGCAGCAGTATCCACTTTGAAATGAATGACTCTCAGTAAGGGAGCAGCTGTGTGTCCTACCACGTTGTACTCTACCACATCGGAGTACACAAACAATAAATTCAGTCCAACGTTCAATTCGATAGGTGTGCGAAAAGCATGTTCGAAATCTGTGTTGCTTGCGACTTTTTTATTGGTAAATATTTTGTTTCCACCCAAAATAGCATACAACCCAGGAGAAAATTCGATGGATAAGGGTTTTCTGTCCTGCTCGGGTAAGTTTTTGTCTTTTTTGTCGTCAATGAGTTCCCCCTTCTCTTTGAAAAATTGGAAGACGAGAAGGCGTGCCACATCATGGTAAGCGATTCGTACCCATTTTTGGGCAAAGTTTAAGCTTTGCCAAATTGGGATACGAAGAGGGTTTCAATGGTGTCCACCAAATGTTTAGCACTAAAATAATACCCCTTAGGAATTCTCATGGTATATTGCGCCAAGAGAGGAGGTTTATCTACCACCCTTTTCATTGATTCGTAAAGTTCAAGATCATGGCCGTCCAAGTGTTGTTAAATTTTGGAGTTAAAGATTTCCACGATGAAAGTGTTTTGACCTTCGTCGATGTTCATGATTTGCGTAGGATGAATGATTTCTACCAAAGCCACTTCCCAATGAGCGTCGTGATCCAATTGGATGGCCTGAGGTAATTTGGCCGCGAAAAAACATAATTTGTTGTTAGGAAACACATCCATGGAACTGTCACTGGGTAAAGTTAAATAAAATTGGTCATTCATAGTAGGTCCAAAGTTTTGCTCTCCGAGGAGTCACTCGAGTTCAGAGGAGAATGATGTTCAAATGGTTCTAAAAGAGGAGTGTTATTGTGGTGACTGGAAGAAGGTGGACTGGCGTTGGTCGTACTCCAGTGGTGTTGGCTGTTGTGGTGACTGTCCGTCGTAAATTTCAAAGAGGGACTGGGTAAAAGATAACCGATGCAACTGCTGAGTAAAATGGTCCACAATTGTTTGTCCCCTTGTTGCAAACTCAAATTGGCAATGGCTGCTCCGATGACACAATACACTACAAAAATTTGGCAGAAAAAGACGATTTGATTTTTAGGCACACGTTCTCCGCACCACACCCAGAGCGGTTGTTTTTGTAATTCTTGAAGAGAAGAAGTCTGCGAAGGAGTCGAGGTCGTGGTTGTGTTGAATGGCATGTTGGTTACTTCAACTTCTTTTTATAGTCGACGACTTGGGAAGCGGCAATCCAAGAATCAAAACTAGGAGGATATCCTTTCCAACGTACTTTGACTTCTTCTACTCGACGTTTGCCCACTTTACGTGTTCTTTGTTCGAGAATGCTTTCGATGTCGTACAAGGCGTCTTCTTTTTTGGTCACTCGTTGTAACTCAGGCAAGTAAAATGTTCCTTTGAGTACTTCACCGTGCATGTCTTCAAATTTATAGACGGGAGGATCACGTCCACGCACGGGTGTAGTGACACGAAACAATTCTGTGGTCCAGTTGGGTAAATAACCTTTGTCAAAAGTACGTTTGGTTTTTCCGATGCGAACCCAATCTCCCGTTTTCAACCCCAGCAGGTTTTTTTTTTAGGTGGTCTCCTCTGGGGTGTACCAAACAATCGATCAAACACCTTCACTTCGTTTTCAGGGCTGACCTCTTCGGGGGCACATCCGATGCTTCGATGGTACGATTGATTGTACGCTTTGACCAAACGTAGTAACACGTCGATGTACTTGAGAGTATGTTGATGTGTAAAATATTTCCACATGCGTTCTTTCAAAGTTCTTTGAAAACGTTCCACGACACTGGCTTTAGTTTCAGGATTTTCGGTGGTAAAAAAATGAATCTGTCTTTGTTTTAATTCTTTTTGAAAAGCTTGGTCTAGAAATTCGGTGCCTTTGTCGGTTTGCCATCGTAAAGGGTGACGACCACTTTGTTTCAAGACCAGTTTTAAGGCACGTACCAATTCTGTACTGCTTTTAGATGCCAAAGGCACGACCCAAGCAAATTTGGAAAACACGTCGATGACACAAAACAAATATTTGTGACCACGATTGTAGGTTGCCAAATGAGAGACGTCGATGCCTTCCACTTGGGTTGGACTTCCAGAAAATTTTCGTCGAATGGGTTTGTGTAACGTGTACGTCGATTGTTCTTGTAACCATCGTCGTACTTCTGGCAAACGTACACTTTTCAATTTACTTTTAGCAGCTCGATACAATTTTTGAACTCCTCCGTAACCAGCAGCATGGCCAGGATTGTAATAAATGGTGGCTAAAAGTTTCTCCATGATTGATCAATAAGTCACCCACTGTTCGATGCTACTACTACTTTGGGTACCGTGAGGTTTGGACAAAGTGGCTTGACGCGTTCGACGAGCCACAGGAGTGAGTTGTGAAGAAGGGGTGATGGCAGGTTTCTTCCTGGTGGTCTCTTTTTTCACTTCAGTCTTGCTGTCTTTCTTTTTTTCTTCTGCTGAAGAAGGAGTGGACATCCTCTTATGAACCCAATCTTTCATTTTGTCTCGATGAGGGGTAGGTGAGGGTGTCAACAAGGTCGCGGCAATCTTACTAGAGATACCAGCAGCAGAAATAGTTTGAAACACTTCTCGAGGCTCGTCTTCGTCTTCTGCTGCTGTTGTCCCCGTGACGGTGTCTGTTTTGGTGGTAGTGACTTTAGGTTCGCTTTTCATCAGGGTTTTGAAATCTCTCAGAGTGGGTGGAGCTGTTTCGTCTACAGCTTTCTGGTGAAAGAGTTGCAGACGTTGTAAGAGTTGACCGTACCGTTGCGATTTTTCTGTTTGTGACAAATCACTTCGATCCATCAGCGCTTGTAATTCTTGTTGTAACTGTGACATTTCTTGGAGATTAGGATTGGGTGGTAAATGAGGTATCCGTTGTTCGTTCCAACGATGAAATTCCATCCATCGTTTGTAAGGAACTAAAGTCAGTTTTCGTCCTTCCATTTCATCCAAAGGTACAAATGTGTGTGGTAATTCCAGAGAAGGGTGTCCTTTTTCTCTTCTTTTTATCTCATGACTCCTCCTAAAAGTGGTCCAGCAATCGTTCCTAACAAAGGAGCCGCTATTTTTAACAACGGTTCTATCAGCATAGGGAGAAATCCTCCTCGTTGCACCAACATTTTTTTCTTTTGTTGGAGAGGTATTTCCTTTTTGACCATTTGGCGAAGAACGTTCCGATGTTTGCCTAATTTTTGTTTCTGTAGCTTAGACAAAGGTACCGTTCCTTTCAAGACGTTCAAACAACATTCACACACGGTATCGATGATTTCTTTAGGGGCTGTTTGAATGAGTTATTTTCGCATGGGAGGATTGGATTTGGTCAGGACAGACAAGACGTCCCAATGTTTAGCCAGACGAGGTGGAAGTCGTCCTTTTTTGGTTTTCTTCTTTTGGTGGTGGTGGTGGTGTGCAGCTTGGGAGCCATCTTTTTAGAGGTCAGGAACAAGTCTGAAGTCTCTGGTAGGTCACCCTTCTATTTTATACTGGAACACGTCTCCACTTATTGTCTGCAAGGCGTACCATCTTCATGACAGGCATCACTCGACGTTGAGGTGTTTTCAACGGACTAAATCGTCTCAATTCTTCTTTGGATAAATCCACTAAACTTTGTAACACGCCGGTTCTCTCTTGGACTTTGGTTTTAGGAGACGGTACTTTGTTCGCGGCTGCTGCCATAGCCAAATCAGCCGATGTCGAGGGTCCCGAAGTGGTGACTTTCGAAATGGGTTTCAATTTTTGCATCAAATTAGGAAACACTTGTCTTAAGTCCGGTTTGGCAGGCATCATCGTGAAGGGAGGTGAAGAAGACGACAATGTGACGCAGGAGGAGACCTCGTCACTGCTGTCTGTCGTGGTGTCATGCGGGTGTACGTTTGCGTCCTCGCAGCAGTACCTCTCTTGCGGCTTGCAGTGGTGGTAGGTGTTTTTTTCTTGGCAGAACTTTTCTTTTTCTTTGGGGTTTTCTTCTTTTTAGGGCTTTTCTTCTTCTTAGGGCTTTTCTTTTTTTGGTTTTTGGTTTTTTGGCTTGGGCATTAGGATCCCATTTCAAAAGTGAACGAATCACGACCCCTCCTAAAGATCCACTACCTCCAGGGGTTAAAATGATTTGTTTTTTAGTCCGTGGATCGATTCTAGCATCGGCTAGTTGTGACAACGCCCCTTTATGTTTTTGAAAAAAACGTTGAGTTTGATGAGGGATGTGAATGATGCCTTGCAGTAATTGACGTGCCGTCAAAGTAAACCATCGTAACACTTCTTTGAGACTAGCTTCTAACAAATTGGCACAGACTTGTGCATTTCTTTCGCGACTGATGCCATACAAGGCACGAATTAATTTGGCAGAAGGATGAGCTTGAAAGGAAGTCAACTCGAAGACTGTGAGACAGAAATGACGTAGTGGATGTTTTTATAGTTTTTTTCAGAGCGTGGCTGAAGGGGACGTGTAAATGACGGGACCTCCTTCTTGGCACCAATGGTGAAACAATTGAGTACGAAATCTCAAATAGTCGGGAGTGGTAGGTTTTAAGTCGATGAGTAAATACGCATGAGGTGTTTGAGTGGCATCGTCGTACGCATAATTCAACCAAGGAGTGCCTAACTGTTTGGCTAACACTTGCACTTGAGATTTGTCTCTGGGGCTTTTAAACAACACCACGTAATGAGCGTTGAGACTGATGGTACGATGGGCTTTACTTTGTTGAAATAAATTTTGAGTAATGTAAATGACGCTGGCATTTCGATGATGTCCTTTTCGTGTAAACCCAAGTTTAATTTCTTCTTCGTCTTCTCCTAACATGTCGTCGAAGATGACCAGATGTGTTCGTCTTCGCGAGGAATGCCTTTCACAAACGAAATGGCTTCTCCTTGACTTTCACGAAGTAAGGTGTAAGACGGTTGCCACTCTTTGTAACACCACACGATGCGTTGAGGGGGACGATCGAACAGATGAGATTTGTGTTCGATCAAACGTTTGACAAATTCGGTTTTACCTGAACCACTGGGTCCAGCAATCAACATGTTAAATGGATGGCGCAGATACAAAGCTTCCCAACTTTGACGATCTAACTTTTCGTCGATCACTTTGACCACAGAAGAAGATGTAGCCATGACTCAGGTAGGAAGAATTTTGAGAAGAAGACAAAAGACCCAAGACATTTTATACGTTTCATACACGTTTATTGTTTTTTGTAAAAAAAAAACAACCAACAAAAACACAAAACATATTTTACAAGTCATGAAGGACAAAAATGCAGACGGCAAAAATGGTGAGGTACAACAATAAGGCTACCACTAAAAGAATCAAAGTTCTGTATAAACAAGTCAATGTACAACAAGAACAAAACACTGTCCTACGAATGGAGTGCACATGCACTGGTGGTAGTATTCTTCGGGTCTCTGTTTTGGTGGTGTTAGAAGAATGAAATGTCTCTGACGGAAAGGAGGGGGGGGGTGTTTTTAGGTGTTTCCATGTGGACCACAACGATGTGGTCGTCTTTCTCTGTGTCAGGTTCTTCCAGGATTGTTTCTAAGGTCATTTTTGACTTGGATTCCCATTTCACTTTTGGAAACTTAGTGACACACCAGGTCTTTGGCAAACTGTGACACTTCTTGTAGCCAAGCATCGAAACCAATACTTTTCCAGTCACGTACATCTTTCCAATCGTAAAGGCTTTGGTGTAACCCACTAGCAATAATCACTTCTTGAAACGTGTGAAGGGTAGATAAAGTGTGACCAATGTCTTCTTCACACGGAGGTACACCACTTGTTGTGTTCATCACCACCCTCAACACTTTGAGTACAATTTGTCTTTCGTGTGCCGATAAAGCGTGAATGGTCATGTTTTTGGTTCATCAAAATAGTCCAAAACAACCACGGATCCTCCAAAATAATCCAGCACAAACAATGATCCTCAAAAAACTCCATAACGAATGTCCTGGAAAACGAAATCCAAGAAATGCAGTTACCAAGACACACACGACATAGCGTCCAAAATTCAATGGAAACAGTTCTTGTATCAAGTGTTTATAATCTTCTAAGGTCTGAACACGATCGTTGACTTCCTTCCACGGAATACGTTTCACGAGTGTAGACCACAGATCTGGCATGGTGGGTTTTTATATCTAGGTTTCCAAGGTGGTTGGTATCTTTTGTGGTAGGTTTTTATATCCAGGTTCCCAAGGTTGGTATCTTTTGTGAAAGTCTACTCCAAGGTGACTGCGAAAGTTTCTCCCCAGAATCAATCTTCTTATATTTTGGAAGTAGGAATGGTTTAAAAATCGAGTAATGACTTTGAGTTTGCGTTTCACTTGTATTTGGACAAACTCTCGGTAAATACGTTCTCGCAGCTCCAAAGGCAAACCACGAATGTGTTCTGGTAAAGTATCCGGCTTGGAAAGAAGTAACTCTCTTTTGTTTTCTTCACAATAGCTGTGATAGTTTCTCCCCAGAATCAGACTTCTGATACGGTGGAAGTCGCGATAGTTTGAAAATCGAGGAATGAATTTGAGTTTGCGTTTCACTTGGATCTGGGCAAACTCTCTGTAAATGCGTTCTCGCAGCTTCGAAGGCAAATCACTAATGCGCTCTTCTAAACTAGTCTTCTTGGTGACAAAATAATCAAACGTTAGCCAAATAGAATCGGGGGGTAAAGGATATCCAAGATGTTGAATGATGACCTTAACACACCTTAGACGACGTGAAGGCATTTCGTCTTGAGGTGACACTTCTTGTAAACTTTTTTGGAATTCCTGTAAGTTGGTTGTTTCCTCCACTTCGTTCCATCGAATTATATGCATCACTCCCACATGGTAGGTGGTGCCATCCAATTCCTTACAAGCCCAATTTCCATTTCTATCAATGTCTGACCATTTGAACAACTTGGCACTAATTAGTATTCTTATAGCATTCAGAGACCAATGGCTAAATTGTCTGTGTCGTAAAGGATGTAACTGTTCTTTGCGTTTCACTTGTATCTGAACCCATTCTTGGTAAATGCGTACTCGCAGCTCCCAAGGTAAACCACGAATGTACCATTGTAAAGTATCATCCGACATGTTACTTCTTCTTGGCATCCGGCTCATCGTACCCGTACTCTTCTAAGGCCACTAAAGGCAAGTACTGACAGTGCGGAGACCATCTGGCATGTTCAATGTAAGCTGAGTCGGTAGGCTCCCATTGGTGAAGTCTCACACCGCAACTGAAACACTGAACTTTATCTCCTTCTCCCAAGCAGATAAATCCAGAATTGGCTAAAGTATTGGAAGTAGGTCCTTTTAAATATTTAGGCCACTTGTCTTGGAACGTCTGGAGTCGACTTTCAAACTTGGAATAGCCAGGCAAAGCCACAGGTATAGTCATTTCTTTACCCATGTAGGGATGACATTCACAGGTACGTTTAGCATTCTTCACAATAAAGAAGAAAGGACGTCCTGCATCGCTAGAGGGACGGTAAGGTTGTGCTGCATCGCTGATGTCAACGCGTACGGCATCCGTCTCGTCGCATGGCACCGCATCGCACTCCAAGTCGTGATTGATCTTGGAGTTCACACTAGATTTCTCACTCGGTTGGTGATTGGTATGAGTATTCTTCTTCATCTTCTTTTTTCTTCTTGCTCGGTCAACGTTGAAAGTCAGAATGAATGGTGAGGCTTGGAAGTGGTTTCTTTTTTATACCTGTCGAGTGTACCATCCGCAAAGTACTGTAATGTAATCGGTGGAAACGCCAAAGAAAGGTAAGCACAGTTTGGAGACCATCTGGCATGTACCAGGATAGTTGAATCTTTAGGGTGCATACGAATGGTTGCACCACAACTGAAACACTGCACTTCGCTTCCCTGTCCAAAGTAGACAAATCCTGCTCTGGCTAAAGACTTGGAAGTGGGTAATCCATTCCATTTAGGCCATTTTTTAAACGTGTTCAATCTACTGGCACACTCACAATAGTCATGCAAGACCACGGGAAATTTGTATTCTTTCAACTTGAGGTCTGTAGTGGGTTCATCACACGGTGTTGAAGTCATCGTCAATATTGGTGTCTTTCTGTTCAAGTGGTCCCTTTTTTATACTGCAGATCGGCGTGTCCGTAAGGCAAAGTGGTGTGGTCTGGAAGTCTCACTCGTTTCTGGTACAAGATTTGGTACACTTTTTGTAACGGGCGACTGACAATTTGGTGATTAGGTAACCGTACGATCTTGTGAGGTTCTAACGTTTTCACTCGAAAGTCTTCCACTTGTCCAGACAGCAAAGCATTTTTCAAAACCTCAAAGTTGACCACTCGGCTGGTTCGATAGTTCAGGGTCAATCCTTTGACTTTGCATTGGGTGTGAAATTGTCCTTGTGGCTCTCGGTATCAGTAGCCGTAATTTTTAGGGCCACCGCTGGCAAAACTCAGGATGGTGTCTTGAGGGTGCTCGTCTGTCCAGGCTCCTAAACGATCTCCTTGGATGGTAGGGTGTAGGCAACCGGGCCGATGGATGTAGATACAACTGTCGGTGTCAAAGTACAGGACACGATCTCCCAAGACTTCTAAAACTTCGTCGTACAACTTCAAACGAGCATGGGCTGTCGAATAAGCTGCAATGACCATGTTGCTAAAATGGTCGGGCTGTACAAACTTGCTTTCTTCTTCGAAATTGACTAAGATCAAATCATCACGGACGATTTCGACGTGTTTGACTAGTACACTTTTGTTGTCCACCAGTTTAAAGTAGCGATAAGGATCGGTCAAGTGTTCAGTCTTGGGTAAGATCGTATGTTGTGCCATTTTTCCCCACAAGCAATTGAGCTTGACTTTGGCAAACGATCTTCTTCCTTCGTTTTTGTCTACGTCTTCCAAAGTGATCCCTTCGATGTCACGGTACTCTTCTTTGAATCGGACTTGGTCTTCGGGAGTCTGACACCACGAGGGATAGCCGCTGGCTTCTTGTTTGAGTTTTAAAAACTGGTTGACGTACCCCGAGAAAATGCATGGATGGGAAGCGTCGTCCTTTTGGTATTGTGCTGTGGTTGGAAAGTGCCAGATTTCGTACACTTTCAACAAACGGTATCCCCGATCCAGAGCCTGAAACAATTCGGCGCTGACCCACGTTCCTGTCAAAGCGCGTTCTTCCTCCGTGTGGTGACAGGGGTGATCTTGCTTGCATGTTTCGGCACACGTACGGCATAAAGGAAACATCAGTTTTCCTTGTCAATGATGAGGTAAGATAGGATGGTACAAGTTGGTCGGGGGTAAGACTTTACATTTGATCAATCCTTCGTATTGACGAATGTGTTCTACATCGATGTGTTCTGTCAAGATTTCAGGGTGTCCGGTTGGAAATCGTTTGTATTTGCGCACAAAAGGATACAACGAACACACGTCGATGTATTTGATTTCTTCTCCTCTTGATTCGTCTACGTCGTACAGCAAGCGAGTGGCATTGGTTCGTCCTCCAAATAAACTGTGGCGTGGATCCAAAGGTTCGATGTCGGTCACATCGTAACTTTCGATGATGCTCTTAAATTCAGGATCGGTTTTCAAACGTCGATCGTACTCGTGCTCCAACATATTTATCACTTGGTATCCTTGACTTTCTAAGTTGAGTCGTCGTTGGTAAGTGTGTTCGTACAACTGTTCCATGGTGGAGTCTGAAAAAGGACTTTTCATGTTTCGTTTAGGAAAACAGGTAGGGCATCCGTGAAACAAGCAGCCCTGAAATTCGTACACCGTGTGCGGGTTTTCTAAATCCCAACCATCCACGGAATAAGACCCAATCTTCTTTTCTCCTCCTCCGTTTCTGGCATGCTGTATCCGTTTGTCTTCTTTTTGGCACAAGTAATGGAGCCAACGCAAAGCTTTGGCCGAGTATTGACGACTGGTAAAGAGAGACGTGTTGGAGTCTATGATGGCTAGTTCGTTCTCGGGCATGAAGTTTTTGGTGTACACTAAGGCACAGGCTTTAGGTAGGGTGGACGCTTCTTTCAAAGGATCGATGTCTCCGGAATCTAGAAATAATTGTCGAAACTTTCCACAGCAACGGCGCAAAATGGCCACATCGGATCGACAGTACTTGACTATTTCTTCTTGGAAGTCAAACGGTTCTGACTGGTGAGCGCGGTACCAAGCGTGAAAGGCTTCTCGGTGTTCGGGGCGCATTCCGTCGGGGTCGTAACAGTTCACGTCAGGCAAATGCAGCAGCACGGCGTGTTGATTGGCTTCCGTATTGAAGAAGTGAGGAAAATATCCTTTGGCCATTTCTGTCATGCCAAATGTTTTAGACATTCGACTCAAAGACATGGCCAAATAATTCATGGAATTTTTGAATTGCACTTGTCCCACTTTCATGTAAATGAGTTTGTTTCCGTTCATGGTGACTTTAGGACATTCGGTACCTTGTTGCGAATAATATCTTAACAAAAACTGTCCATCGTATCCCGAGAAATTGTGAGCTATGACGGTCGCATAGCGATGACAGTCTCCGTAACGTTGAATGTCCTCTTCGCTTCAAGTGTCGTCGGTGGGGTCTAAAATCCATTCAGCAAACTGGGGTAGTGTTAGGACCACGAAAGATTTTTTCACGTCCTCCTGGAATCCTACTACAATGAGGACAGTGAAAATGGATAGATTCTTGGATGCACTTCTCACAAGCCCGATGAGCCACGCAGAAATTGGGAATGTGAATGCCCGTTTCTTGCATGCATTCAAAATCAAAAAAGATGAAATCCACTTGGTTCTTGTTCTTCTTCTTGTTCTGATCCCTCTTTAATTCTTTTTTCAGTGTATTGTCGTACTTTTGCATGAAACATTGATGATCATAATCAACCATCTGCTCACAAAAGCGGCATCTTTTCTTTCCGGCACAAACGTGTCTCTTGGGGTCGTTGGTTTCAATCAGTTGTCCACACGTGGAGCACAATTTCAGGAGGTCGCAAGCACATTTTTTGTTGGTGTCCTTGTGTTCTGCGATGTAGTTCGTAACAAGAGGGACTGACAAAAGTTCGTCGACACGTCTCACAATGGACGTGTTGTTCAGGAAGGCATGGTTTGGCCGCTAAACAACACCGACATCTCTCACCGCAATGATTGTGTCGCTCCCGATTGTTAACTCCTTTGTCGCATTTCTCGCAGTAGTAAGAGCGTCCCAGAAATCCTGTGATACTGGTGATGGCATCGAAATGTTCCCGATGGTAATACACGTGAATGTATTTTCGTTCGGGGAAATCGGGGCCTCGAAACAGCAGAGCTCCGCCCACTTCTTGAGGGTGTACTTTCAAAGTGTAGCCAGGAGCCAAGACGTCTTGAAGTTGTTGCATTTGAGAAATGCCACACACGGTCTCTTTGGGGATGCCTGCTTGTCGTAACAGGAGTTCTGCTTCGTTTCGTTGTTGGACTCTGTCCGACTTTCGAATTCTATTCCAGGCTCTTTTCCATTCTGAGGTCTCGTTCTTGTTGGCATACGTTCGCCCCACCTTAATGGCCCGAGCCAAGCACATCTGGTCTTGTGCATTGTCGATTTGGACGACACTGTGTTTGGTACTGCGAAGGTCGTCCACCAGTAACACTTTCTTACTTCGTCCGCTCCCTCGAGGCGGGGAAACGTGAGTCATGTGAAGTGTAGCCTTTCCATCCGTGATGACAAACTTTTCGTTGGATTGTTGAACGTGTTCTATTTTGGTGATGACTTTGGCTGGTGTTAATTCTGCCGGGGTGCTGAACTCGATCCAGACAGGACTCTTCAAACTGTCGTGATGGATGGCTAATCTCAATCGATCGTGTTCTTTGGCTCCACATTGTCGTTTCAAGTTCTGTAACACAGAACTCCACAAATCGGTAATGAACCCGGCAGCTTTCTCGGGAGGTACTTCAGACTTGAAGTCTTTAAAGTGAACCGTGTGAGTGTATGCCGTGGTTCTAAATTTTCTAGAGGTTATTTTTTGCGTCTCTCGAATACGATAGTAATTTTCGGGAGCTACGGTAGGTCTTTCTTGGTCTGGGGTGGTTTTTTTGGGCTGGGTAGAAGTTTTGGTTTCAGGCTCACTCATCTCATCTTCGTAATCGCTAGCATGAACTTGAGCTAGCACTTCAGCAAGCGGTGTTTCAGGCGGCACGGAAAATCTTCGTCGTTGTGGCCTCTTCGTTTCTTCTTCTTCTTCTGTTTTCTCATAGATTTGGCGTGATCTTTTCATCTTGAAGTCTGATTTGAATCTGATTCAGTTTCACACAGGAGACTATATATAGAGAGACCTTCTTACCCTCAGAATCAGTCTTTGAGATTACACTTTCAAACTGTGAAGATGGAAGAGTCAAGAAGACAGATTGCCTTTCTGGTTAGAGATTTGCAGACAGTCCTTCGAAAGTATACCAGTAAGAGTAAGGACTACTCCTCCTCTACTTCTCGAGATAAAAGTCAAGATACTTGCTATATCTGCCAAGAGAAAGGACATTGGGCTCCAGAATGTCCACAACGTCAAGAAGAAGAAAAGAGAGACAAAGGGAAAGATACCTGTTATCATTGTAAAGGAAAAGGACATTGGTCTTCCGAGTGTCCTCAGAAACAAGAAAACCTACCAGAGAGGGAGGTAGCCGAGGGATCTTCTTTCCCAGAAGAAGAAGAACCTATCGTCAAGAAAAGCAAGAAAGCTAGACGACTGGAAGACAGTGAGAATGAAGAAGAACCCTTGATTCCTGTGAAGAAATTCCAGAAGAACAAGAGAGACAGAGAGTGAACAATGAACTTTTTTGAGTGTGGTGTTATGTTCATGGTCAATTATTTTGTAAAAAAAAAAGAGAATAGACCAGAATGGAAAAAAAGTAAGTGTCTTTGTGGGTTTTTTTTAGAGTATGGATGCAAGCACGCACGCACTCACTCTTACACAAACCAAGGAATGGGATTTTTAAAGTTTTACTTGATTTGGCAAAATTGAAATGATCATCTTTTCTAGAGATCTGGGTGGCCCTGAAAAGGACCGTTGGGGTGTTTGTTTGTTTGTTAAACAAACTTATGGACTGGACATAATTAACTTCAACTGTCGCAGTCCTTTTCCACGACCCAGTCATATTCCTCCTCCTGCTGTTGCTGCTTTGGTGCTAGTAGTAGTAGTGACTGGCGGAGGTGGTGGTAGCATCTCACTAGTGATGGGCTTCGCATGTTTGGCCCGTGATGGTCTCTTTCTCTTAGGCTGAGTTAAAGAATACTCATACAGCTTTCTCAGATGTTTTAACTCTGATAAAATGTCTTGTAGTAGACATGTGTGTTTTTAGTGTATGTGTGTGTCCCTCTCCCCATACTTCTGACCCCCCACTGCCCCAGAGTGCCCCCAAACTGCCCCAAACTGCCCCAGAGTGCCCCCAACTGCCCCAGAGTCCCCCCAACTGCCTCAATGTTAATTTCCCGTTACTGCCCTGTAGTGCCACCCGGTGCCCTATTTACCCACCCTCTACTACTCCTATGGAACCATTTTAACATAGGATTTCCCATATGACCCTATAAACACTTTTGACCCTATAAACACATTCCAATGTTAAACCTGTGGCCACTATAATTGTCATTTGACCCCATATCGCCACAACAATGTAAGTCTATGGGCGCCGTGCGTACCTATAGTGGCGCATATTGAAGTCAATTCTAACAATGTTACCATGTCACTCCAAATGAGGTCAGCCACTTCTAACACTATTACCATTTTACCCTATAAACCCATTTGACCCTATAAACACTTTTGACCCACAAGTGCCTCTCCATGTTAAATTCCCGTATGACCCCCAAGTGCCTCTCTATGTTAATTTCCCGTATGACCCCCAGTTTCCTCATATAACTACTACTGATATACGGAAATAAAACAGTAGATGTCTGAACCTTAACGTGTTGGGATTTGCTTTAATTTGGGTATTTCAGGTTTTACAACTGCTTACTATAACAATGTAACACAGATTGGAGGTATTTGGATCAAGAGTCTTCGGAAGTTAACGTGACAAGTGGGGCATGCGCACTGAGTGGACAGAAGTGTTCCTATTAAGGGGAGTAACCTAGTTTCCGAAAAGGCCTATACCCTAATACCTTTTAATTATGAGACTATTGACAAACTGTGTTTTCTTCGGTCTTATCTCGTGGAACAGAAGCAATAAAGTTCTTTCTTGCCCCTTTCAGAAGTGTTTAATTTTTAATCATTTTTAATCAGTTAATCACTGAATAATTATAAAATTTCATCAATCATCACTTTTTCCCAAAAATGACTAATTATCCATGCATTAGTCTTAGCACTAAGGAGGCACAATTAGGATTGAGTAACAATTTCCAGTACGAAATGGGTAATGAAAATATGATTTAAAACTGTATTACTATATATCAAGACAAACGAAAACACAAGAATTATATTTTTTCATCATCGTCGTCGTCGTCGTCGTCACTAATCTCATTATCCTCAACGGCATCTTTGTCGTCATCAGCATCATCATCATCGTCGTAGTCACATGTAAGATTTTTATTTAATACAAATTTCATGCAAATATTTTCAACAGCAATCATGTTGAATGAACAAATAGATGCATCGATTTTATCGCAAGGAATGTATCAGTAATAAATGGAGAGAGAGAGAGAGAGAGAGAGAGAGAGAGAGAGAGAGAGAGAGAGAGAGAGAGAGAGAGAGAGGCTTTCTGCATCAATAACATGAGGCTTATTACTTGTTGGGTCTTTAAATTTGTGTTTAGCAGCAACCACGAAATCCACGAAAATTGGTTACCGGAGGAAAAAATAATGAAATCACGGTATTTTTCATGTAAGAATCCTGACATCTGATAAACATAGTATTTTTATATTTGGCATATATATGAAAAAAAAACATTTATTATATACCATGTTTACTATATTTTAGGTCACATATGTTAAACATATGTAGAACCAAGCATACGTTAACACTTGTGTTGCAACATATATTAAACATATGTGAATCCATGTGTGTTTAACATATGTGGCGGCTTGGTTCCGGATTTCCTTTTATTTCAACGTAATTCACACACAAGTAGTTGACGACGTTGTTTCGAATTGCTCACATGGGCATGTAAACAGGAATTTCACGGTCAATCAAGAGACAGGAAATAGCATCGACATTATCTAATTCTAATTCTCAGAACGAGAAAAGAATACTATTCATAACTAAATCTTTATTTACACTTTTTCTGAAATGTTTGGTTCTTGAAAGCTTCAATAAACAACAAAAATATTCTTTATCTTAACACACAATCAGTATAATTAGGCCTAAATTAACTTGTTTGCTTACAGCTCCTGTGTCATCTTTTCAAGCAATACTCTCTCTCTCTCTCTCTCTCTCTCTCTCTCTCTCTCTCTCTCTCTCTCTCTCTCTCTCTCTCCACATTTTGGCTTATGCGTTACATAAATACACTATATAAATACAACTTGGAAATGTTGCACTACATTTTCATCAGTACTAAATATTTACCTCTATCGAGTACTGAAGCTCATACTTTTCACAAAATACTCGCATCATACATTTAGAAAAATACTTGTAATAAAGTTTTTGTCTTCATTCCATAAATAAATCCCGAGCCTGACCATTAGCAAATCTTGAAATATATCGGTTATTCAGCCTTCAATCCATTTTTGCTTTTCTTGTTCTTAACCTTCTGTCCATGAAAGGAGAATTGTATTTTATATATCAGGTAATTATTACGTTATCCGTTGCAAAATTACTCAGGATAAAGACGTATTACACGTGTATAAAGTAGCGAAGTGTTTTTCATTCTAAATCATTTGTGAGAATAAACTGGTCAACTTACAACTACTATGTTACCTTCTTAATATGCAACCAATAGGTCTACACTAATGTGTTTGCTTACAACTCTTACGTCATCTTTTCAAGCAATACTCTCTCTCTCTCTCTCTCTCTCTCTCTCTCTCTCTCTCTCTCTCTCTCTCTCTTTTGACCGATGTGTACAGAAACCTTGCTCTATGAGTACAGGTTGTAAGTATTGCAGTAAATTTTTGTCAGTACTAAATACTTATCTCCGTCGATTTGATGATACAGAAGATCCTACTTCTGACAAAATAATCACATCATATATTTACAACAATACGTATAATGAATTTCTTGTTTTCATTCCATAAATTAATCCTGAGTCTGTCTGTCAGCGAATCTGTAAACATATCCATTATTCAGCCAGCAGTCAATTTGTACTTTCTTCGTTCATGCACTTCTGTCCATAAAGGTAGAATACTATTTTATATATCAGATAATTATTATGTGATCCTTTGTAAAATTACTTCGGCAAAATACGTATTACTTGTGTATAAAGTAGTGAAGGGTTTTAGATTTTGAATTATTTGTAAGAATAAACTGGTCCCGATTCCGATTGAAGGAAATTCTGCTGGGCTTGTTAGGAATCTGAGAAGAGATCGCCTGAAGGATAGCGCCATCTGGTGACAGTTTATGGATGTTATCAGAGCTATATCCAACAACATAGACATTGTCCTCCATGTCCACAGCTATACCACATGGTTCCTTCAGGTCATTAGCGGTGTAGGCAAAATACTGTCTTCCATCTGTCCGACCAAAACAGTACACAGCATGACCGCCTTTCACAGATATGTAGACACGTGACTTAGATGTATTAAGAGCGATGTACGCATTACTTGTCTTCTGACAATCAAATTCACGATGAAACTTCTCCATACCATCTTTAGAGATAAGACTCCAGTAACACTTGGTACTCCAATAACCGCGACCACAAAGACCAGACACAACAATCTCCATCTTGTTGACAGTAGCCACACCATAACATTTATACCTGGTTGCTACCTTGCCTGTATCCTTAATGGCACAGTCTTTGATGGACAGAAATTGGACCGTTCTCTTGCATGGCATCGTCACGGCAACTTCATTGTCATCTATTAGACACATATCATATGGATTTTCAGGCAAGGTATACATGGTAATAAAGTTGTATGATGAGTCATATAGACAGCAAGTGTTGTTATTAGTGTCAGCAAGAACTATTTCTCCACCATGTAACTGGGCAACACCTACGTAGTAAGGATTTTTGTCATTTGGACAGTTAACATTTATAACTCTTGACAGCTCCACCATACGTTCTCGAAGTGGTCTAATGGTGCTTCCAGAATGCAGAATCTCGCTCTCATCTTTGCATATTACCTTCACGAGCCCCTTTCCATCTTGTGAGAGTAGGGTTATCAGGTGACTATCGAATTCAAGCATTAATTTGATGGAATCTACTCTTACAAACTTCTCTTGAATTTGACTTTTGTAAGATCGAATCTGTTTAATGGTCTTGCTAGCCACCAGAAACTTCTGTGTGTCCGCCCCATGCCTGCTGACCGTCTCCAGAAGAGCATGGTAATTTCTTACAGCATTTATAAACGATTGACATTGATGATTTCGTTCTTGTGTCTTGATCATCTCATCCTTGTAGATTCTGTTTGCTTCACATTGGACCATTCTCTCAATGTCATCTAGAATTGCATTGATTTTATTTCTGACTTGTCCAATTTCTGATGAAATATTGTTGACCTGTGACTCAAGACTGCCTATGTTTGCCTCATTCATATCTAGAAACTTACTGAGATGGTCATGCAGTTTTCTCATTTCTTCCATTATTTCCGAAGGGTTCATTTCGTCCAGTAGATTGACAAGATTCGCACTTAATTCGAGAACCTCGTTGCATGTTTTATGATGAAGAAATGAACATTTGCCACAACAGGCAGCCTCATGAGTACCGCAGTAAAACTCTGTCTCCTTATCCTGGTGTTCTGGACATCGTAACCCCTCGGCGAGCTTCACCCGATTCTTTGGATCTGTCTCCATTTCCTCCACTGTTAGCATTTGATGTTGTCGGCTCATTTTCATTTTTTGATGGCATATAGAACAGTCATCACACATGAATTCTTCACATGCAATACAAAATTTTGTGGCAGGGTTGGTAGTTTGAGGGCATGTGTTGCATGCTCTTTCTACTTTCGCTTTCGAATCCGCTACCAAAGAAATGGGGCTGAGAGCAAATAAAGAAGCCCATTTTCCGACATGTATATCCTTACTTGCAGGTTTAGTAATTGCTCTACACACTGGACACATAAACTCTTCAAATGGACCTACAGCAATGCCAGCCTTTTTTGTTACATAGTCATGAAGACAGTGTTCACAAAAAGAATGTAAACACGGTAGCTGGCGGGGCGTGGTAAACACCTCCAAACATATCGGACAGCTCTGGTCGTCTTTGCAAGTTGAATCAGAAATTGCGGTAGCCATTTTGAAAAGAAAATGAATATACAGCCACTAATATCAATTCGCTATTGAACAATGTACTGATCCTTTTAGAAAATCCTTGTGAAAGAAAATTTTTAGTCGATCTGATTATGCATCAGACCCAATATCACTTCCTGTTTAAGAACAGTGTATACCACATTAAATAGAACGAACTACGAAAACAAATATTTGCACCGGATGACTCTGTTTAAAACCAACTTTCCGGAACGAGAAAAATCGGTGTCAAGTCATATCAAAATGGATTGAATTACACGAATCCTTGCGAAAACACACAAGACACATAACACACACACACTGTCTGCCTCTCTGTCTGTCTGTCTGTTTATCTCTCGCTCTCTTGAGTACACGTATTATATTTGGTTGTTTCTTTAATTCGTGTGATAGCTGTGAGAAATTACCAACACAGTTTTTATTCCTATTTTTGTTCACCTAAAGTTTTGGGCAGCCAGGAGTCGAAACATGACATGCATGTATTTAAAAATAGACTGACATTAATTCTGTTAAAATATATAATGGTGTTCTTGTAGCAATATTTTGTTCTTTTTGTTAGATTACCCAAACACATTGAAATGTCATCAATCAGGAGATATGTGGAATGCCTTTTTCTCTATGGTAAAATGAGAGATTTCTCATACTAACACTCTTTAACAGTCAGTATTTTACACTAAATGTTAACAATCTATTATGATAACCTTGATGTTAGATTCCCTTCTCAAGGCCACGAATTATAACAATGATGTGAACTTGTGTTACTATTATTATTTCTCATTGTGACTAGTTAATGCAGTGAGGTTTTCCGTTAAGAGCTTGCAATCTCTATCTCTTTCTTTCATATGTTAATCATTGGAACACTATTTGATTCTTGTATGTTAATTTACTAGATAACTGTAAGATGCTTGTATAATAATTTATCATATAACTGAAATATATATATTTTTCAAACAAACGCGCACAGAACTCTCTGTTCTGTACGCATTTGTTTCATAACAAAAATGTATAAGCATTTCTCCGCACGTTTTGTATGGAAAGTCATTTCTATTTCAAGTCAATTTACCACAAAAACCATTTCAAAAGTATGCTTTATGCATCGGCTAATCGCCTCGACCTTTTCCCATAGATTCAAGACGATGCTGTCCTTTACAAGCACATGACCAGCTTGTAAACAAGGTACGGGTTGAGATCGTCCTTTACTTTTTAGGAATATTTAAGTTGCAACCACTTGGAAATGGGCATCTCTTTCAAAGGATAAATGTATCTTTTCATTGTTGCAATTTTTCATCATCCCTAAAGCTATCCTTACCACCCACCACTAAGGGACTTAGCCCCTACTACTTACCTTGGAAATTATTGACATCCAATTCCTAAAACAATAAATGCACCCATTCTCTGGAGCGGAACTTGAAGACAAATTTAAACATCACGCAACTCTTTGCTTCAATTTCATATGATCACGTGTTTTTGTTGATGTTGTTCATGAATAAATTGTATATTATTATTGATATTTATGTCTATTTTGCTTTTCTAAATACAACATACTTTGTAATAGTATAGTGTCTTGAATATACCTTCTTATGGAGATCGTAAAATCTTACTAAAATTAAAAACTCTTGAATTAAATGTAACAAAAAAAGTAAGGAAGGCGTCACCTAACAATAATAAGATCTAATTGTCTTGACTAAAACGTTAAAGAAAAAGCCCGTGTGCAAAGTATTTGAACATGAATATTTTACGTCATTTACAAAGTACAAGAAGTTAGCTTGTAGAGGAATCTATGGGTAATATGGTATGATATTAAGTATCGTCCCCTCACTGTATGTGTAATTTATACATGTATACATATAGATTCTCCCTCTTAAATGATAAACTCTAATTCTTTGACTATCTATATGAAGATAATGTGCACAAATTGTCGTGAAGGCTTTGGCTCTTGATTTATTCATTATTATTTTTTTTTCAGAGTAATTTTATGCAAATATGACAGAACACCACTTCATGATTATGCAAACTGAGAAAATAGCCGAAAGAGTCAATGTGACCACTGCTAACGCGTTGATTGGGCATCAATTTCAGAATAGTCAAATTATATCATTATTCAGTAAATACTAAATGAATAACCTTACAGAGTTGGGTCTGGGTATTCG
This sequence comes from Margaritifera margaritifera, assembly GCA_029931535.1. NCBI lineage: Eukaryota > Metazoa > Mollusca > Bivalvia > Unionida > Margaritiferidae > Margaritifera > Margaritifera margaritifera. Next base: position 1,016,929 of record JAQPZY010001665.1, read on the forward strand.
GACATCTAAGCTATTTTATACGTTTTATCTGCATATACTTGTGATACACGAGTCCTGGTAATGTTTGCGGCAGCTATCGGAGGCTCCGCCTATAATGGGAAGTGCTTGTAACGTTTATCAACATTGGTCACGTGATTTTTCACCCAACTGCATTTATACTGTCGGCGTGTCAGCTAGAACGGTTTCGGATGAAACCGGATATACAGTGGGGTGCGAGGGGGATTGGGGAGGGGCAATTACCCGGGCGCCAGGCGAAGGTGGGGGCGCCGTCTGGAGCTTTTTTTGCAGCTGTAACTGGGGCTTACATTGGGGAGGGGGAGGATGGAGTTGGCAACTGACATAAAAACTGTTCTCTGTGGCAAAGTAGGGGCGCAACTAAAGAACATTGCCCCTGAGCGCCTCGAACCCTCGCACAGCCGATACGGATATGATGTCGGGTAACTTCGGACACCAGTAGTATTTTGTTAAAAAAATGATAGCATTAATGACAGTGAAACAGTTTGATAATCAGCAGTGTTAAGTTACATCTATTCAGTTATTAAGCTGTACTGTATAATGTTTTGTTGTTGTAGCAATACTGTATAATGTGGTGTTGTAGTAGCTGTATTGTATAATGTGTTGTTGTTGTTCTAGCAGGGATCAAAACCGTGTTTCTGTATATCACTTATGTTTCTTCTCAGGCCTGTATACATTTTTCAAAGTCCATTGAACAAAGGGTGTCGTAAGAAATACTCATTTACTTTCACAAAATCTTGACAAAAATGGAGAATTATTGAAGCAATGAAAAACATCTGTACAGTTATCCGATTCTATTGTGTGCTTCATATAGCTTAGCATTATATTTCCAAGTTAATGTCAGATAAGAGACGAAAATGTGAATTTATTGTGGTTGTTTTAATACGTGCTATATTTACACGATGCCATATCAACACCACAGGGGCTCGTATTGTTGCTTACAACTTAAATCTATAAGTCATACATGTACTATATAATACTGTAGTATTTATATAGTATATGTATGACTGATAGGTAATTTGTAAGCAACAATACGAGCTCCTGTGATCAACACATGGCTTTCTCCAACAGGTGACTTGTGTGTATAACGTCATTAGTGTATCCTTCTAGACGGTTGCTTAAATGTTTACTCATTGCATATAACATTCACGCCTACCTAATTATCCAATAACTGTAGAGATAGCTTTGTGAATTTTCCCACGGTCTAAAAGCAGACGATTCGTTGATGGAGGAAGTCGATACTTATATATAAAGTGAATGACAGGAAGAATTTGAATATAAACCAAATTGTACGATAATTAGTTAGCAAGTGTCCTGCTCCCCCCACGGTCAGAAGAGACCCGACTCCACTCTTGTGGACATATCACTCATCGTATACACACTTTTTATCGATGTTCACAGATGTACATACATGTAGGTCGGTGTACTGTAGCTGTTGATCCACAGAGGGGTTCAGTAAAGGATCTAGGTAAATGGTGTGAAATTTTTTTAAGAGGAAGTAAATGGAAGAAAACAAGGACAGAATGCAACTAGAAAAGATACAAAGACTTGCTAGCCTTTATATATGTAACTTCGGAAGGAACTAATTATAATTTATATTCCTTTATAGATAGCTGATTCATCATCATCATCATCATCATCATCATCATCATCATCATCATCATCATCATCTAGACCGGCTTAATCTTTTTCAGGTGAAAGTGAACGTTGGTATCTTCAGCGATCGATAAGTATAATTGGGCAGTAAGTGTCATCCTTCAACCCCAAATTCATCACTAAATAAAATGTTAACAATTACATTATTTGTATAAAATTACCACATCGGTCAATATCAATAATAAATGATTGTGATGATTAAAACAATAACGATAGTACTGATGAAATGACGAATATACTACTGCTACTAATAATAATAATAATAATATTAATAATAACGTGGAGGGAAGTAGGATGAGAAAAGGAAAACACTGACCAACACTGACCAATCATGGCCACTTTTACCGCCAAGTGCAGAGGTCAGGTAACCATAACTATTTTAATTTTTGTTTCACATATACGGCTCTTTCCGCATTGTTTGTTGTTGTTGTTGTCATTTTTAAATTATATTTTGTTACATTATTTCAAGGTTGTTAAGGAGAACCTATTCACATGAAGTTTGTGAAAGAAAGATTACAGAGCTTGGACCAAACGAAAATGATAAGCTTTGCGTTCACTCCATTTCATATCTTATGTACGGATTTTCTTTAACCTCATAAGTATTTACATATGGCGACGATGATGATGCCGATGATAACTAATACGAAGATGATGAGTTTAATGACGATGATGATGATAATGATGAAAACTTAAATAATATAATTCCTCGGTTTTCTTCTTCCTAGATATTTAGAAATAAATGTTTAAAATCCTTTTGATTATTCATTTCGTATGCTGTCGACTTGCATGGGTTTTCTCCATTCTGTGACAATGTGATTAACAGCCGCATTACTACATCGATAGAAAGAAGTTCCTAAATTTTACAATAATTTTTATGGAAATACGGGTCTGAATAATACATAACGGCAGATATACTTCTTAAATGGAAAAAGAAAGTAGTGACAAAAGTGATATTGCCACCGTGGCGATAAAATGGTATCATCATTGTTCCAACTGATATATTTCAATATCTCACTATGAAATATATAATAAATACAGGATATTTGTCTGTATCGAGTGAATAACATTAATAGAATCTATGTTGTGGTTTGCACCGAGACAAGGAAATCTCAGTCGAGGGGTTACATTATTTGCCAATTTTTTGTGTTGACAGCTAAAAAAAAACCTTGATCTTTGCAATATAGTTTAACAAATTCATTACCTACATTATTCATAATGTGCTATTTATTCCCTCAAATTTTTATATAGGTCATTTGATCTTATAATATTTTATCAAAATCTAAATAATCATCTCGGTAGAATCCAACTAAATCTGTCACTTATATCCCCCTACCGTCCCCAAAGCAACAATTTAACATTTATAATTGTTACGTGCTTGTAAGTATTGTACCAAGAAGTCTA
>JAQPZY010001665.1:1025000-1097500 GCA_029931535.1 Margaritifera margaritifera
TCGTCGTTCGTGATAATACAAAGTTTTTCATCGACTCGATGAAATATATCCATTATTCGCTCAATACAAGCAAATACCCTCTATATATAATAAGAACATAGGTTATGCCATGCATATAGCAGGGTTATGCCATATAACATAGGTTATGCCATGCATCATAGGTTAATTCACCTAACAGAACTTTCATTCGTCGTGTAAATTTGTAAAGCTGGACTTGACAAACAAGGAATCCTCTTCTTCAAATTATCTATCCTTCTTCAAATGTATTTGCCGTATTTACTAGCTTATAAGTCGAGTCAAACTACAAACTACACAGACTCAGAGCTGCCGTCGCATAATACGCCGGCAGATTTGGATCTATGTTGTTTGCAGCTGGATTCGACTTATAAGCGAGTATATACTGTATATATCTATTTGCTTACATTGTAGCTGATTGCTTATATAAAGTGTGCGTGTATAGTTGCGATTAACAGTAAGTTTCGAGTAAGTTTGCGATTAACAGTAAGTTTGCGAGTAAGTTTGCGATTAACAGTACGTTTGCGATCTGAAGACCTAAGAGAACTAAGATAAAAGTTAGGAATTACAAAAAGTATCCAAATTATGTCACGTTACCTCGTCAGAATCAATTAACGATAAAAAAATTTAAAAAATAAAATAAAAAAATTAGGAATTAAAAGAAATACTTGTAGTATCCCTGAGACATGCAATAGGTTACCCCCACATCGTTCTGAATATGAAAGATCGAAAAATGCATGCATATATCAATCTAGTAATTAGACGTTTGCATATAATTATTAAACTGCTCGAATAGTATGCAAAAAATTGGCTTGGTGTATAAAAATCAGTGACGTAACTGAACCTTTTTATATAAAATTTGTAGAGTGCAAAAACACGTTTTCCGAATAAGTAACTAACTAAATAAATAACGGGACAATCTGTGTGGATGTTGGTGTTGAGAATATCATTGTAATCATTTAGAAGCCACAGAGCATTGTACTGTTGGTATTGGGAGGGATTCAGTGTTTTTCCTTTACGCATTTAATATTTGGGAAACTCCTAATAGATTAAATATCAAGTCAGCGTACTTAAATTCTGTCTACTGTGTGTGTCTGTGTGGTTTCTTAAATTTATACATAAAACCCAGCCACTGTCAAGCCCTATTCAAAATTATACCTTTAACAATATATTTCCTTTTTAATGTACGCTGAATGTAATCCTTTAAAAATACTTTCAAAGACATTTCAAGCTGATTTTCAGTTCATCAATTTTATTAAGCTTGCTTATTCATGTAATGTCTTCATGCTTATATGAATTTCCGTACTTCTTCCGTGGCAAAAAAAACTGCCGGTGTATATTTTGTTTGGAGAGCCGATACATATGCTATTCACATACATCGACTGAGGAAGGTATTTTGTCGTCAGCGAGGTAGAAACCACTCTGTGAGGTTTTCGAGTGATTATGAGAGTTTACATTCATAATATTACACAGATCATGTGTTTGCCTGTCAGCAGTGAACATTAGAACAAAAGGTAATCAGCAAGGCTTGCGAAATTTAAAGAACTCAGCAATGGCCACCGCTAGCGGTGGTTTGTCACTTTCAGACGAGCCAGTGTGTCCAATTTGTAAGGACACGTTTTATTTACCGCGCCAATTGCCGTGTATGCATGCATTCTGTGAAAAGTGTCTCCAGAATTACATATCTAATAAGGCAAATGAGAAAGGAGGAGTTTTGGAGGAGTTTATGTGTCCGGTATGTAGAAATTTAACTCCTTCTCCTCATATGGGAAGACCGGTTAATAAATGGGCGTCTCTATTTCCACAAAGCGCACTTTCGCTTCGTGTAAAATCGAAAGTGCAATTGGAACGTGTGTGTGATGCCTGTCAGTCGGAAGGTGTGTAAATTTCCGCGACCGGTTTCTGCCTGGATTGTAAAGAGGGTTTGTGCGATGCATGTTTGGGGGCTCATAAAAAGACCAAAGCGAGTAAAGCCCACAATATAATTGGTATAGAGGATATAGAAAATAATCTCCTACATGCGATGAAGTTTGCAAAGGGATTTGGATGCTCAGAACACAATGAAAAAAATGTTGAGTTTCATTGTAAAACTCATGACGTGATTTGTTGTCAAGAATGCTTCTTTCTTCATCATAGAAAGTGCGATAAGGTTGCTGATTTGAAGACAGACCTTTCTAATCTGCTGGACGAAATAAATCCTGGAATAACACAGACGTATCTGCAAGAAGTGGAAAAACACCTAAAAGCGTTTGTGTCAATGAGGGAAACCAGTATCCACAATCTTGAATCTCATGTGACTGAATTAACAAACAAAATGCGAGATATAAAGAACAAAATTAATGAAATTTTGGATAAAATGGAGATCTCTTTGCACATTAAGGCAACTAACATTTACAAAGAAGAAATGATAAGAACACAAGAAGAAACGCACCAATGCCAGTCGCTAATAAATGCTGTCAGAAATTCTCGTACGTTTCTGGAGACGGTCTTAAAATTTGGAACGGACCTACAGAAGTTTGTAGTGACTAACAAATCTAATACCCAGCTTCAGTCATACCGTAGTCAGATTAGAGAAAAATATGAGCAAGTAGAAACAGTAACATTTAAAATGAATGTTGATGCCTACATGATGCAACTCTTATCTCGTGACGGAAACGAAATAGCAAAATTAGAATGCGTGAGAGATGACAAAAGGTTACCTTGTATATTGACTCCCCTTCGAGACCGACAAATAAAAGTAGTCAATGTTGTCGATCTAATCTGCCCCAGTCAGCAGATAACAAACCACAAAGGAGTCGTTCAGCTACCTGAAGGAGACATCGTGCTAGCAGACATATCAAGTAATTCTTGTTTCCTCTATGATTCTTCCTACATGTTCCAGACGAGTCATGCATTGACGTCTGAACCATATGATATATGCCAGACAGATGACCATGAAGTTGCGATCGCATTGCCATATGAAAAGAAAGTTCAATTTTTGTCATTCAGTGATAATGCCATTTGTGACTCTGGAGCTATCAACACCAAGTACAAGTGTTTCAGTGTAGCAACCGTAAACAAGGATGAACTTGTAGTGTCTGGTCGTTTAGACAAATCAGATAAATGCTATTGGAGTCTTATTACAAGAAAAGGTCTCGTGATGTATCAGAAAGAAATTGATTCCACATCAATATCTACAGCTTATGTGGCTGTCAATAATTCAAAATCACATGTTTACATGTCCGTAGGGCCAATGGACAGTGTGTATTTCTTTCGTCTTTCAGATGGACATCTGAATTTTGCCTACATGTCTCAGGCATTAAAGAATCCGTTAGAACTTACAGTTGACAGAGAGAACAATTTGTATGTTGTAGGATATAACTCGAATAACATACATAAAATATCACCGGATGGAACAACACTTCAGATCATTACATCTGGGGTACCAGATCAACCAAGCAGAATCTACTGCAATGTTACAAATGATCAACTTCTTGTTACCAATGAAAGTCCTGAAGCAAGACAGAAAATACACATTTTCGAATTATAACTTGGCATATTTTCACCGTCAAACAATCAAGAGGAGACAAATCTAATGTATTCTGCAGGCAAATCTAGTTAAACGTTTTCAGTTGCAAAAATGGTGGAAACAAACCGAATTATTTCAAATCATAGTAATTACTGCACTAGATACAATGAGATGTGTTTTTCCGGGCCTGGTTGGTTTAGTGGTAACATTCACTCATTGCATTTCTGCGGATCTGGGTTCTGTCCCACGTGATGGCAGTAGTTGAGGGGGAGTGAATAGACCCAAAGGGGACACTATAGACCCATACGGGAGTTTAACATGGAGGGGACACTATAGACCCATACGGGAGTTTAACATGGAGGGGGGCACTATAGACCCATACGGGAGTTTAACATTGCGGGGACACTACAGCCCCGTACGGGAGTTTAACATGGCGGGGGTCTCTATAGGGACAACGGGAGGGAGGGAGGGAGGGAGGGAAATAGAATTAATCTTTCTTGAAAAAGGGTGGTCCTGGTAAGGACCGTTGGAGGAGGAAATAAGATTTTTTTTATTTCCCCCAACATTGAATGAGAAAGCCTGGGAGGTGGAAGAACTTGTTTTTCTTCTTCTTCCTCTCCTCCTCCTTCTTCTCAGGTATCCAGTCAGGATGATTCAATCGTCTGAACTTGTCCTGAATTTTCATCCAGTTCAAGTTCAGACGATTGAATTGTTTTTCTCTTTTCTCCTTCACCCACATTAATTTGATTTTGGCAACCTCCTGTTCCAATATTTGTTTAATAATAGTTTCTACTCGGAGCAGGGCCGCTTCTTGTCGAGTAAGGATGATACATTTTAAATGATCATCCAATTTATGGATGTTATCCAAAACTTCTTTAAGAAGTCCTACTCGACAAGGTGAAGAAGAGGAGTTGTTACTCTTCTTAACTTCCTCCTCCTTCTTCACTTCTTGAATTAAATTCAAAATCAAATTAATGTAGGTAAAGTGATCGATTACCCACTTCCAACTGACTGGATACCACCACATCATTTTTTCCCTATAATACTTCACTTCCACCATCCAGTCCCAGCCTGAATCGGTTTTAAAAAGCAATGTTATATTTCTTGTCGAATGACTGCAGTAGCATTTGTTGTATGCCTCCCAAAATATTTAAGATATGTTATGTTTTTCTGCACACGCCTTGCGGCTACAAACAATGTTACAACATTTCCCAAAACCGAAGACGGTAGAACAGTAAAAACACGTCTTGTTTGATCGACAGTCTGAAATGGACTGACTGAAAATACATTGTTACAGTTTTCATGAACGCATGTTTGGGCTCAAGAATGAGAGTGTAGAATAGGACGGGTTATAGAGTGCAGAATTGGATGGGTCATACTCGAGTCATTCTTACACAGTAAAGCTATGTGCTTGTTTGTTTTGTTTGTTTGTTTGTTTTTCTTTTTGTTTTTTTTGGTTTCCTTCTGAAAACGGTAGATCTAGAATTTTTTCGTGACACATTGCAGTGCCAAAATAGGAACAAAGCTAAGATACCTGACATGCACAAGAACAACTAAACTCAAGATTTTATATGAGCCAACGATTGACCTATGGAAGAAAAATCGTTGTACAATTTTTAAAGGTTGCAAGTTTTTGAAAAAATTACAAAACTAACGTCACATTTCACATAATCATTGTGACTACTGCCAACATTTGTGGAGAGGCATCTTAAAACGGGAACAGATACCATGATCATTTCAATCGAAATCATTGTATAAGAAACTTAGTGTGTGTGTTTGTGAAACAGAGAGAATTGACATTACGACGGAGAGAGAGAGAGAGAGAGAGAGAGAGAATATTTTATTCCTACTTTTAAAAAAATCACGACACTTACCTTTTTTTATGGTATATTTTCCTTAAGAAATTTCAAAATCACACATTCCATTTTTAAAAAATCACATCGATAGGAAAAAAATCCTCTTTTTTCGGTAAAATATCACAAGATTGAATTGGAGACATAGTCTACTAAAATCCTTCTTTTGAAAACGTTGATGTAAAATTCTCACAAAATAATACATCCAAACGTTCTGTGATGTATTTTGACTTAAGGCTGATACACTTTCCATTGATCACAAATTATACGATGGGGTTGTGCACAGAACATTAGATTATAATGGTCTAGACTAAAAGTAACACTAAACTTCCGAAATTGTACCGGACGTTAGCGGAGACTTAAAATAATCCTGAAAAAAAAAAAATGGAAAATTTTTTTTGATTTTTTAAATTTTGTTTATATCAAAACACACAAACACACTATCTACATTTTTTTTGGGAAGGGAAAATTTTTTAAAAAACAAATCAAACACACAAACACACTATCTACAATTTTTTTTTTTTTTTGGGTAGGGAAATTTTTTAAAAAACAAATCAAAAACACACAACCATTTTTTTTTACTTTTTAAATTTTTTATATCAAAACACACACCACAAATATACAATCCATTTTTTTTTAAAACAAATTTTATTTGATGGACTGCAAAAGTTGTTGTTGTTGTTGTTGTTGTTGTTGTTGTCTTTGCTGCTGCTGCTGTTGGTGCTGTAGTCTATTTCTTTCCTCCCAATTTTAGATCGATAGAAAGAGAGGGAAAGTGTTTTTTTTTGTTTGGTGGGTAAAAAACAAACCACACAACACCATTCAGATATATACATCAATAATAATAATTATATTTTATTCAATGTATATACATTATGTTACTCGTGGTAATAAAACAATTTCATATAAGTCCAATACAGTTCAATACACTTCCATATATACCTTTTCATTCTCTTATTGTTCTGACACTTCAGGAAGATTCTTGTCTACAATTCTCTCATAACTTTCTTCTGGACTCTCATTGATAAACTCCAACTTAATAAAATGTCCATTATCATCTTGAATCCACTTCCGTTTTTGACAAATCCTGTAAACTTCACAAGGATTTAATCCAAAACACCTTGCCACATCACGAATGGAATCCATTCTACTATATAATCCTGAATTCAAGTCAGTTAATTTCACGGGTCTCACAAATCCTTTACTGACTTGACTCTTCTTCTCTGGCTCTTCCCATCTAGATTGAAATCTTTTCTGGAACTTCTTCGAAAAGACTGACTTATAAATCCCCTTACAGCAACGGTAGATACTTTCTGTATGACAATCAAAATATTGAGTAGCCTTTGTCATACTTCCAAATCTTCTTTCCTCAGTCTCACCAACAAACTGGCACAACACACTTCTAGCACTTCCAAAATTAACTCTCCTTTTTTCTTTATCATTCTTCATATGCTTGTGTAGACATGTTTGTTCACTAGCAGTCATCACTTTAAGATTTTCTATTCTATCATCATCAAGTACATCATTGAGATGTACCACTTTATTCTGTCTTGGTAGATCCACTCCATTCACCGCTTCAAAGACAAATCTCCCTCTATTTGTATATTTTTCCCTCTTTCCTTCCTTACCAGTAACCGTAATCTTTATCAATCCAAATGAATTCAATCTTCCTTTGACTTTCCTTCCAGACTTCAAATGATAGACATTACCAAGTATGTCCGCAGCATATTTATCATACACTTTATGAACGTACTTATTCAATTCAATTCCAAAATCTCTTTTTTGTGGACGTGGTGGACATTCTGAAGACCAATGTCCTTTCTCTTGGCAGATATAGCAAGTATCTTGACTTTTATCTTGATCGCAGTACTTTTCCATCTTCACAGTTTGAAAGTGCAATCCCAAAGACTGATTCTGAAGGTACGAAGGTCTCTCTTTATATACTCTCCTCTCTCTATATAAAGGTACCTGGGTGAAAACTGAATCAGTTTCAAATCAGATTTCAAGATGAAAAGATCACACCCAAACCATGATAAAACAGAAGAAGAAGAACAAGAACAAACCAAGAGGCCACGACGACAAAGGTATTCCGTGCCGCCTGAAACACCCTTAGAGGAAGTACTGGCTCAAGTCCATGCCAGTGACTTTGAAGATGAAATGAGTGAACAACAACCTGAAACCCAAACTTCCAAACCACCACTGTCACCAAAAACCAAAACCACTACTACTACCAACACCAGAACCCCTTACCAAGAAAGTCCTACTACCGTGGCTCCTGAAAATTACTATCGGATTCGAGAGACACAAAAAATCACTTCTCGAAAATTTAGGACCACGGCCTATACACATACGGTTCACTTCAAAGACTTCAAGTCCGAAGTACCTCCCGAGAAAGCGGCGCAGTTCATTAGCGATTTGTGGGAATCTGTCTTAATCAACTTGAAACGGCAATGTGGAGCCAAAGAAGACGATCGGTTGAGACTAGCCATCCATCATGACCAATTGAAGAGTCCTGTTTGGATTGAATTTAGCAGTCCGGAAGAATTAACACCAGATAAAGTCATGTCCAAAATAGAACATGTGCAACAATCCAACGACAAGTTTACCATCACCGATGGAAAGGCCACACTTTACTTGACTCACGTTTCCCCTCCTTGAGGAAGTGGACGAAGTAGGAAACCGTTACTGGTGGACGATATTCGAAGTACCAAACGCAGTGTCGTCCAAATCGACAATACTCAAGACCAGATGTGCTTTGCTCGGGCTATCGTGGTGGGACGAACATATGCCAACAAGAACGAGAGCAAAGAATGGAAAAGAGCCTGGAATAACATTCGACAGTCGGACAGAACCAAACAACGAAATAAAGCAGAACTCCTGTTGCAACAAGCAGGCATCCCTAACCAGCCAAGGGGTTAACTTTGAGGTTTTGAAAAATGCTTTGCTGTCTGGACAAGTGGAAGACTTTCGAGTGCACACGTTAGAACCTCACAAGATTGTACGCCTACCAAATCATAAAATAGTGACTCGACCTGTTCATAAAGTGTATCATATCGTGTACCAAAAAAGAGTGAGACTTCCAGATCACACCACTTTACCTTACGGACACGCCGATTTGAGAAGTATAAAAAAGGAACCCCTTCCAAACCTAACCCTTCATTCTCACTTTCAACGTTAACCAAGAAGCAAGAAGAAAAAAAAGATGAGTCACCACGAGTTGGAGTGTGATGCAGTACCATGCGATGAAACGGATTCTGTACGGTTTGGTATTGACGTTAATGACAACAAGGTGAATGTGGGTCCCTATTTGCATATCAGAATACCTGTGACTTTACTTGGTTATTCCAAGTATGAAAGTCGACTGGAGTCATTCCAAGACAAGTGGCCAAAATTTCTAGAAGGACCTAAACCGGAAGGTTTAGCTAGATCTGGATTTAAATACACGGGAGAAGGAGATATAGTTCAATGTTTTAGTTGTGGTGTGAAACTTTGCCATTGGGAGCCTACCGACTCAGCTTACATTGAACATGCCAGAGGGTCTCCGCACTGTCAGTTCTTACCTTTAGTCGCCTTAGAACAGTTCGGGTACGATGAGCCAGATGCCAAACAGAAGAAGAAGTAGTTTTTAAAAAAAATTCCATGTCGGAGGAGAATACTTCTTCTTTAGAAGAATACGGAAACTTTACCAGAGTACATTCGTGGCTTGCCTTTGGAAGTGCGCGAAAAGATTTACCAAGAGTTTGCCAAAGATCTAGCCCGTCACCACTAAGTGTCTATTATTAGACACAGCCTGGCTATAAAAGAGTGGGTATACCTGAACTCTACACGCCACTCGTGAAACGGATTCCGTGGAAGGAAAGCATAGATAAAATTAAGACCTTAGAGGATTATAAACAAGTGATACAAGAACTGTATCCATTAAATTTTGGACGTTATGTGGTATGTGTCTTAGTGACTTCTTATCTTGGAATTCGTTTTCCAGGACATTCGTTGTGGACTATTTTTGAGGACAAGTGTTTGCCTTGGATTCTTTTGAACGATCCGTGGTTGTTTTGGACTCAATTGTTGTTGAGTTCCAAAAAACAATATGACCCTGTGTTCTTCTTCGGACTTAGTAGAAGAAGATGAAGACTATAAAAACTTAATTTTATCAGTCCACGAAAGACACATTGTACGTAAAGCGTTGAGAGTGGTAATGAAAATTAGTGACGTACTTCCATATGAAGAAGACATTCGTCACACTTTATCTGTGTATAAAACATTTCAAGAAGTGTGTTTTGCTAGTGAGTTACACCAACACCTTTTCCATTGGAAAGATGTACGACCCTGGAGAAACCTTGGTTTCCAATATTGGTTACAAGAAGTGGCCCAGTTCAGCCAAGATTTGGCAACCACTTATCCATAAGGTTCTAAAAGTGAAAAAAGGGGAACCTCGATGGGAAACCCTAAAAGAAGAAAAAGAAGAAGAAGTACCTGACACCACCACTGTGTGGTTCCAATATCTCTTGAGGAGGAACACCACCCTTCTTTACCACCACCGCTACCGTCAGAGGATTCAAAACAACAAAAGACGACCAGAAGAATGTCACCCCAAAACACAGTGTCTTTCATGACTAGGACACGAAACTATTGTTGTACATTGACGTGTTTATATGACAGTTTGATGGTTTCCGTAGGAGCCTTCATTGTGTACCTGATGATTTTACTTGGCTATTTTCTCACTCGTACTGTAAAAAATGAATGACTTGTAAAAAAAAAATATGTTATTTGTTGGTTGGTTGGTTACTTTTTTTTCTCTAAAAAATAAACGTGTATGAAAATCGTATAAAATGCCTTGGGTTTTTTGTCTTCTTCTCAAAAATCTTCTTACCTCAATCATGGCTACATCTTCTTCTACCTCGTCTACTACCTCTTCATTGGTGAAAGTGATTGACGAAAAGTTAGATCGTCAAAGTTGGAATGCTTTGTATCTGCGCCATCCATTTAACATGTTGATTGCTGGACCGAGTGGTTCAGGCAAAACCGAATTTGTCAAACGATTGATCGAACACAAAACTGATTTGTTTGATCATTCACCTCAACGCATCGTGTGGTGTTACAAAGAGTGGCAACCGTCTTACACGTTATTGAAAGAAAGTCAAGGAGAAACCATTTCGTTTGTAGAAGGCATCCCTCACGAAGACGATGGAATCGTGTCTGACGTGAGTCAAACTCATTTAGTTATTTTTGATGACATGTTAGGAGAAGACGAAGAAGAAATTAAACTTTGGTTTACACGAAAAGGTCACCATCGTAATGCTAGTATTGTGTACATAACACAAAATTTATTTCAACAGAGTAAAGCCCATCGAACTATTAGTTTGAATGCTCATTACGTGGTCTTGTTTAAAAGTCCCAGAGACAAATCTCAAGTACAAGTGTTAGCCAAACAGTTAGGAGCTCCTTGGCTCAATTATGCGTACGACGATGCCACTCAAACCCCTCACGAGTATTTACTCATTGGCTTAAAACCAACCACTCCTGACTATTTGAGATTTCGTGCCAGTATCTTTCACTCTTGGGGTCAAGAAGGTGGTCCTGTCATTTACACGTCTCCTTCAGCTCATTTTTAAAAAACTATAAAAACAACCTACAACGTCATTTCTGTCACACACTCTTTTTTTGGAGAGAAGATGACTTCCTTTCAATCTCATCCTTCGGCTAAATTGATTCGTGCCTTGTATGGCATCAGTCGTGAAAAAAATGCACAAGTCCGTGCTCATTTGTTAGAAGCGAGTCTGAAAGAAGTGTTACGATGGTTTACTTTGACAGCACGTCAATTACTACAAGGCATCATTCACATCCCTCATCAAACTCAACGTTTTTTTCAAAGACATAAATCGGCATTGTCACAACTGGCTGATCCTAGAATCGATTCACGGACTAAAAAACAAATCATTTTAACTCCTGGTGGAAGTGGTTCTTTAGGAGGAGTCATGATTCGTTCCCTTTTGAAATGGGATCCTAATGATACCAAAACCAAAACAACTCCTAAAAAGAAGAAGAAAAGTCCCAAGAAGAAGAAAACCAGCCCCAAGAAAAAGAAAAGTCGTACCCAAAAGAAGAAAAAAACACCTACCACTACCACCACCACTAACACCCGCAAGAGAGGTACTGCGGCCAGGACGCAAACGTACACCCGCAAAACACCACCACCATCACAACCAGCAGTGACGAGGTCTCCTTTTGCGTCCACCTCCTCTTCCTCTTTGTCTTCTTCACCCCCCTCTTTTACCATGATGCCTGTCAAACCAGACTTAAGATCCGTGTTTCCTAATTTGATGCAAAAATGGAAACCTATTTCAAAAGTGACCCCGTCGGGACCGTCGACTTCAGCTGATTTTGCCATGGCAGCAGCCACCCACAAAGTACCATCCCCTAAAACCAAAGTCCAAGAAAGAACTGGTATCTTACAAAGTTTAGTGGATTTATCCAAAGAAGAATTGAGACGATTTAGTCCCTTGAAAACACCTCAACGTCGAGTCAGACCTGTCGTGAAGTTGGTACGTCGTGCAGACAATCAGTGGAGACGTGTTCCAGTATAAAATAGAAGGGTACCCTGCTAAAAGACTTCAGACTTGTTTTCTACCGACTAAAAAAGATGGCTCCCAAACGTGTACACCACCACCACCACCAAAAAAAAGAAGAAAACCACCAAAAAAGGACGACTTCCCCCTCGTCTGGCTAAACATTGGGATGTCTTGTCTGTCTTGACCAAATCCAATTCTCCCATGCGAAAACAACTCATTCAAACAGCTCCTAAAGAAATCATTGATACCGTGTGTGAATGTTGTTTGAACGTGTTGAAAGGAACGGTACCTTTGTCCAAGATACAGAAACAAAAATTAGGGAAACATCGGAACGTTCTTCGTCAAATGGTGAAAAAGAAAATACCTCTTCAACAAAAGAAAAAAATGTTGGTACAACGAGGAGGATTTCTACCTATGTTGATAGGACCGTTGTTAAAAATAGCCGCTCCTTTGTTAGGAACGATTGCTGGACCACTTTTAGGAGGGGTCATGCGATAACCCCTCCCCAAAAAAAGAAGATAAAAAGGACCACCCTTCTCTGAAAAGACCACACCTTTTTGGTACCTTTGGATGAAATGGAAGGACGAAAACTGACTTTAGTACCTTACAAACGATGGATGGAATTTCATCGTTGGAACGAACAACGGATACCTCATTTACCACCCAATCCTAATCTTAACGAAATGTCTCAGTTACAACAAGAAATACAATCCCTGATGGAACGAAACAATGTGTCCGAAACAGAAAAATCCCAACGGTACGGTCAACTTTTACAACGTCTACAACTCTTTCGTCAAAAAGCGGTCGACGAAACAGCTTCACCCACTCTGAGAGATTTTAAGGCTCTGATGAAAAGCGAACCTAAAGTCACCACTAAAACAGACGCCGGTACAGGGATGACCGTCAAAGAAGAAGAAGAAGAAGAAGAGTTTTTACTAACTCCACCTCTTAAAAAATTAAAAAAGTTAGCCACACCGGATTGGATAAAAAAGAAGATGCCTACCCCTTTACCCTCAGAAAAGAAAAAGGAAGAAGCGAAGAAAGAAGTCAAAACAGAACCGATGACCCCTGTTCAAACTCCCTTTACCCCAGTTGCACGTCGGACACGTAAACAACAATCCAAAAAGATACCTCACGAAGAAAAGAGTATTGGAACTTGGTTAACTTATTCTTGAGGAAATCATCATCATCATCATGGAGAAACTGTTAGCCACCATTTATTACAATCCTGGCCATGCTGCTGGTTACGGAGGAGTTCAAAAATTATATCGAGCTGCTAAAAGTCAATTGAAAAGTGTACGTTTACCCGAAGTACGACGATGGTTACAAGAACAATCGACGTACACGTTACACAAACCCATTCGACGTAAATTTTCTAGAAGTACTACTCAAGTGGAAGGGATCGATCATCAATGGCAAGCCGATTTAGCCGATGTCTCTCATTTAGCCACTTACAATCGTGGTCACAAATATTTGTTTTGTGTCATCGATGTGTTTTCCAAATTTGCTTGGGTCGTGCCTTTGACTTCTAAAAGCAGTACCGAATTGGTACGAGCCTTAAAATTGGTCTTGAAACAAAGTGGACGCCAACCTTTACGATGGCAAACTGACAAAGGCACCGAATTTCTAAACCAAGCTTTTCAAAAAGAATTGAAACAAAGACACATTCATTTTTTTACTACCGAAAATCCTGAAACCAAAGCCAGTATCGTGGAACGTTTTCAAAGAACTTTGAAAGAACGCATGTGGAAATATTTTACACATCAACATACTCTCAAGTACATCTACGTGTTACCTCGTTTGGTCAAAGCGTACAATCAATCGTACCATCGTAGCATTGGATGTACCCCCGAAGAGGTTAGCCCTAAAAACGAAGTGGTCGTGTTTGATTAATTTTTTGGTTCACCACCCCAGAAGAAAAAAAAAAGAAAAAAGAAAACACCTTTGTTGAAGTTATTAAAGACGGGAGATTGGGTTCGTATCGGAAAAACCAAACGTACTTTTGACAAAGGTTATTTACCTAACTGGACTACCGAATTGTTTCGTGTCACTACCCCCGTCCGTGGACGTGATCCTCCCGTCTATAAATTGGAAGACATGCACGGTGAAGTACTCAAAGGAACATTTTACTTGCCTGAGTTACAACGAGTGACTAAAAAAGAAGACACCTTGTACGACATCGAAAGCATTCTCGAACAAAGAGCACGAAAAGTGGGTAAACGTCGAGTAGAAGAAGTCAAAGTACGTTGGAAAGGATATCCTCCTAGTTTTGATTCTTGGATTGCAGCTTCTCAAGTCGTCGACTATAAAAAGAAAAAGAAGTAAACTCACAACATGCCATTCAACACAGTAGCTACCCAGACGACGACTTCAACGACTCCTTCACAGAGTTCTTCTCTTCAAGAATTACAAAAACAACCACTTTGGGTGTGGTGCGGAGAACGTGTGCCTAAAAATCAAATCGTCTTTTTCTGCCAAATCTTTGTAGTGTATTGTGTCATCGGAGCTGCTATTGCTAATTTGAGTTTACAACAAGGAGACAAACAATTGTGGACTATTTTACTCAGCAGTTGCATCGGTTATCTTTTACCCAGTCCCTCTTTGAAATTTACGACGACAGACAACAGCAGCCATAGCAACAACCACGCTAGTTCGAACAACGCCAGTTCACCTTCTTCTTCGTCCAGTCACCACCACAATACCAATTCTCTTTTGGAACCTTTTGAACATCATTCTTCTTCTGTCCACTTGAGTGACACCTCGGACACCAGAACCACTTTGGAACTATGAATGACCAATTTTATTTAACGTTACCTAGTGACAGTTCCATGGATGTGTTTCCCAACAACAAATTATGTTGTTTCACTGCCAAATTACCTCAGGCCTTCCAATTGGATCACGACGCTCATTGGGAAGTGGCTTTGGTAGAAATCATTAATCCTACGCAAATCAAGAATGTGTCTGGAAATCAAACCATTTTTGACATAGCAATCTATAACGAAAAAGTGCAAAAAGAGTTGGACGCTCATGATCCTGAAATTGGGAAAAAAATGAGTTCAAAAACTGACAATACTCCCTACTCGACCTATCGCATGAGAATTCCTGAAGGGTATTATTTTAGTGCTCAACATTTGGTGGAGACGATTGCGGCCGTCTTCGAAGCCCAATTTGGCAAAGCCTTGGAAAAAAACCAAAAATGGGTAGAGATCAAATACCATCCTGTGGCACGCCGTATCTGGATACAATTTTTGAAAGGGCATGAGGGAAAGCCATTCGACGAGAAAGAAGACAAACACTTACCCGCGCACGAAAGAAAATTCATGACCATCGGTTTTTCTGCTGGGTTGTTTGAAATTTTGGGTGGAAATAAAAAGTATCATGGTGAACGAACAATCCACACCAACACAGATTTCGGAGAGGCTTTTCGCACCCCTATCGAATTGAACGTTGGACTGAATTTAATGTTTGTGTACTCCGATGTGGTGGAGTACAACGTGGTGGGCCACACAGCTGCTCCCTTACTGAGAGTCATTCCTTTCAAAGTGGATACTGCTGCTGGTGCGTACGAAGAAGGTGGAAACACGTTTCACGTTCACCGTGAATTTGTACATCCTCATTATCTTCCAGTCAGTAAATCGTATTTTGACAGTGTCAACATTAGTATAAAAGGAGATTTGGGACAAGATGTGCCATTCATTGACAAAGGAAAAGTCACGGTGAAACTGCATTTTCGAAAAAAACAAGTTCTCTAACGAATTGTAACTAACCTCCCAAACAAAAAAATGTATCCAGTGTACCAAGGAGTGACTCGACAACGAGGACATGGTTTAGGAGATATGTTAAAATCAGCATTTCGGACGGTAGCTCCTATTTTGAAACCGATGGTGACTCGAGGATTTCATGCCTTAAAAGATGCTGCTTTGACACAAGGAAAAGAATTTTTGCAAAATGTCCTCATCGACAAACAAAATCCAAAAGAAGCCTTTATGAGAGCAGGCAAAAATGTGTTGATGACTACTGGTAAAGATCTTTTAGGCCTCCAAGAAAATCCTATAAATACGCTTCACGCTTCAGACCCTGGCATTACTTCACAGCAGCAAGGACAAGGTAGAAAGAGACGACAACAACGTCTAAATCCTTTCAAAGTTCATAAAAAAACACACGGCAGTTCCAAAAAGAATAAGAAAAGAAGAAGAACCGTCAGAGAATTAGACGTGTTTGATTATTAACTGTGAAAAAAAAAATGATGCACCGAGATTCTTGCGAATGTACCAAGTCAGAACTGGATATGTTTTCTATGCCTCCCACCATGATGACGATGCAAGAATCCCAATGGGTGGAATTTCATCCTGTATCGTCTTTGACGGAATCAGCTCCTATCGAATTTGAAATCAAAGGACAAACCGAAGATTACATCGATCTGAATAACAGTTACTTGTACCTGAAACTTCAAGTACAAAAAAATGACAACACCCTTCCTGGGGAAGCTGCCCGAGTGGCACCAGTCAATAATTTCATGCATTCTTTGTTCAGCGGAGTAGATTTGTACTTGAATAACAAACTGGTCAGCAGCAGTTTGGATACTTACCCTTACCGTGCTTATTTGGAAAATCTCTTGACGTATGGAAAAGAAGCCAAGAACACTCATCTGGATGCTTCGGTGGTCTGGAAACCTGACACCTCGGAAAAGTTCAACGACACAGAGCTGTCAGTACCGGCGAAGACTTCTGCTAATGATGGTGATCCTATAATTCCAGCAGTCCCTCACAATGTGGGATTCAACGACCGTCGAAAGAAAATCAGACGAAGTTTAAAACTGATGGATCGTTTGCATTTGGACATGTGGTTGCAAGACAAGTATTTGTTGAACGGAGTAGATGTACGCCTGAGACTTAATCGCAGTAGTGCAGCCTTCCATTTGATGGCTCATGCTAACGAGTGGAAAACCAAAATCCAAGAAGCCAAACTTTACGTGCGACGTGTAGAAGTCTTACCAAAAGTAGCCAATGACATCAGTCAATCCTTGAGCAGAACCACTGCTAAGTATCCTGTGCGACGAGTGGAAGTGAAAACCTTTACCATAGCCGCTGGACTCCGATCCAAAGTCGAAGATCACATCTTCCAAGGACAGCTCCCCAAACGTTTGCTGATTGGCATCGCCAGTAATGCAGCCCTCAACGGAGTCCACGATCAGAATCCGTTCGAGTTTAAACACTACAACGTCTCCAAGATAGAAGTCAGTCGAGATGGCAAGACCTTGTGTACCAGACCTTTTGAACCTAACTTTAGCGACGGCCATAAAAATTACTTGCGATCTTACCTGAGCCTGTTTGAAGCCACAGGCCAGTTAGGGCGCGACACCAGCCACGGCATTTCGTACGAGGATTATGCAGGAGGGTATGCTTTGTGGGGATTTAATTTCACTCCGTACCAAGGCAGCGATGAAGGACATTTTCACCCTATAAAATCAGGCCCACTTCGTGTGGAACTTCAGTTTGCAGATCCTCTGCCCGACACAGTGAACGTCGTCTTTTATGCAGAATTTGATAATACTCTAGAAATCAACAGTTTGAGAGAAGTGATTCTAGACTATTAGAAGAAGAAAAAAAGATGCAACACGTAGAAGAAGAACCTATGGAAATAGATGAGGAATTTTGTGAGAAGTCACAAACTACCACAAATGATGATGATGACGAAGTCATTCATTCAGAACCTAAAACCGAGTTTACTGGATTTATTTCTCGATGGCCAGAACACGAGTGAGACTACAAGGATCAGATTCTATGGTGTGTGGACAATATTGTGTTCATTAGCTTCATAAACGCATTCTTGGATATTCCTTAGAACATTTACTGACTTATTTTTATAGTGACTATGTTCGAAATGATGCTAAAGTACAACAATGGTTTTGTCAACGTTATGGTTATCTCTTGTCTTTAGCTCACCATCGTAGTGTACATCAAAATGATGTAGATGTAGAAAGTTTCACATTTACTTTACCTTCGCAACGTTGTCAACCTTGTAAATATGTAACTTTTTGAAAATTTCTGGTTGAATGGTTAGTATTTTTATGCTAGAAAAGTTATTGTTGAATAAACAATTTTGTTGATTGTTGAAAAAAAATATGGTGTTGTGTGGTTTTTTATTGAATTTGAAATAATAATGATTATGTTCTATCTCTCTCTTTCTATCGATCTGAAGTCACCCCCCTCTATCTATTATCTCACTGTCGATCTGAACCCTATTTTTAGGTCAGCGCAATGGATGGTGTGGTGTATGTATTGGATAAAAAAAAAAAAAAAATTAAAATAAGAAATGGGTGTGTGGAGTATGTTTGTAAAGAGTGTGTTTGTGTTTTTTTTTTTTTTTTTTTACCATACATCACAGAACGTTTGGATGTATTATTTTGTGAGAATTTTACATCAACGTTTTCAAAAGAAGGATTTTAGTAGACTATGTCTCCAATTCAATCTTGTGATATTTTACCGAAAAAAGAGGATTTTTTTCCTATCGATGTGATTTTTTAAAAATGGAATGTGTGATTTTGAAATTTCTTAAGGAAAATATACCATAAAAAAAGGTAAGTGTCGTGATTTTTTTAAAAGTAGGAATAAAATATTCTCTCTCTCTCTCTCTCTCTCTCTCTCTCTCTCTCTCTCTCTCTCTCTCTCTCTCTCTCTCTCTCTCTCTCTCTCCGTCGTAATGTCAATTCTCTCTGTTTCACAAACACACACACTAAGTTTCTTATACAATGATTTCGATTGAAATGATCATGGTATCTGTTCCCGTTTTAAGATGCCTCTCCACAAATGTTGGCAGTAGTCACAATGATTATGTGAAATGTGACGTTAGTTTTGTAATTTTTTCAAAAACTTGCAACCTTTAAAAATTGTACAACGATTTTTCTTCCATAGGTCAATCGTTGGCTCATATAAAATCTTGAGTTTAGTTGTTCTTGTGCATGTCAGGTATCTTAGCTTTGTTCCTATTTTGGTACTGCAATGTGTCACGAAAAAATTCTAGATCTACCGTTTTCAGAAGGAAACCAAAAAAAACAAAAAGAAAAACAAACAAACAAACAAAACAAACAAGCACATAGCTTTACTGTGTAAGAATGACTCGAGTATGACCCATCCAATTCTGCACTCTATAACCCGTCCTATTCTACACTCTCATTCTTGAGCCCAAACATGCGTTCATGAAAACTGTAACAATGTATTTTCAGTCAGTCCATTTCAGACTGTCGATAAAACAAGACGTGTTTTTACTGTTCTACCGTCTTCGGTTTTGGGAAATGTTGTAACATTGTTTGTAGCCGCAAGGCGTGTGCAGAAAAACATAACATATCTTAAATATTTTGGGAGGCATACAACAAATGCTACTGCAGTCATTCGACAAGAAATATAACATTGCTTTTTAAAACCGATTCAGGCTGGGACTGGATGGTGGAAGTGAAGTATTATAGGGAAAAAATGATGTGGTGGTATCCAGTCAGTTGGAAGTGGGTAATCGATCACTTTACCTACATTAATTTGATTTTGAATTTAATTCAAGAAGTGAAGAAGGAGGAGGAAGTTAAGAAGAGTAACAACTCCTCTTCTTCACCTTGTCGAGTAGGACTTCTTAAAGAAGGTTTGGATAACATCCATAAATTGGATGATCATTTAAAATGTATCATCCTTACTCGACAAGAAGCGGCCCTGCTCCGAGTAGAAACTATTATTAAACAAATATTGGAACAGGAGGTTGCCAAAATCAAATTAATGTGGGTGAAGGAGAAAAGAGAAAAACAATTCAATCGTCTGAACTTGAACTGGATGAAAATTCAGGACAAGTTCAGACGATTGAATCATCCCGACTGGATACCTGAGAAGAAGGAGGAGGAGAGGAAGAAAAAGAAAAACAAGTTCTTCCACCTCCCAGGCTTTCTCATTCAATGTTGGGGGAAATAAAAAAAATCTTATTTCCTCCTCCAACGGTCCTTACCAGGACCACCCTTTTTCAAGAAAGATTAATTCTATTTCCCTCCCTCCCTCCCTCCCTCCCTCCCGTTGTCCCTATAGAGACCCCCGCCATGTTAAACTCCCGTACGGGGCTGTAGTGTTCCCGCAATGTTAAACTCCCGTATGGGTCTATAGTGCCCCCCTCCATGTTAAACTCCCGTATGGGTCTATAGTGTCCCCTCCATGTTAAACTCCCGTATGGGTCTATAGTGTCCCCTTTGGGTCTATTCACTCCCCCTCAACTACTGATGGCGCTAGCGAAAGTGTAGCGGTCACCCAGTATAATTTTTTTAAGGCAGGTTATTACTTCCCCTGACTGAAAGCAACCTAGTACATTTCAAATGAGCGAGAGAAGAAACTGTGATATAACTTTCTCGATCGATTGAACATCACAACACTAATTATTTTTTTTAAAAATCTATATCTTTCATTTTTCCACATTTTTGATGAAATTCATTGCATTCGTTATAAGTACAGATGAACCAAGAATAGCTTACTAATGCTAGGCACTAACTTGGACACAGCATATAAAACATCTAGCATAGGTTATGTCTCATTTTCTGGAAATAGTTGTATTTTAATGAATTGACTGGGATTTTTAGTGCAAATAACCTAAAATCGGTCAAATCAGACATGTTAGCTCTGTCATTCTATGCAAAAGAAAAGAGGATGAACATAGAAAACATTATATTTTCTGTTTAGGCATTAATTATGCGTTCTATTTAACACAAGCAACATTCTTCACTGGTCAGCTAATCTCCAGGAAAAGTCAGAGAAAAAGTTTTGATTTTCTTATGGACCGCAATAGGATGCAAGTACAGCTGTTTGCCAAATTAGTGTAGTGATACCTATTATTGTTGTCAACTTAATATGCATCATAGAGCTTCATCATTTTTAGTTTCAGGTTATGCTACAAAATTTGTCCGGTTAGAGGGCAAAGCATATATTTCATCCGATTTTCACTTATTGTTAATTTTATAAGGCACTTTTCACACAATTTCTTGTTTCTCAAAAGTGTCTTAATGCTTCAAAAATGAACTAAACAAAAACAACACAAACGCCGATAAATTTGTGCGACTAGTTTCGCATTCACTGTATGCTTCAAACACAAAATATTTTGAAAGAAACGGATGATTTATATTTATATTTATAAACAATTACGTCATTGACATACCGTCATTTGATGACATGAATTATCATAACAATCTCGTGTTTAACGGAATAAGAAAGATACATGAGTCTCGAATGAAAACTGAAAAAGTGAAAACACAATATAGAGACAAATAGTCATACACACAATTATATATTTATACATTATATATATATTTATACAACATATCAATTATTTTATTCCAATTTTATACAATTTTATATAATACTTTAGTATTAAGGCCATTGGAGTACAAAGTATCTAACCGATGAATCCAGTAACTTTCTTTAATTGGTCTGTTCATCTCTCCATGCACATCCATGCAGCACAAAAATATCTCTCAGATTTCCATGCACAAATGGTATAAAATTTTAATAAAGGAATTGATATGTTGTATCCATATATATCATTTATAAACATATAATTGTATGTATGACTGTTTGTCTCTATGTTGTGATTTCACTTAATGATTCATACAAATTGTACATTTTATGATAATCAGTAATTTTCAAGAATATGTCCAGTTACTTAGAATTCTCGGTGTTTGTTAATACGATGTGCTTATCTGTGTTTAGGTATGGTTCGCTAATTAAATTTCGACTTGTTATGCTTTATTGCAAAGATGTTTCGAATTTTACCATAAGAACTGTTTTCACCTTGTTTGCAATCACGTTCTTTATGGTTATGTTGTCTTAATGGCACCATGTACAAATTATATTAAAGTAGTTAAAATTGTGAATTTTTTTAAAACATACATATTTCAGGAAATTATTTCATTGATCTTTTAGATCTTCTTATAGCAGATTTAATCGTTTTCACTTCTCATTTTTGTACCTCAAAATTAAATTTCGTGCATATGTCTGCATGCCATTCAATGTCCTGATAATTTTAGGTTCCTGCTTTTCCACGTGAAGCAGCTGTTAAAATATTCTAAAATGTTCTGTGGGTTTAATAATTATTCAGGATATTGTTGGTGTTCACGTGACACTGCGTTTACTTCATATTCATGGTTTGTGACTGCGATGAAAACAAAGAGCATTTATCAAAATAGTTTGATTTGTACCTTTTTGTTATATGTATTGATTGCAAATAAAAGCTTAACATGTCATGAAACTTTGAGCACATGGATATATTTCATGGACCTAATTACGAACTGTATGTTTATTATAATAAGCTTTAAAATAAACTTTATTTGATCTGAAGAAGAATCCGTGACTATATTTCCCTATGTTGTTTCAAATGAAGGTATATGCTTAAAAAAAAGAAAAATATTCTGAGTAAATTATGACCAAGTTATTCCCAAAACGTTTTGCAAACTTTCTTGAATAAAATACCCTTTTTAGGTCAGTTGTTTTGTACCAAAACACACACACACACACACAAATACACACCGATCACCTGTAATATTATTATGCTCAATTGTTTCTTTTTTAAAATAATTTAGTTTACCATTCAAAATGTATGTGTTATAAATGTGTTTACTATTAAACTAAGTGTAATCCTTGAAACCAGAACATACCAAAACCATGGCAAAACAGACATTATCATGGACTTGAAGCGTAATTTTATATGGGCAGATATGATTTTTTCTAAAACTGATCGCAGATAGAGTCACGTGGGTCCTATATATGGCCCTGTATAAAAACCCGTATACTTGTCAGTGCATATCTGTTGTCAGTGTATGACACAAGTCATTTATCATATGAATTGCTAGGTTGATACTATAAAAAAAGAAACAGGGTTTTGTAAAATTACACAAAGTAAACAAACAAATATTTTATCATATCAATGTTTTTCTATTCAATATTACTTCCATTGTCATTGTTTATTTCATTTATTTCCAAGCATATTTATACTCAAACATGGGTTTAGGTATGCATACAAATGACTGAATGTATACATTGGTATGCACACCACACAAACATACAACTGAGACTTTTCTATTTTTCCTTTCCTAACAATTTTCCTTGCAAAGTTTTGATTCTGTAGTAACATAAAGAAGGATGATAGTGTTGAAACAGTTGGCGAAGTTGAAGGTTTGTTATTAACAATGTCATGAAGTGTTTGTTTTTTATATTCTCATTGATATACATCCTTGATCTGTCTTATTGGCCTACGTTGGATGTATATGCCATTGGCATTGCCTCAGGTCAATACAAGAAAACTTGGACCAATGTAATTGATGTTGGATTTATAGCAAGTTCAATCTGAGAACACTCATTTATTCACGAAATGGATTATAGCAATGTTCGTTTGTTTACTTGTGGATTGTTTGTTTTTAAGTTCACTGGAATTGCCGTTCAGGACATAGTATGTGTACTCGACCCAACTCTTCCTTACCCGTGCTCCTTATCTAATACATACTCATTTTTAAGGTTGATTAGGTAAGATTATCATATTAAGTCACTAATAAAGCATTGTATTAACAGGTCGTGCCAAAGACATGGGTCATTAATTCTAAATACTATAGTATAGATGTCTGCTGGGATCTACAAATCTGCGAAGTCAATGGTGTGAATAGAATAGATATGACAATAATCTACTTATCTAAATACAAAACACCGCATGGATGGATAATGATAATTTTCAAACAAAATCCCTGTGCATGCGCAATTTAATGCAAATATGAATAGATCATTAGTCAACACTAAGTGAGGTACATAAAATCAAGACGAAAATAATTCTAACTGAAAAGATGCCCACATGTTTAACGTCTCTGAAAGTTGTGGACATCCGATATCCCCAGGTCGGTGGAGTTATACCCCGTTCACATAGGTGTCACCAGTTCAATGAGTAAGTAGGTATAGTTTCTCTCTGTGTACTCAAAGGCAACAAAATACCATGGGTCACACATCTCAGTTCCGGACCAGAGTCAATGCTTCATTACTCACTGTGCACTGTCTCCAGAATGCACGTAGATAATCACACAGTATTGTTCATATTCTGAAGAATGAACAATTTTCCTCTCAGTCTATATTAAGAAATCTAAGCCAAAGATCAAGACCAAAAATAAAGAGACAAACATACTCCAACAAAAGATATTTACTACATTCGTGGGTACTCACCCAGAAGTAATCCTTGTAACCCGAGTCCTTGTGAAGAAGAACGAGATAGTCCATCAACTAAAGCAATTTGTTGTCAACTTGACACAAATGCGATAACAAAGTAAGAAATATGACAGTGGGATGCTTTATGTCCGTACGAAAATGTTTGTCTTTTAAAAAGGTTCGAAGTAACGCACAAGTTTATCACATCATGCGTAGAGCTAATAAAGTATACTGAAAACAAAACCTCAGCATGTGAATACGTCTATCGGTAGACGGGATATCTCACTCTATAAGTGTCTTAACAATGAAAGTGAATGTATTTGCAACTTTAAAAACGCTTACGATTTCACAATTTTTATGATGTATCGTATAAGTGTGGTTTTTGAGTTAGTGCATTAAATTGACCTCGAAGATATCGTGATAAAAAACAATTGTAAATAAAAATAGTTGAAAGTTTAAAAAATACAAGCTTGCACAATCTTGCACTTTGAATTGACAGTACTAACTCTAAATTTTATCAAACTGAACTTTTCCAGAAGTAATCAAGTGGGTGTAAGTTATAAATTCAGTGAATAGTCACTGAACGTTTAGGGTGCATTCACAAGGAAACATAAGATATAACAGGGCGGTGTAAATACAAAAAAAAAAAAAAAATATTGGATATACATTTGACCCTTTTCCCCTTTTTTCTTTGAAATTTTCCGTTTCCGTTCACAAATTAAGTAAAAACGATGAAGAGCTTTTTAGACCGACTTGCAAGTTTAGTATATGTCTCACAGACAGACAGGCATATATATAGGTTGTCCACAGAATGTGTACTTGCTATATTGAACATGCAAGGATATTTGCTTAAATACAGACACAAGTTACTTTTTATTGCATGAAACTCAAAGATAAGTATTTTTATGTCTTGCCTGAATAATACTGATGCTTTTCTCGCACCTGAATAACTCATTGAAGTTTCTATGGTAACATGAAAACATCCTTTGTCACTGAACTAAATACCAAGGCATTTAACATCCAAAGATATGTATTGCAAACTTCTTATTAGCAAGTAATTTTCATCGTGGACAACTATAAAGTACATAATAATCATCCACCGTAATAAGACAAAGTTTGAAAAGCATTTTTCTTAAACAAAAAGCATATAACAAATAATGTATTGCCTAAAATGTTGCCCTGTCTTATATGCAGCAAAAGTCAGCAAGAAACTGAAGCAGTACCCTGAGGTACTTCATGACAAATGCCTTTAAAGCTAACGTGGTCAATGTATCAGAAGTAAAAGTATTCTGTATATACATCAATGTTGATATGCTATGTTTCAATACATCTAGTTGGGTGATCAATGCTGATTATATCAGTATTAAAGCTACACTAATTTCTTGTTTCGCGAAGCATTATTAGTAAAGATTTCAACAGCAGATTATGTGGCGTAAAAATATTTCATTTTGTACAACATATTCTGATATCAAAAGTAATTATCCAATACAATTCTCTGCACACGTAGACCCTTCTTGCTCCACACCACAAAATCAGCGCATCTTATGCATCATGGGATACATGTAATTGCGATTCCGAGCTGTTCTTGCAACAGTAACAATTAGTGTCCTCTTCATAATCCCCTGGAGCTTTGTTCCTCCACTTGTATGGCCATTTTATTTCTAAACGTCCAGAGTCTTACTTCGGGTATTTCACAAGTCTATCTACACCTGCACCAAAAACTCAAAATTCCTTAAAACGGACAAGTCCCATCTCTTCAACATGGACATTATGATCACATGTTTGGGTATTTGGGTATACATTTTAGGATAGTGTCCTAGGGCCTTTGCCTCATTCGTTTGCGCATAACGCATGCTTTTGCTTTCTGCTGTCTGTGTATTAAAGTCACCTAACTGTTTTCTCAGGTTTTCGGGATGGGTTCATTCTATTCACTTACAAACACTGTCTAAATATGATGCAGTTAATACAAATGTGCACATTTCTTTCCCACTATGGGGCAATAATCTGGCCTTTTGTTGCAGTGTTCACAAAATATATGCCCTCAGAATCAAGTTTGAGTTCTCTTATAAAATACACAGTTCCTGTTTGGCAAACGTGCAATGTAAAATCCAAATGATCCAGGTACGTAAATGTTGGCTGATATCTTAATATGATGCATAATATATGTCACTTTGTGGTTCAAGATAAGGTATCGAGCATATTTAGGATGTGCAGTTCCCAGTCCTTTCATAATATCTGCAAGAAATATGTCAGGGTGGATATATCTGGATATGGCTTTACGGGAATACCTCTCGTCCGCACTTGATTTACTAATAACATACTTTGTGGTCGCTTTGGACTTGAAGCTTGCCAATTGATCTGGGGTTTTTGTCATTTACACTCTCATGGGTGCATGTATTTGTATCTTTTTAAGTGTCAACAGAAGTCATCCAAGACGGCTGCACACTCTTGACATACCAACCTCCAAGTTGCACTGACATTGTCGACCTTTCAGTTTTCACACGAGAGCCACATTAAAAGAATAGCAATTTGACGACTTGCCATTTTCCACTGCTATTAAATCTTTCATGCATGACTTACATTTAGATTTTACAAAGCAGTAAGCTGATCCTGACGATATAAGGCCATTTATACTCATATCAAATATATTGTTACTGTAAATTTTACATGTTTTTTCAGTGTGTGGTTGCAACTGTTAGTTTTATCGCGGTGAAATGACTTTTTGTTTACACTAGGTAGTTCAAGATATCTTCCTTTCGAAGGAGTGGAGGTGGCAGTTTTGTATAGTTAGTTCTTGGCAACCGTCTTTTAATGAGTCTACTGGATGCAGTCAAGGGTTGCTACAAGCACTGTCTGAGATAAACGTTTTATCATCAGGCTGATACAAAATCAATATTCTGAAGATTCTTGACACAAGCACGGACTTATTATGAGACAGTTTTCCATGCTGTACATGCCTTTCTTGAGAATCTGTTTTCTGCCATCGCAAAAGTATCTCTTCAGTCAATACATCATCAGGATCTCTGAGAGTGTACGGCTCAGGGTCACTCATTCTGAAAAAAATACCGTTGAATATATGTTTAAGAACAAAACAATGATTTGTGAGGGCTCCATTCATACCTTTACAGACATATTCTAAGTGTACAAGTCGCCCGTAATGAACCACAGAGCAGCTCTAACAGAGGGCAGATATTTTTCACTTCACCACTGAAGAAGACAGATTGGCTCAGTACCGAAAGGATGAACATGTAGTTCTTTAGCTCCCCCATAAGAATTACCTTTTTTTTCCTTTCAAAGCCCCGATAATGCAATATCTATTTTTTAATATTTATCTTCTCTTTACTCAAATGGTGGGCCGTAAAGTATTACTAATCAGTTTTTATTGTATTAATGTACAAGTGAGAGAAAGAGAGAAGCGGGGGTGAGGTAGATGGGTGGTGGTGAAGAATCTCACCCCATGATCGTTACTAAATACTGAATACACACAATTATAAAACATTCATAGCTATAACTTTTCACCGATCAAGCAAATAAAACTGAACACAGTGATTTCAAACTGTCCACCAGCCTACCTCACTTTAAACTTGCATCCTCTTTTACACTCACTAAGGAAATAGTTTCGATAACTGGGTGAGTTTCGTATGAAATATTGTAGTAACACCTACTACCTGCGTAACCCGTGCAATGTTTAATTACACATACGCAAAATATCATTGGTGTTGATAAAATAACGAAGTATCAAATATTGATGAAGTAAAGTTTACTGTATATATAACACAAAACTCGAGAGAATTTTACGTACATTTTAATCGCATATAAATGCAAAATAATTTCACATTCTTTCAAAATTAAATAATATTTTTTTCGAAATATGACAAACAACAAAATCACATATTTACGTACATTATGAGCTATAGCTCCCAATTCTTTCTGACTACTGGCAGGCCGGAAGTAATCACTAGTGGGGCCACCACGCGAAAATACGTAAAAACAAGGGACTAAATCCTGATATCCACAAGGAACCATTGGAATTAAACGTGGTAACACACACTAATAATAATAACAATAACACTAACAATGAGCAAATATAGAGCAAGAACATACCAAACAATGGTATGGAAATTACTCACAAGAATTATTGCAGATATGATGTATGACCACGGACATGGAAATAGATTACACACAGCAGTGCTGATGGGAGCTGTAGTCGACAGTCAGAGCAACAAAGACCGGCTGTTAGTCGATATGATGGTGCTTCTGAACTGCAGAAGGTGAAAAAGAATATGTGCAGGGGGTGGATGGACGACAGGAAAGCCTGTGAGACAACCCCCCCCCACACACACACACACACACTTTGAAGCTACAGTATCTTGAGCATGTTGGCACAGCGAGAAAGATACGAATAATCACAGTAAATAGCATGATGTCGTGGAAAATGCGACTGTTGATACAGGGGAATCTACTAGGTTGGGAGTGTCCAGATCAAAAGTGATATATTCAAAGGGGATTCGCCGTCACCATTGCTGTTCATGACTTCGATCATTTTCCTGACAAAAGTGGTGAGACTGCCTAAGGTCGGATACCAAACCAAGAAGAATTCAGCAAAGATCAACCACGTACTGTTCGTGAACGATTTGGAGCTATATGAGCGAAATAAATCTCAAATAGACACCATGATCCATTCAGTACGAAGAGCTACAGCTGACTTCGAAACGAAATTTGGAATCGACAACTAGCATCGAATGTTAAAAATCTCCCAGACAGCCAGAAATTAAAACAACTAGTGGAAGATAAAGATTACAAAGACTACAAATACCAAGTTGTTCATGGAGTAAACAGAATGAAACATGAAGAGATGAAGAGTAAAATCAGACGAGTATGTTCCGAGGATGACGAAAGTACTATGAAGCTGTGAGGTAGCACAATTGCATCTATCATACATAGACAGTCTCTATCATCTGGTACACAGCTGAAATCATATACTAACTCCAATAGAGAGTCTGAAGACATAGACAGAATGACTCCAAAAGGTATTCCCATTCTTAGTGCATGGCAACTTGAAGCTGATTTGAACAGACTGTATGCTTCCAGATCTGGCGAAAAAGCATGATACGCATGGAAGACTGTGTAGAGACAAAAGGAGCTAGGAAAACATATTACATAAACTGGCAAATAATTCATAGTCTTAGTCTAGGAAGAGGGCCTTCTCAAAAAGAAGAAAGAAAGAAGTATTACCAGCAGATGAATCTCAGAAAATTCGGTTGAAGGGAAAAGGCGGTGCACGGACAATTTCTAAGGCAAATAGATCAACAGGCTGGTGAGGGCACCTTGAGATGGCTCTAACTGGGAACACTGAAGAAGAAGTAAAAACAAATAAAAAAAAGCAAACAGCAGAAGGATTGGTAATGGCACCACAGGACCAGGCACTCGTGGCAAATAAAGTGAAAGCAAGAGTACAAAATCAAACAGTTAACCATTCTGCAGAATGTGCAGGAATTAGAATGAGACACTCAATCAACTGATCACTGAGTGCAGCAAGCTAATCCAGTTTCAGTACATTGGCTAGACAAAGCAACTCTTGCTGTCCACTGGCAGTTGTCCAAGTATGGACTTGAGTGCACAAGCATGTGGTACGATCAAAAGCCAGAGCTGGCTAGACATTATAGTTGACAAGGATATCAACATGATCCATTTCGTTGGCATAGCAGTAGCAAGAAACTCTAACGTCGCATGTAAGGTGCAAAAATATTATCAAAGTACAGTGACCTGGACTGAGAACTTATCAGTATCTGGAAAATACAGAGCTCGTATCCGTTATGGTTGAAGCACTAGTTGTAATATTCAAGTCGTTAGAAGACAGTCTGAAAATGCTAGGAATATCACTAAAGCCATAACTACTACCAAAGCGGCACTCCTATGTAAAGCAGTAATGTCATAGAATGTTCTTGGGGTCTTAGGCCACGGTAGATGATCCAAGCTCAGCAGACAAGCCATACCTATCGTATAGTTTGCCATTACAGAATCATGCACGTAATCTTCTTCAACAATGGAGAGAAAGAGAGAGAGAGAGAGAGAGAGAGAGAGAGAGAGAGAGAGAGAGAGAGATTATTCATAGACTCTAATCCAACAGTTTTTTTTCAATACGCCCGTCTTGCTTGGTTGTTTATCGATACAAATCAAACGCATTTCTCTAATTTCTTTAGAATTAATATCGAAGATATATGTTTTTACTTGAATGGAAAGATAAACTAGAAGTATGGACTGTAGTATTTTGCTACTTGGTTGGGTTGCGAAATACAACGACTGACATGATGCATGATATAGTCCATTTTGTATGCAGACTACAAGAAAGTACACGGTATAGTCCATGTCATAGCCCATTATGTATGCTGACTATAGGAAAGCACACGGTATCGTTACTGGCTTAGTCCATTATGTAGACTGACCACAAGAATACACACGGTATAGTCCACGTCATAACCCATTATGTATGCTGACTATAAGAAATCACACGGTATCGTTACTGGCATAGTACATTATGTAGACTGACTACAAGTAAGCATACGGTATAGTCCAAAATGCGTGATCTAAAAAGAAAAACATTTGTTCCAAATAATTCATCTTATCTGCTCCTTGGCCAACCTTCTCAAGTGAGACATGGATTGTATAGTGTATGCGCGCATCCATCCGACACAATATCGATTTGGCAGGATAAATGGAGGAGGTCCATTTAAAAACCGATTTGTGGGAATCGGTATTCTTGACGTTACCAGCTAAATTTAGGGGGCGATACGCGCGCAAAACAGTTTTTTAAATACTCTGTAGTTACATTTATCCGGCGATCATAATTAGTTTGGCAAATTACGCTAGAAACTATTAGGTGCGCCGATACATAGGACTGTATTGTACCCTATCGCACGTGCGAAATTCCAAATGGCCGCTGACCAGTTCTATCGAGTTAGTGCTAAATGTTATGTTGTCCTGGAGGATACTACTCACTATTTTATCAAGAAGTAAAATTCTAATGCAATTGTTGCCATCGAGTCTTATTCAAAACGCTGATAAGACAGCTATTATTGCATCAAACGACCAGTTATCATTTCGAAACTTTTATATACGTCTGTCTAGTGCTGTGTTAGAGGTTTTGGTGTTATGACCTTGAAGTTTTAAAGAGCTGATTACTGTATATGCTCAAATAAACTAATGACCAGCTCCAACCAGCAGAGACATAGATCTGCCGTCACAAAAGTCGCATGCAGATCAGGGTCTGCTCTGTTTGATTGCAATTATTGGTACAACGAAGAACATAGACTACGTATCTATGATCTGAGTATTAATTATACAACTGGAGGTCTGGGTATGTACTGTTCTTAATTTTGTAAGCATTAAGTACGATATATAGGCAGATGTACACATAATACATTCATTGAGTTATATGTATGCAGGTGTTGCTACACTGACATAGACACGCCCCACTTCAATCCGCACACGTCATAGGCCATCCTTGATTGTAAGACCCACCTTAACGCTAAACACACATGACGAAATGTAAGTTGTCGATATCTTCTCTTCCTTCATTTGCATAACAGATGCTTGCTTAGCTGGCAGTATTGTCTCTTTTAGTGACGGAAGAACAAATTTAAGAGGGGAGACTAGTGAAGCTTTAGCAACCAAGTTTACAGGTCCCATATAGCCAGGACACATTTTGAGCACATAAATGGATACTCAAGCTAAGAATTCAAAAAATAAAATTTTTGAATTAAAATAAAATTTAAACTAAGGCGTTATTTAATCATTAAAATGTAAGCTAAGGCATTAATTAATCATTAAAAAATTTAAACTAACGCATTCAAGAATCATTACAATTTAAGAAATACCGTATGTTATATATATCTATATATATATATATATATATATATATATATATATATATATATATATATATATATATATATATATATACTTTCAAAATAGTAAGAGACCGTATATATGTATGTTCGTTTCTATGTGTGTGTGTATATTTATGTATGGGGCTTAACAACACATCAGCACAATTTTGAATAGATAATGCCGAGCAAAAAGCTAGATAGCAAAAAGGTAAAATTGAAATCCATGCTAATATTTCCAGGAGGATACCCCCACTCCCAATCAAAAGTAAATATGTTGTATTTGACAAAAGATAAAAGGTAAGTTCCTGCAAACTCCCCCCCACCCACCCACCCAAAAGAATAAGCAACAACTGAAAATAAAGAGACATACGAAACAAATGTATAGTAAAAGAAGGCAAAATCCTTATTAAAACAAATAACAATTTTCCTTATATCCGGTGCTTTTTAAAACATTTGTCAAGGCTTTCTTACTCTTTCTCGTTTGGAACATCACTGACGCATCTCACGGAAATACGTTGCCTCCATTAGTCTTCTCTTACAACATGCAGAAGGTTCCATCAGGTCGATTCTACATCCAGAGTCCGTTGGGGAATACCTTATTATGGTTTTCAAGTTAGGCGTACATCTGAATACCAGTAATCTTGTCAACCATGATGTCATTTTGAAGTGGTTGGTAAGGAGTCCTTAGAGGTGTTTAGAAACAGAAATTAGCTTTACTGTTCATGCATAA
The DNA here is from genome assembly GCA_029931535.1 of Margaritifera margaritifera. Classification (NCBI taxonomy): domain Eukaryota; kingdom Metazoa; phylum Mollusca; class Bivalvia; order Unionida; family Margaritiferidae; genus Margaritifera; species Margaritifera margaritifera. The sequence continues at coordinate 1,057,765 of JAQPZY010001665.1, forward strand.
AGAGTACTTGTATGTTACAATGTTACCTGATTAAAAAATTTCTTTCTACGCCACTTGTCGCCGCTCCCCGTGTTTTTGAATAAATCATCAAGACTGTGTGAGATTGTCTTTTTTGTACGTGAGTGCATGCACCCATGTTTCATGACCTAAACATCCTCATACACTATGAATATAGCGACTTAAAACCTTCGGAAAAAATTTGGGAGATTTTCACATGTGCACATCTGTCTTAGAATTTTAATCTACCTTCTGGACACGAGGCTATTGAAACCACCCGTTCGAAGGACGGAATTGTATAAATTGATTGAAAAAGATTTGTTTTGCTGCTTTGTCATGAAAACTTGACAATTCTAATACTATCTATGCGTAAAATAAAATCTCTTCAGCATGTTTTCACGAGGCTGAAACTTTATAAATTACTTATGAGAATGGGGTGGAGGTCTGTTCTGTTCTAAGTTCAATTAATTAAACCATTCTTCGATAACCTGAAGGCAGGGTTAGAAAACTCTGGGACTGTGTTATCATCCTGTCTGTCTTTTCTTGTGTACGCACGTGCAAACATATGTATTATAGTGCAACAGTTACTATGCCTTTATTGTACTGGTAAAAATTCAAACAATAAAAACACACATACACACAAACACAATAAAAGTAAACATCAAGCCTTGAGATATAATGTGATGTCGTATGTAGAAGCGCACGTCCTAGAAGTTTGATTCCGGAGAAGAGGAACTGCAAGCAGCCATAATGAATAATGATATTGATTACCTGCAGATTTCTACTTTGATATGTGTTGTGTGAAGAAAAGGCGTGTTTGCAATGCGGAAAGCCCAGTAACATTCCATGAGGATACTAGATGGAGCGAGGGTTATCTTGGATAAAAATATCTGAAGATCTCAGTTTGGAGCAATGTGTCAAGTGTGTAGATATCGGTATCCGATGATTCTACCGATATACAAACAAAATGGAAAAGATAAAAAGGATCCGGTGAATAATCGTGGTATAACATTGACATCTTGTCTGGGAAACTTGTTTGAAAAAATATTGATGACCAAAATTCAAAAGTATTTTGACAAAATAAACTTACCACATCCATATCAGTTTTTGAGGAGGCTGTAGCTACCTCTGCTGCATTTACCCTTCAAGAATGTTTAATGTACTATATAAATAATATCTCGAATGTGTATGCTGTTTTTCTGCATAACGAAAAGGCATTCGATATATTGTGGCATTGCGGACTATTAAAAAAAATTAAAAAATTTGGGAATAATGGCAAAAATTTGGAGAATAATCGCCAATACCTACACAGTCAAGCGTTTGTGTATCATGCAGAGGACGTATATCGAACACATTTCCGTTACGAATGGGAGTTGGTCAAGGGAGTGTAATGTCCGCTTTTCTTTTTCTCGTGTACATAATTGATCTATTGAATGAATTAATAATGACTAATTGCGGTTTAGCAATGGGTCAGATGAACATACCTGTCAATAGGTCAGATGAACATACCTGGCAGACAATGGGTCAGATGAACATACCTGGCAGACAATGGGTCAGATGAACATACCTGGCGTACTTTTAGCAGACTATACTACTCTTCTAAGTTCTACTCTGAATGGATTACTGATACTTGTGAATACAGCTTATCAGTATGACAGAAGTGGAAACTGAAATATAATCCTAGCAAGAGTAATTGGATGATAGTCTGTGGAAACAAGGAAGTGTATTCGTCAAATGGAATTACTTTGGGATTACCGGATATTCCTAGAACAAAAATAGTGAAATATGCGGGAGTTACTTTTTCCCACTCAATGAAAATTAATGATCGTGGAGACTATTTTTGTGATAAAGCTAAACGTGTAATAAACTCACTTTGCTCAATTGCATTTAAAATGCAAATGGAATGAACCTTGTACTTTCTGTGAAATAATTGTATCGAACTGCAGAGCGAGTAGTATATTAACTATTTTTTGATGTGTAGTATTGTGAAAGTATAACACAAATATATCTGATGGATATTTATTGATTTAACAGAAAACATTATCTCAGTTGATAGAAACTCAAAGCAAGTGACTATAAATAATTCCTTGCACAATACATACATTTCAAGTGTAATATTTGAAAGCATATGTAATTGCAAGTGTCGGGATTAATTTGTTTATAATTTTGCTCTCTCTTGATGTATAAATAATTCATAGGGCTTCATAAGTTTTGAATTGCATATTTTCTTGCCTTTATGTATTGTATTGCATTTCTTTAACTTATCTCAAAATCTTCAGAAAATGGAGGAATAAAAGAATATCAATCAATCACCCCGGTTTTGTTAAAAGATCTTTTTTTGGCTAGATGTACTTGTGCAAACCAGCAACAGGTCGAAACATCACAGCAACTCAAACAGGTGATGTATTGATTATTAGACTTACAGACAAACTTTGCAGCCCCCACCCCACCCCAACCCCACACTGATCTTGTCCAAACGGTGTTATTCGCCAAAATATTTGATTGCAAATTTCAGCAAAAGTCTCATTGAGATCAGATGTAGATTGTAACTGGCCTTACCTACTATATTGTAATATTTTTGCGGCAGTGAATAGCTTCCTTGCTTGTATTTATTTGATTTGTTTTGAAACATAAAACACAAACAAACAAAAACAACAACAATCAAAACGACACAGGAACGCAATTCACTCATATACCAATCCCAAATGGACTTACTAATTAAGAATTATGGACACTTCTTTAAACATGTAACTTTATTTCAGAAGCAAAACTTGATGTCTCCCTCCTTTAATTATTGTAAGGAATCACACACTAGTCTTAAGAGAGAGGACCTGGGGCTAAAAGGTATTCCTAAAGAATGGTGCTTGGCACATTGCCAGCCCATGGCGTGTTTCCTTTCGCTTTGGATCAGGATTAAAGATACTGCTCAAAACATCTTTATGAATATGTAAGACAATGAGTACAGCGGAGCAAATATGTACTTTTACTTTATTTTCATAAGAAAAGAAAATTATTTGGGGTTATGACCTTACTCTTCTAAAAAATAGCTTATGAATATTTTGTTTGTTTGTTTTTTGTTTTTTTTTGTTTTTGTTTTAAACGTCTTACACATTAAAGTGGCAAACCATCCATCCTGTTAGTCTTATCACTAACAAAAATGGTTCACTGTAACTTATTTTTCAAATGCTTATATTTTGCATCATCTAGGAGACAAAATTCGCTTTATGCTGTGCACAAAATATATGCTCGTTTTGAAGTTACGACAATACCTGGTCATTCTTACGAGATCTATCCTTCCTGCACAAGTTTAAGATATATCGGTAAAATCGCTGACTTTGCCATGTTCTATAACACTGCTGTCCAAGCAATAACAATCTGCTGCATTTCTAGTGTTTACATGATGCTAAAGTATGTATATATATATATATATATATATATATATATATATATATATATATATATATATATATATCAGGGAAAAAATGAGGAATGGGGCGGAGAAGCAAGTCATTGTAAACTGTAGTGTTTGTTTGGTGTTTTACCGCTAGCCAACACATGAAGGTTAAATCGTGTAGTTGCGTTTGGAGTAGAGTACCTTGCCTAAATCGTGTACTTGCGTTTGGAGTAGAGTACCTTGCCAAGAGACACGTCGTTACAGCCGACCCGGGCTGATCCGTTGGTAGGATTTGAATTGAATAGTAATCAACCATCTCCAAGATGTAAAGAAAAGAAAAGGAAAATGTGTCTTGACGACACGAATGCCATCGCCAGTATGGTGAAGAAACCTTTATTCAATATACTTTTCTTTATCGTCATTAAAACAGAATGATTCAAATTATTAATATCACTCTTTATTATTTGTTGTTGTTGTTATTGTTGTTATTATTATTATTATTATTATTATTAATCATTGATGTTTTTAATAAATAAAGAAATAATAATATGAAAGATTTTTGTCTTCTCATATATACACTTATTGAAATGATAAAATAACATTTTCTTTGTGGTACACATAATAAAGAAATTCAACTTCACACGTAAATAGCGTGCATATTTCTACTTATGCGGTGTTAAATTGGATATTTGAGTTTTACTCTATATTGTCATGTTGGTATAATAATTTAAATAAAAATTACTTCGAGGATTTTTATGAGGTTGTATGTTATTTTTAAGCAGTCTGTCATAACGGCACCCGTTGTATCGAGGACTGATCAGTGTGCTTCGGAATGAATTTTTCCGAAACGGGTCTTGAAATTCAGTTATTTTGTCAATAAGTTACGACCTACCTTGACAAACGACAAGAAAATGGTCCAAACCGTTGTTTTAATCATGAAAATATGCAAATGAATGAAAATAACGGACATTCACAGCCGTCAGCAAATTGGTCGCGTTTTAGCAGGACCCTTGTCAAAGTGGTACACATGTAGAAACGATCCAATTCAGTCATCTTTCATCTCATTCTACACCATTCAGTCATACTTATTGCAGTATTCTATTGTATTCAACGATGATTTGCTTTCATGATCCTAGTTTCAAGTGTGTGTTTCTGGACCCCAATTTCACGTGTGAGAAGTTAACACATGATCATTTACTTCGAGGTCCCCACTTCCAAGGGTTACTGTCAAAATATTCAGGAGTTATCTTATAAAGTACAAATAATATACTTAAAATAAAGTGTGTCTAATTTCAGAAGGGCAGTTTTTGTTATATTTGACAGCATCTTGCGGATACGACAATATAAACATGGGACCACAGTTTCAGTGATTTTTGTCAAAGACCCCGCTTTGACGTTAAAACCGGTGTGTGTGCGTGTGTGTGCGTGTGCGTGTGTGTGTGTGTGTGTGTGTGTGAGAGAGAGAGAGAGAGAGAGAGAGAGAGAGAGAGAGAGAGAGAGAGAGAGAGAGGGAGAGAGAGAGAGAGAGTGTTTTCATTAGGATTAGAGAAGTGATGGGATACCCTTAAGCTGTCAGACAGGTGTTTTGGATGAAAGTTGTGGGTGCGGATGTGAGGGTGACCTACTTCATTTACATGTATTTGTACATATATCTCAAAATGTCAGGCGAGGGGCGGTTAACTTAGTGGTTAGAGTGCCCAACTCTCTGCCTAAAGGGTGTGGATTCAGATTCTACCAATGGACCAGCCTGGCTACCTTGGTTTATCCCTGGGCAAGGCACTTTACTATAATTGCCTCAACATAAAATAATCTTCATATGTTGCTGCGCCATACAACAGCCACAAGAAAACCCTGAACAAAACACAATCCATACGGAACATATTAATTTCTTGTAAGTAAAAGTTGCGTATAGAATAGATGTTAACCACATCGTATAAATTCCCAATGCAAGCTTGTGTCCTAAGTATGCTCTTTCTTTAATATCTTAACATTATGTTCTATGGGATTTTAATTAATGGTGTTGGACCTATAGGAAACACCAGTATGACCGTTTCCATGGACACTACTGTATCCGAACAACTACAAAAACAAGATAATTATAGTCTTTATCAGCAATCCTATGTTAACATCTAGTTTGTAAATTTGTTCAATATGAGTATCAGGTCCTATTTTTAAAACTGCTTTGTGCGAACAATCATCAAAATCCCAGCGGTTGTATTTCTAGTACAGGGGCACCTTTGATTAATACGGCTATGGTAAGCAACATGTTAACATCGATTTCAACACAGTCGAATAGGTACATCCTTCCAGTTTTAAGGGGAAATAATACTTAAACAAATTAAAAGGATTACTATCAAACATTGACAAACGAAAGCTCGATTATTTTGAGTAGGTAAATGAATGCCACTTTCAATTAGAACTATAATTTATATCAGATGACGGTAGACGCAGTGGTAATGTATTAAAACTAAAATAGTCACTGAATTACTGGTGAGTTACCTCAAGGAAGTAATGACTCTGAGATTCTGGACTTTCTCAATTTTTGGTTAAGATTTAGAAACTAAAAAAAAACACACAAAAAACCCCCAAAAAACCCAAACAAACAAACAAGCTAATTGTCCTGGATGCAGTTTATTAAGTAGTTTATTTGTTTGCAATTACCATAATGTACTCGAGTACTACTAGCAATTAGAATTAATTGCAATGTGACCATCGGACGCCAAATTCATGGTGTAATGACCACAGTTTCAGCATGATTTCATACATTTTTAATAGTTATTACTGTGAGACAGTAAATGACATTTTGATCATCAGTTCCAAATATTATAATTTGTCATCTTTCTTATTAATATTAAAATTATATTTTAACATTGCACTAACTTAATCAATGAATTATTTGCTTTCATGCTTTCATAAAATAAATGTACAATTGCCTCCTTCCCCAATTAAAAAATAAGTACATTTATCATTATATACTATTTTGGCGTGTGTAAATTGTACACGAAATAGTATGCAGTACATTAAATTGAATATCCCTCAATGTCATATCATCAAATTAAGAGAGCAGAGAAAAATAATGAATAATTGTATCTATATTTTTAAATTCTCTCTTTCATTTCTGGTATATGCTCCTATTCTTATTTTCAAGAATAGCATCATACAAAATTATGTATCTTTTTTATTGATATATATAAACAATAGACATATTAACTTATTACATTTTTCTTTTAATATTGTTGAATTGGTTCCTTTTCATTTCTAAGTATATCTTTCCAATTATGCCGAATTTTCCTTATCACTGACATATATTCTAAAAGCCTAACTGTCAATCCATACATATTTTAATTCATCATAATTCATCATAAGGATGGACAGAACCATCACGTGCAGCTGTATTGATTATATTATGGATGCCCTTGTCACGCCAATCTTGTATACAAAACTTGTGTGACCCTGTATGACCCTAACATATTTAAATTAAACCATATTAGCGACACAAAATTAAATTGTATTAAATTTCATCTTCTTCGTAAATTCTTTCCATGCTGCTAATAATTTGTTTCAACACTTGTTGGTGAGATTTTCAACAATAAGTGATTAATATGTGATCCACAAGTAAATATTTTTTATAAAATCAATACACGATAAATTCATCCGTTTATTTTCGTGTTTAATGGTTTTTCTCAACCATACTATCTTCATTGCCTTCATAAAACCTTTATTTTAAACCTTTACAGAGCCTCATGCTTTTTAGCTTGGAAGTTTGCTTGTCTTTCAACACGATCTGACCCAAAATTCCAAATAAATCTAAAACACTTCTTCAAGCTTTTCGGTAAGAAATTGTGGTGAATCAGGAAAAGATTGAACTAGGTGTTTAACATTTTGTTGAAGCTAAGGATTTAATTACGGTAATTTTTCGATACAGAGTAATTTTTATACTTTTCCAACTATTAAGAGTTGATTGTGTATTTTTCATTATCTCGTGTGAATTTGAATCCTAAATGTCACATTCGAGACTTGAAAAAATGTACACCTATACTTTTGAAAGGTACTTGATCCGATTCAAAATTAAAATCATGACACAATCTTACCTTTTATTTCGATAATGTACCAATACAGATCGACTAGGTGTTCTATACATTAATTTGTACTCCTGAGATTCTGTAAAATTGTTGTAATATATCTAATGTATGTGTAATGTAATAATCTAATGTAATACATCTGAAATATATAAGTATCATGAGCTTATTTACTTCATTTGTTTTCGGTATTATTAATATTAATTTATTGAACTGTGTTATTGTCTCTGATTACTTTCCCAAGAACTTCAACACACAAAGTAAATATGCACAAATACATTGGACTTTTAGAACTTTTTATATTAGAAAAAACTAACATATATCTACTTTGCAATAAACATGAAATTAGCTTCCTTAGTAAATAATTTTGTCCATATTAGTATTGAGTCTCCAAAGTTAGAAGTATGTAAAGGTTTCATCTATAAATTTCCAGGACATTTATCAAAACGCCTTCTCAAAATCTAAATATAAAATTAGACCAATAATATGTTGTTTCCTTATTTCAAATAAAATATCATGTATTATTTCTAATTCTGCCCCCACCCCATCCCAAATTATATCGACATAATTTATTTTCCAAATACTCAATACCTTGTTCACATTTATATTGTTCCGAACTTTTCTTTCTTTTCGTAAACGATGCGCAGTTATTATTATTTATTGTGTTTCCTCTAACTATAAGTAATGCAGTCTCCAACAATAATTATTCTGATGTACTAAACTTAGAATTCTTAGGTTCAATATTACCAGTTTCAATTGAATATGTTTTCTTTACTTCACATATTGTATCATTTACTTTTATAAATGACTTTTTATCATGTGATAAAGAGTTCTTCATCTTCCGATAGCCCCTCCTTCTAACATTCCATATAGACTCATTTTTGTTTTCATGTAAGATCCTCCAAATATCTAATAACTGTATACTTTCGATCAAGACTATTACTTTTTTTCGATGTTATGTATATTTTATCTATAATGTGTGTTCAAATTGTGTCCATTAAGGGAGGTGTTATGTATATTTAATCTACGACGTCTGTTTAAATCTTGTCCTGGAAGGTATGTAGTACTTTAGATTCTAGTCACTAGTAAGCAGAATGTTGACTAGCATTAGTGTTCAAGGTCAGTCATGTTGACAGTGTTATGTATGATGTTTATATAATGTTGTAAGTATTTTGGGAAATTGTGAATGTTTCTTCACTTTGATATTTGCTTGAATCTTTGTGTTTATCAGGAAAAACATGTTTAACTAGTGTCCTTGAATTAGGTTGTTTTGATCAATATGTTTTCTCAATTTGAAGGTCAAGGTTGAATTTTGTTTACAAGTAAAATTACATTAAGATGACTCATATTCTAGAACATTCTGTCATGTGACCAATCTTTATATATACCATGTTTGGTGGACATTTTTTCAGTTTTGACATTACCATCAGTCTTGTAAAGAGCTATTACAGTTGTGAAAATTCATTCCAAATTCTAAGAGAGGAATTATTTTAAATATTCATTGGATTATAACAGTGCTCATAAACTTTTGGATTTTGGATTTTTAATTGATGATTTTGGAATTTAAGTGAACTTATTCAGAGATTTTGGAATACTTCATTTTGACATCAGCACATCAAAGATTACTAGTACATCAGGACTTTGGAGACAATTAGCACATCATAACATTGAAGGACACAGCCGTGAATTCGGAACATTCTATATTTAGGACTTGTTATTAGAACAATCATTCTTATTGGATTATTAGGATTTCAAAACACATTACTGTAAGTGACTTTTTGATTTTTCATTTTAATTATCTAGTAATAAATTGCTTGTTGATTTTTACTTGATTTGTTGGTTTCACTTTCTTTCTGTTACATTTTTCTTAGACCATAGAGTCGTAACAACAGTTAGACTGAGTTTTATTCCCATAGCATTGCTTCACATCCTGTTGATATAGGTCAAGTGAAAATGTGTATAAATAGGGATTTGGTAAACAAATAATTCATTCATATTTTAGTTCAGTCTGTGGGGATTCATTTGAGATCAGATTTTATAGTTTGTGCCGTTGAAATCAGATATAATTCGAGAGCAATTATTTATTTAGTATATTCATTGAAATTACTAAAGTGCTCATTGACTTTTGAATTAATACGTTACTTTGGACTTTTGAGAACTCATTCAAAACGTTCTGGATTGTATCATTGTGTTATATCAGGACATTCAAGACTATTGGAACTCATTCGGAGCATTCTATATTTTTATACTTGTGATTAGGACATTTAGGATTATTTGAAATTTGGTTCACAATATTGTCAGTATCTCTTGAATTTCACTTTGCATTATAGGGAAATAAATTGGTTTCACTTTCTTTCTGTTACATATTTTTTAAGACCTCGGTTAGTAACAGAAATAGTGGGCTCGTTCGGGATCTGAATTTGTTTAAAACATTTCAGAAATATTAAAAATTGCCTTTAAAATTTAAATTTACTTTGTTTCATTGTCCCTGGTAAAGATTTTTATTTCACACATTTAGGAAATCTTTAGTGAAACCAAAGAGCATTCACAATGTCATCTAATGTTGAGAATTTTGTTTCACATCCTACCCAGGTAAAGTTAGAGTCTATGAAAAAGGATAAGCTGCTTGAGCTTGAGAGACATTATGATCTTTCTGAAGCGAAAGCATCTTTAACAAAGCAAGAGATAAGAAATATTTTGATTCAGTATTTGGTGGGAAAGTAAATTTTGGATAATAGTTTTTTGGGTTTGATTGGGAAATCTGTATATGGTTTTAAGGGAATTACAGCTAAACAAAACGGATGGAATTGGAATTAAGAAAGCTTTATCTTCAGAGAGAAATGATGCAAATGCAAATACAGAAATAGCAGAGGAGTTAAATGCAGCTGCTAAGAGAGAAAGGGGAGAGGGAAATGCAGATGCTGAGAAAGAGAGAGAGAGGAGAGGGAAATGAAGGAGAGGGAAATGCAGATGCTGAGAGAGAGAGAGAGAGAGAGAGAGAAAGAGAAAGAGAAGAGACAGATGCAGAGAGTATAAAAGGAAATGCAATATAGATTAAAATAATTAGAACTGGCAAGCGGAGCACTCTCCTCATCTTTACACACAAGTTCAGGGTTTGATGTTACCAGATATATTAGGTAAGTACCCCCTTTTCAGGAAAAAGAAGTAGATACATACTTTCTTAACTTTGAGAAAATTGCTGAAAACTTGAAATGGCCAAGAGAGCATTGGACCTTGTTACAGCAAAGTGTAATTATTGGCAACGTTCGTGAAGTCTACGCTTCACTGTCAGTACAACAGAGTGTTGATTAAGATGTGGTTAAGGAATATATCTTGAAGGGTTATGGGTTGGTACCTGAGGCATATCGACAGGGATTTAGGAATTGTAGAAAAGAAACTGGACAAACCCATGTCGAATTTGCAAGGAAAAAAGTCAAGAAGGTTGAAAAAGATTACGATAAACTCAGACAGCTCGTATTAATTGAGGAGTTAACGAAATGCATCCATCGTGATGTCAGGACCTGTCTTAATGAGCAAAATGTGGAAACTTTGGAAAATGCTGCTTGCATGGCTGATGATTATTCCTTAACTCACAAAGTTTCATTTGTCAGTAAGTATACCTCTCAGCAGGGTTTTGGTAAAATAATCAGCTCAGTCTCATACGAGTACTTCCAAATTTCAATCCAATACTACTTTTAGAAATCAAACATCTGATAAGACTGATCAGAAATCCTTATCTCTTCCTACGTGCACTTATTGAAAGAAAGGGCACGTCATTTCCGATTGATACAGTTTGAAAAGTAAGCAACAGAATAAAGACAGAGCTATTCCAAATGCTCTTATTTCAAAGAGGTCAAGGTCACAGTTTTGTATTGAAAGCAATACATTGCTTGGGTCTAACAAATCCCAGTCTGATTCTATTTTGGAGATTTATAAACCATTAATGCCAGAAGGTTCTATATCAGTTATTGGTCATTCTGCCAATCCTATCCCTATTAAAATATTATGGAACACAGGAGCTTCTGAGAGTCTTTTGTTGTCAGGTACTTTGCCTTTGTCTGAGGAGTCTTTTGCTAGTGAAAGTGTTCTTATTCAGAGAGTAGAGTGCGGCTTTGTAAAGGTTCCACTCCATTGGACTTAGTTTCCGGACATGTGACTGTTGGAACAGTGACTTCTTTACCTACAGTAGGTATTCATTTCTTACTAGGCAATGACCTAGCTGGAGATAAGGTCGTGGTTAATCCACCTGTAACTGACAAGCCTTGTTTGGATCAAAAGAGTTGATCCTATTCATATTGAAATCACTGATTTGTATCTTGCTTGTGCAGTTACCAGAGCAATGTCACAAAAAGTTCTTGAGAATGATGTTGATCAGGAAATTATTCCTTTAGCTGATACATTTATTGGTCAGTCTTTTGATGAGATCACATTTTCTCCTGGTATTGATCAACCAATAGGTATTGATCACATTGATCCTCTTTTACTACCCATTCTCTCTATTCTAATCAGGGTAACAAAAGACAATCACTCGTTGTCGAACAAGAACAAGATCCTGAGATCTCCTGTTTGTTTCAGAGGGTTATTAGTGCAACTGAAGCCACACAAATCCCAGATTGTTACTTTGTGAAAAATGGGGTCCTTATGAGGAAATGGAGACCACCTGATGTACCCGCTGGTGACGAGTGGTCAGTGAGCTATCAGATTGTTGTTCCTAAGTCATATCGACAGGAAATTCTTAGTCTAGCCAATGAAACTCCCTTGGCTGGTCATTAAGAAGTCAATAAGACTTATTACAAGATCTTGAATCATTTTTATTGGCCGAAACTTAAAAGTGACGTTTCTAAATACTACAGATCTTGTCACACTTGTCAAATGGTAGGAAAATCCAATCAGAAGATACCTAAGGCTCATCTGCAACCTATTCCTGAATTTGACGAACCATTTAGCAGAATAATGGTAGACTGTGTCGGTCCATTACCTAAGACCAAGTCAGGCAACCAATACGTGTTGACCATAATGTGTGCATCCACAAGATTTTCAGAGGCAATTCCTTTGAGAAATATTAAAACTAAAACCATTGTAATAGCTTTTGTAAATTTTTTTACACTTGTTGGCCTTCCCAAATCTGCCAAGTCTTAGGGAATCAGTTTAAGAATTATTGGCTTTTAGTCCTTTTGAACTGCTTTTAGGACATACTGTCCGTGGACCATTGAAATTATTGAAAGAGAAACTTCTTTCAGATGGAGATTCAAAGATTAATCTTCTTGACTATGTCTTTGATTTCAAAAATAAGTTGTCAAATGCTTGTGAAATAGCAAGAACTAATATTCACTCCACTCAATCAAAAATAAAATTAAGGCATGACAATAATACAAAGGAAAGAAGTTTTAAGCCTGACGAGAAAGTTCTGGCTCTCTTGCCCATACCTCAAAATCCTCTTCGGGCTAAATTGTATGGTCCTTATAGTTGAAAAGAAAGTAAATGACTTAAATTATATAATTCACACTCACGGGAGGCTGAAACAGAAACAACTTTGTCATATAGATGTGTTAAAGGGGTATTTTGACAGAGATAGCACAGTTAATTATGCAATCAATTTAGTTGTACCTGTCCCACACAGTGAGGATGTAAATAATGGAATACAATCTGACTATAGTGACTTTGGTTTATCAAACTTCAGAATTCAGAAATATTAAACAATCTGGACAATAAACGTTCACATCTACAACAACAGGAAAAAAATGAACTAAAAGAGCTATTACATGAGTATGAGCACTTGTTTCCTGATGTTCCCACACGAACAAATAATATCCGTCTTGACGTTGACATTGTAAATTCTGTGAAACAGCATGCTTATAGGATTAATTCTCTCAAGTACGAATATTTGAATAAAGAAATTCAGTATTTAATGGAGAATGATTTCATAGAACCAAGTAAAAGTAAGTGGAGTTCACCGTGTATTATTGTGCCTAAACCAGATAATACATTCCGCACGTGTACTGACTATAGAAAAGTCAACAGTGTCACCAAAACTGATTAATTTTCAAAGCCAAGAACAGATGATTGCATCGACAAAATTGGAAATGCGAAATATGTCACCAAGTTTGACGTTTAAAAGGTTTCTGGCAAATTCCACTCACGAAAAGAGCAACAAGAAATTTCAGCATTTGCAACTCCATGGACTTTATCAGTATAATGTGATTCCTTTTGGAATGAAAAATTCTCTGGCAACATTCTAACGTCAAATCAACATGTTAGCATCTGGTCTAGATAATTGTGATGCGTACATCGATGACGTCATTATCTACAACGACATCTGAGAAGATCACTTGGAAACCATTCGGAAATTCTTCGATTGACTCAGTGATGCAAACCTGACGGTTAAATTATGCAAACGTGAGTTTTGCCATGCTTGTGTCACATTTTTAGGACATATTGTGGGACAAGGTTAAGTTAAACCTGTAGAAGCTAAGGTCAAGGCTATCTCTGAATTCCCGGTACCTGGTAATTAAAAGCAACTGATACCATTCTTAGGTATGGCTGGATATTATCGGAAAGTTTACTCAGATGTTTCCATAATTGCCGAACCTCTGACAAATTTGTTGAGTAAGAAATCCAGATTTCATTGGTCTAACAAATGTCAGGAATTTTTTGACAAATAAAAGGCCATACTTGAGAGTACACCAGTTCTTTCAGCACCAAATTTCAGCCAATTATTTAAAATGTCTGTTGATACAAGTGATGTTGGGGTTGGTGGTGTATTGATTCAAGAAGATACAAATGGTGTGGATCATCCAGTGTGCTATTTTTCTCAAAAATAAAGAAGCACCAGAAAAATTAGTCCACAATTCAGAAGGAATGTTTGGCTTTGATATTGGCTGTGCAACATTTTGAAGCGTATATCAGTTCAGCTCTTTCTCCGATTTTTGTATTCAGTGATCACAATCCCCTTACTTTCATTACCAAAATGAAAAATAAAAATCAAAGATTGTTGAGGTGGAGTTTAATGCTGCAAGAATACTACATTGACATTAGACACATCAGGGGAAAAGATAATGTGATTGCCGATGCACTCACACGTGTAAAGAAGTACCATATTGCTTATTTTGTGTATATTTTGTGTAATTTAGCTGAGTGTCGTTCACAAGACATCTTCCTATGTAATTTTGATTATTAAAGTGTCATATGCATATTCAACAAATATGTGATAGAAAGCTTTATTGCATAAATCTTTCTTTTTCTTTATGATAGGAGGTGTTATGTATATTTAATTTATAATATGTGTTTAAATTTTGCCCATGATGTAAGTAGTACTTTAGATTCTGGTCACCAGTAAACAGAATGTTGACTGGAATTAGGGTTCAAGGTCAGTCATGTTGACAGTTAGACTGGGTTTATTCCCATCTTATTTCTTCACATCCTGTTGATATAGGTCAAGTGAAAATGTGTATAAATAGGGATTTTATAAACAAATAATTCATTCATGTTTTAGATCAGTCTGTAGGAATCCATTTGAGATAAGTTTTTACAGTTTTTGCCTTTGAAATCAGATATAATTCGAGATGAATTATTTATTTAATATATTCATTGGAATTATTAAAGTGCTCATTGACTTTTGAATTAATACATTACTTTGGACTTTTGCGAACTCATTCAAAAGCATTCTGGATTTTATCATTGTGTTAAATCAGAATATTCAAGACTATTGGAACTCATTCGGAACATTCTATATTTTTATACTTGTGTTTAGGACTTTTAGTATCTCTTGAATTTCACTTTGCATTATGGGAAATAAATTGCTTGTTGATATTATTTACATTGTTGGTTTCACTTTCTTTCTGTTACATACTTTTTAAGACTTAGAGTCGTAACACCGATCATTTGTATTATTATATTTTGATAATTTTATAAATTAGTTTCATTCTCTAATATCAAGTTCCGATATCCACACCAAAGAATAAAATATATTATATTTTTCTTCGAATTTTCATAAAATTATGGCTTATCATTATTTGGCCCATATGTATTAATTTATGTAATACTCTTTCTTTCAATTCACACGTCAACTAGCAAATAATTTCCCATTTTAACTCTTTTGTATCGATATATTATAATCAAAGTTATCGCTGAATATAATCGCCACGCCACTTCTATTATTTGTATATGAACTCATAAATATGATTTAATCTCCATTCATCTTTAGCATATAACCCTTGTTCATTTATTTTTATGAAAATCTTGTACACAGATGTAAATGTATATCTGAGTACTCGTACATTCCTGTATCGAATTCAAGAAACAAATCAATATCTGGAAACACAAGCTCACAAGATTTTTAGAAAAAAAATCTCAATATCATCATCCATGAACTGCAATCTAGAGTTCTGTTTGCCTGAACCATGCCAGCCTGCATCATTAATTTCATATGTATGTTACAATAGTATTCATATGTACATTACCAATCACATGAAAAAAAATATTAATAAACACAAACATACACAAATAAAATACAAACTTAATAGTTCAAAGGTTCCTATTTCTAGCGGTTTCAAAATGCAGAGTGCAGTTTCAACCTCTACAACGTCATTCCACGTGACATTATATATATATATATATATATATATATATATATATATATATATATATATAGATATATATATATATATATATATATATATATATATATATATATATATATATATAAATATATATATTCCTAATGACAAATCTGATATCAAAATTTTGAATAGTGGTAAAGTTAGGTACAACAACCGATATTTATGACAATTATCTATTTCTACTCTTCAAACAAAGAATCATTGAATTTATCTTTAATGCTATGCTATTACAATTGTAGCTGTAGGCCTATAATGAACAATGATGATTTTCAGATCTCTCAACTAGAAATAATGTTGCATTCCTCCATTATATCAAAAGGGTAACCATGTGAATGCATAATACACTTAAATACTTATGTGATTGATAGCTGCCTCAAATATACTATGCTGCTTAATATGGAGCATGATCATTGTAGATCAATATGTACTTATTTTCACGTACTTCAAATGAAAACATTGCGTGATGCTGCTTAAACCAATCCCCGATTATTCACGGTGATAGACTGCTTGCACGTTAGTACCCTGAAATTACTGTTACATGTCATAATCGAAATCATGAATCCAACTCCCCAAAAAACTCCGCCACTACCACCCAAAAAACCCCCAAAACAAAACAAGAAGAAAACAGCAACAGTTACTTGTAAACTGTAAAGTTAATTCTATCACTTTCAGAGTGCAGTGTTTATCAAGTAAAACTGATTCTTTCATTGAAGAGTTAATCTAAATGCTAAGATGCAAATATCAATATTATTTAGTAAATTATCTTTTCCCACTGAACTATCACAAGGTTCAAATTTAACAATGCCGGTTTTAACAGATCATATGTTACATACTAATTGTAGCCGAAATATCGAACTTCTGTTAATGTTGTGTTAAATAATTTGCAGCCACAGGAAATAGTTGACGCTCTGAAAATAATCGTATGACTCGGGAATCCCCTAAGTCTAACTGAATAACCTCCCTTATAACGCATGGGCAATTGCTAACGAAACAAATCAGCGTAATTAGCAAACCATAGCATTGCCAAAACCATAGCATTTATATCTTATTATGTTGAGACAAATACCAATAACGATAATACTTTAAATGTTCACCTAATCACTATATTCCACTATGCTCTAAATCACAAAATGTCAGTGAGTACAAATTGTTGGCGAAGTTGGCGAGGAAAGTATATTAGTCTAAAGGTTTTCTCTATGTTAATATGATTCAATGTTAAGAATCAATTATACGCCATTTAAGAGTTATAATAGAGTTCCTGATAGTCTAATTTCAGGTACCTAGAACGGACTTTATTCCTTTTCTTTTTTTTATATACTGTTCTTTGTCAAACAGTACATTCTTGACCTTACCAAACTTCTATAATGAACGAATCCTGGCTGTTTCACTGCTGAAGTTTGCAAATAATTTGCAGTAAAAAATTCACGGTGACGTTACACTCAGCTGCTCTGGTAGCTTGTTCGTAAGCGACTTAGTTCCTTCGGTGGTATGTTAAAGCAATCTACTGTTTCTTAGCACCTTCGTTTACTCGGATCTTCGTGCAAATTTACGGATTATCGGTCTGTTAATAATTGTAATAAGTGTCCCTAATTTATGTGTAATTAATATATCCCCATTATCCACTGTCACTTATTGTGTATTTTTCAACATGTTTATAACCTTCTCCTCACCTTAAGGATTCATTTTTGTTTCTGTCTTCCACTCCAAACATTGTTTACTCGGGAATATTGCTCGAGTTCTTCCAGTGCTTGTTGGATGTGTGCAACTCTGCCATCTTCTCCGATTTTCCCTCGTTTTACCTTTCTAGCATTTCCATTGGCCTCTTTGTCGCATCCATTTAAATTTGTACTTCAAATGACTCTTCCCTAATCTTCTCTACCCTTTCATTAATCTGTTTAATTTATTATAAGATGCCTTGTTTATGTTACTCTCTCGCTTCTTTTAATTAGGGTTTCATGTGCCTTGGTCACTATTTCATCTAGTGTTTTATTAAGATAGTCTTTAGATTCCACTGTGACCATATACATTATAGTTGAATCGACCTTTTCCTCAGCTGAAGTCATTCTCTCTTTCTCCTGATAGTGCCTGTTTTGTGTTTTTTGTTGTAAATCTGATGCTGCTTCAGATTGCAATTGTGATCTCACAAACTAGCAAATGAGGGTCTGCATACTATCCTCTGATGTTTCTCTATTAAAGCTCTAGTTTCCATCAATCTCCTAAAAACTACTTTCTTTTGGGTTTTGATTTATACTTTCTTAGAGGCATGGCTAATTGTCACCCAAATAATATGCAAGTATGATCACTGCAAGCAACTAAGTATGTCAGTGTACATATAAACATCACGCACGCACGGCACGAGAGAGTGGATACAACAATAATACACAGCTTAACTGGATAAAATTAATGCAAATGTACAGTGGAATAAAATGGTACCTTCATCTCAATATGTCAGTATAGTAAACAAATGTCACTTGTTTTATTATGAATACACTTCATTTAAGCAAGTCTCGCTACATTCAAACGTTAAACCTGATGTCGAAAGCCATTATGCATGAGTAGAGGACTAATGACAATTCTGGTTAGCTAGTGAAATTTAAAATGGCTGGGGTTTTTTTTTTTTTTGTCCTGGGAAAAAGACCACGCACAACAGATACAATAAAATTATTAACCAAGTCAAAAGCCAGCTTTGTCAATAGCTTTCTACTCTGAGCGACTCTAGCGCTATATGTCGGTGACAGAGCTGGCTCAGTTACTGTCAAATTATAGCACTATTGAAATCTTACTATTGAAAAACAACGTTTGATGATCACATGCTATAATTGTTTTAATAAAAAAGATAACAAACAAAAAATAATTTGAATTTTGTGATGAAATATAAATAATGATACAAAGCTATATTGTGATAAACTCAACAGTTATCAGGGAAGTGATACAAATATTAAATGCGTTTAACATCAAAGCAACAATTTCCCTATCAAGAGATAATTATTTGTTTACAAGTTTGGATGCGATAAATGTGTGATCAAAGCTATTTGTGAAATAAAAACCAATGCAAAATATAATATAAATGTTGATCTATCAATTGAAAACATAAAAATATATCCTGCAGTGTGTCACAAACGATGCAGATTTACAGATCGAATTCAGTGATGAAAACATTGGGATACGTAGTATTAACCCCGATAGAACGATGATCAAAAATTGTGCAGTACGAAAACAAATTAAATTACTTTTTTAATGTTGATAACTATATAAATTTGTATTCGGCTATGTGTAAAATACAACTCGAAGATCTCGTAATCTTTACCATATCAATCTACAACGATTCGTCAAAAACAGTTAGAATTTATGGAAAACAAAGTTCTATTCTAAAATACACATGGTGACTTAATATACGAAGGAGCTTGTTTTGAACCAAACATTGGAATTGCACAATTTGATATAAAACTGATACTATCAATACGTTTGAAAAGGCTAAGAAATATTGCAAATTGATGAACATCAAAGTATTGATTGTAGATGGATGTTCTATTGGCTTGTTGATAATGCCTAAAAACAATTTGTCAGTCATAAAGTATGTTCTTGATGTTTCAATACCGTTTTTAATGCCTTACGTCGGAGATAATGGAGCCACACCAAAGGTGGACGTTGCAGAGCAAGACAATTAACAATATTTACTATAATCCTGAAAGTACAGTTGCTTACATAAATATCAATCAACTTTGGGAACAAATTCAACTCGACCAAAAGAAAATAGCAAAAGTAGTATAGTGGGGCGATATAGCGATAAGAGGGCTTCCGATATTAAACAATGTAAGAAATTTATAGCGAGAAGGGGATTTAAACTTTAGGCCGTCATTTTGAATTGTATAGAAGAAAAATGTATTGTCTAAAAACTGGTTCATAGTTCTCTTTCACAGAATGAGTCCGTCTGTTTTGCAACAGTTTACTATGTTGAGGGCGGGAAATGCCGTATTACCTCGTACGTTTATCATGTGCGGTTACTCTTTTTAGCTGGAACTGTAAAATGAGGTTATGTCTGGCCTTGAACTGAAATTAATATTACCCTGTAAGTTCATCATGTGTGGGGTTCTGTGGCCTATAACAAGAACTGTAATGAGAAAATTCCATCTACTATTTAACACGTCTTTTGAAATGACAAACATCGACTCATTTACACAGGGTAGGATGTAAAAGAATGATTATAAAAAAAGAGTTTAGTTTCTTTATAATTAAAAATACCTTCCATACCCTTCTACCACCCTATGATCCCCATTGAAAATAAAGCAAAACTCCTATCCCTCTATAACTTCCATACCGTCCGATTAGTGGTACCAACACCACTCGTCTACTGACCATTCAGGGTAGGATGTAAAAGAAGGGGTATAAAAACAAAATAGTATTTATATCCCTTATAAATAAATATACCATCCCAAGCCACTTACCACCTTATGATTACCTTTAATATTAAAGTAAAAACCTCTAGTCCCTCTATATTTTCCCAAACCTATCCTCCACTATGCTCCTATTTTAAACAAAACTACCATCCCATTCATATAGGGTAGGATTTAAAAGAAGGGCTATAAATACCATTTGAATCCTTTATGAACAAAACTAATTTCTCTATCTCCATAAAATGATAAATGAAATGTATCCTATGAAGAAACTCACAACGGTTCTATATATTTTGGTGTGCAAGTTTTTGAAAACGGCCAAACTTAAAGTCACTCACATAGCCTTTTATTTCACGTAATAACTGGGAACAGGCAGAGAGAGAGAGAGAGAGACAGACAGACAGAGACAGAGGTATCTTATAGGCAGAACAGGGACAATTATGATTTAAATCTAAATCATTCTACCACATGTTTTGTATAGGCTGTATGGAACTATTCCTGCTGGCAATTATTATAATTTCGGGCCTTACTGAACAGGCTACAGAACATACAAATTATTATTATTGTTATTATTATTATTAATGTTTCATGATGTGTGTGAGAGATTTTAAAATATAAAATGTGTATATATATATATATATATATATATATATATATATATATATATATATATATATGTCTACTATTCATGCTTTAAAAAGAAACACATCAAGACATAAGCATTTACTTTTTTGATATATTTTCAATTGAATAAGAAATACAATAATATTTCAAAAACACGTCACTAAAAGTCACATCCAAAATAAGTGTATATTGCAATTTTTGCACGAGTCAGAAGGTAATGACGTTCCCAGGTATTCATTTTCACAGGTAATAGCAAGTCGTGAGTTCACACTTTACTTTTTTCTTAAAAAGATTCGTCAATAAGTCGATGAACGGGTATTTTCCGCATTCTGTCGCAAGTGAGCCTCGTTGCGTTTTGTCTCCAAAGAAGATAATTAAAGTAGGGAATGGTCACTTTTGTCTTATACCACTTTTTCAAGATTATCTCATCTGAGATGAGGGTACATGCATCTTCCAGATACTTTTCCAATTTTTCTTTTTGATTCATCATCAAGCATTATCGTGTTTTACTTGACTACGATGATCGATTTGTCAACCGTAACAATGTTCTTTGGTCAGGCGTGTGATTATTTCAGCTGGGTGGGGAGCAAACATGGAGACTAAGTGTCGTTCGTATTCTGGCCATCGTGACAGCATGACTGTATCTTTCTCCTGTTCACTTAGGGTCTGCAGCTGCTGTTCTGGTTGTAAAACATCAACCTCTTTGTGTACGTTAATGAATTTGTGTTTCAAATCTTTATTTTCTTTTTCTTCACCACTTAGGGCCTGTGAAATGCGGCTCTGGATGCAAAACACATCCTCTCTGTCTACGTTCATGACTTCTTGTTTCGTATATTTCCTGACTTCTTCCTCTTCTCGACTGAGTGTCTGTGACTACTGCTGTTCAGGAAAGAAAACATCATCTTCACCTATTTTCATATATTCGTGTTCCATCTTTTCAGTAACCTAGGATCACTTCTTTCACACTGTTGATTTCCAGAGTATTGTCATATTCTGCATACAAAATGACGTTCACCAGAGACAAAGCTTTTATCCGGTGAAATTGTCCCTCCTCACTGCCTTGGTATGGCATGAAATCAAATGCCCAAGAAAGCATATCTTCCTGAATAATTGTCGTACGAAATGCCGCGTCTACTTTTGGTTTATAATTGTCTTGTGGCTTCAAACAGAGTCAAGTAAGATCTCAATTAATATTTCTTTGCCAAGCATAAATATTATCGCAACCCCCCCACCCACCCACCATCCCCCCCCCCAAAAAAAAAAAAAAAATCTACGTACTGTCACAAAGCAAAGGCTGACATATTTTTCATTCATCCAATAATTGCAACTTTCTCTGTCAATAGTTTATTAGTAAATCAGTCATATTCAGGTCTTAAATTGATACAAATAATTTTAACCAATCGGTTTGCATATTCAGACCGATTTTTATTCCAAAAACCGTGTTTTGGTCTACATTAACGACACGCATTGCAAAATATTACTGCTGGTACCCAAATTATTGTTTTTTTTTTTCTTCCTCAAGACGATCTGGTACACTTCTTGAATGAGTGAACTAACGATTTGATGATCTGACAAACTTACAATCTTGTTAACTTCTCTTTGGATAAAATACTGTCCTTTTACATCATAGGCATGCTGGGTTTTTACAGCATTGCTGCATTTTACAGGCATAACGAACATGCACACTATTATTATTATTATTATTATTATTTTATATATATATATATATATATATATATATATATATATATATATATTATTGGCATTAATATTTGTTGAACTCACAAGGCTGCCGGCATCAACATCAACGTCGCGGAGAGGGGAACGACCAAAAGCATGTTGTTCGCCAACTGGGCAGCACCCCCGTGCCCCATAAAAACGCATCATAATATGCTACGCTTCACAATAAATATATAGTATAATACGCAGAATGATTAAAACGATAATACGCCAAATATAATATGTTCTTCCTCTAATTTTGATAGATTACATTCTATGTCAATATCTGAGAATGATGTAACAAATTTTTTAGCAGAAAGTAATGATACGCCTCATAATTGCCTCTCCGTCTTGAAATATCCTCATATACATTCTAATGAATATGCTCAAAGCACAAATACAATATTCAAAGAGATTAAAATAATATTAATTTAAAAATTATTGCCGCCCTTGTCGTCTCCAAGTGTCTTGTCGTCTCTTATACTTGGGCCCGGAACGATTCACCTATTTCCTTTGCCTCAGAAAACAACATGTTTGGATTGAGACTGGTCCCATGATTGCTGACTTGTTCTGTAGATAGACATAATATATAGAGCATAATAAACGCCAATTTCCCTATATGTAATATAATATAAAAGTAGAATAAGACACTGTCTGGAGACTAAATGCTTAGAAATATTTGCCATTTTCCACTCTGTGGTGCGATAGGGGATAATGGCAACTTTCTTCTCCGGAAACTTCTATGTCTGTTTCGTATTCATCATCCTGGCTGTTAAATCGATGATGATGATAATAATGCCTTATTTTCCTCCTTCTGGCGTGGAGTTGGACTCTGATTGGTCCATATCCTGATATGGTGATGCCTATTATGTGCATCTTTCATGTGGTCAGTATGCTCCTATGTTAAACCGTGCGCCAATTTAACTGAGCTCGCTTCCTAACGGTTACCGTTCTTGTCTCCTATTCTATTTTGCCCTTGTGCTCTGAAGGTTTCTTGGATTGCCCTCCGATAAACCGAAGAATCGCATTCATGTGTTGTCCAATTACCACTATCATTGAACAACTACAAGTTAACATCGGATATACCGTGTGCCAATTTCAGGCTTCCGCTTCCTATGTCTATATACGAAGAATCGCATAAAAATGCCAGTAAAATCTTTTAATATGCCCTTGCTAGAGTTACGTATCTTCCTAGCGGTTACCGCCCTTGTCTCCTATTCTATTTGCCCTTGTATGTTAAAGGATTCTCCAATTTCATATGCCGTCCGATAAATCATAATGTACATTATAAGGTTATATAAAGAATCGCATTTATTTTCGTCATATGTATAATATCATAGAATATTCATTTACGTCAAAAGCTGTACCGCTCTTGTCGTCTCCTATCGTATTCTACAGCTGGCTCCTGAAGGATTTTTTATGTTGCCAGTCAAGGAAGTTACTATGAAAGAGGATTCAAGACGGTCAATCTATTGTCTGCGTTTATTGTTCATAGTGTGAAACAGGGTTCTTGCAAATGGCAGCCGGTACATGATAAAAACGAAATATAATATAGTCGGTGTCTTTTAAGTGCGCTAACAAATTGGTTCCTTGGATAAACAGTATCGTATAATATCAACTTATAAAAGTCCTCCATGGGGGATCCTCCTGCACATACGGCCAGCCTCGTTCTGGCATGGAGGTAAACACCCATTATGATGGATGGCCAATGGCTGTTTTGTAATTTTGTTTCCAGTAAATGAAAACTAGTGAAACTGTTGGACATTTATCAGATAAGTACCTGTATATGGTATCAATGAAAAATCGTGACAAAATATATGTAAATGTACAGAGTTATGCGACATTCATTTTAATATGTATCATGAACATGGTTTTCACAAATTACCCAACGTAAGATGTGTATTAGTTTGGTAATTTGTAAATGCGATGAAAAAATGATTGAAAGATAAATAATACTATACCCTAACAGTATAAGGTTCGTCATCATGAGTTGCCCCTGTTATCAAATAATGGTTATTATTACCTCCGACTTTACTTTTTGTTCGTTTGTATGTTTTCTCAGTTTTTGTCTATTATGAAAGCTATACTTTTTCAGTTTTCTTTATTCCTATTGTGTGGCACCTTTTGCATATTTTCCATATAGTTAGCACACCTTAAAACAGCACACTCAAGGAATTACTTTTTCACACTATACAATATGTCATAGTTCTACCGCACACATACAGTTACAAAAGAGAACTTAACAAAATTAACTTACTTCTTTATGTCTGAGGCAATTTTTGATACCACAAATAATTGCCAGGAATGGGGGATCTCGAGAAAAGGAGAGATACTTTATATTTTCTAAAGAAAAAAATATGACATTTATTTTCTACAAGATACGCATTTCATTGAAAAGTTGGACAATATTAAAAGGACTAAATGGGAATATGAATATTTCTTTAGTTCATATTCTACTAACTCTAAAGGAGTAGATATATTATTGAATATTAATTTCCAATTTATAATACATGAAGTGAAGAAAGTCAATACGGGAAATAAATTTATTCTGGACATAACCACTGATAATTATAGATTCACACTTATAAATGAATATGAAAGAAAAAGAGACAGCCCAGAATTCTATAAAAGAGATAAAAGAGGACATTTCAGACTTTAAAAGGATTACATTGTAATTGGAGGAAATTTTGATTCAGTCATGGATCTAGACTTACACTTTTAATTATAATTATGTGAATAATCCAAATTCAAGGGAGGTTCTTTTAAATACCTGTACGGAATAGATTCTTAAGGATATTTGGCGTTAGCTGAATATTGGTAACCATAGATACACGTGGAGAAAAAGTAACCCTGCACAACAAGGAAGACTTGATTATCTTTGGTCTCTGAAAATTTATTTTACAATAGTTGAAAAATGTTAATATTGAACCAGGATACAGGACTGATCACTCTTTTGGTACAAATGAACATAGTCTTTATAAAGGAAACAAAAAGAAAAACATTTTGGAAATTTAATAATTCACTGCTCAAAGACCCAGAATGCATGAAGAAAGTAAACTTAAGCATTCAAATTGTCAAATACCAATAGCTTCATGTCGAACAGCCTGATAATTTGGTAAATATTCCATCTGCTGATCTGAAATTTACTATTAGTGATCAACCTTTCTATGAGATGCTATTGTTAGAAATGATAGGAATTGCAATATCGTTCTCTTTTTTCAAGAAAAAAACTCAAGATCGACAGGAAAATCAACTGCGTAAGGAGATACATCAATTAGAAGAGAGATATGATGCAAACGAATTATCAAAATGAGATGAAAAAGAACTTGAAGAGATTAGGAAGAAGACAATGGAAGGAGTAAAGGTTAGAGCTTGAGCGAAATGGATTTAAGAGTGGGAGAAAGTAACCAAACACTTTTACAATCTAAAAAACATAAACTACATTAGCAAAATGATGCCTGAACTTATCCAAAGTAATGGATCGGTAACAGAAACCCAAAAAGATATTTTAGAAAGCCAAACGTTGATATAGTAATTTCTACAAACAACGTGAAGTTGAACCTGTTGAATATGAGACTGTTCTCAGTTACTCTGATATTCCAAAATTAAATAATATTCAGAATGATTGAATGACTGGCCCTATATCCCACATAGAAGCCACCATAGTCTCCGAAAAATGCGAAATGAAAGTAAAGCTCTGGATCCGACGTTTTGTGAGTAGAATTTTAAAACTTCTTTTGGAAATTTGTTTTTATTGTAGGATCAAATCATGTATAACTATTAATGGACAATTATTTAAATGGTTTCATAACTGAAAGAGATTGCAGACAAGGCTACCCCGTCTCTCCATATATATGTATCTTATGTGTGGAGATATTGGCTCATATGATAAGAAAATATAAGAATATGAAATGAATAAATGTTGGTGGTACAACTTATGTTAGCTCTCAATATGCAGACCATACATCACTCACTCAAGATGGCACCGAAAAGTCTTTGAATTCTGCTTTAGATCTTGTTTATCAATATTCAAAATCCTCAGGTCTAAGTATTAATATAGAAAAAAACAAAAGCGATTCGATTTTGAAGCAGAATATGCAGTAAATTTAAATTCTGTTCTGAATATAAACTTAATTGAGACTGCAGTGAACTGGTTTTCTTTTGCGTTAATTTTTCAACAAACCTAGATAATATCCCATTCTGAGCTGTCCCACCAAAAATAGAGAATTTAAGAATTTACTTTTGCAATGGAATAAGCGTGTTTTTACACCACTTGGAAAGATAGTAGTGATAAAAGGTCTTGCGATTTCAAATATCTCTCACCTTTTTATTAACTTTACCAAACCCATAAAAACAGGTACTTAATGAACTTAATACACCCTTTTACAAATTTCTTTGGAAGGGAGCAAAAGATAAGAAGAAGAATGTAATAACAGGGTATTATGAAGGAGGTATAAGGATGGTAAATCTTTCAAAATTTACAGATGCTTTAAAATTTACATCACTTAGGAGAATGTTGTCTGGGAACTCTAAAAGGGAAATATCTCTTACATCTCTCAGTTCCAAATATTGATCATTTCTACTACTTTGGAACAGATTATGTTCAGTCCATAAGAATGAATCTTAGTCCCTTTTGGAAAGATGTTTTTGGAGCTGTCTCAGAATTACTTAAATTAATTGAAGTTAATTCAACGGAATACTTTTTGCAAACAACTGTATGGTTTAATCATAACATAAAATTAAATGGTAAGAGTGTTTTTAATAAAATATGGTTTCAGAAAGGCCTCATCTAAGTAAATGATTTTATTATTGAAGATGGGTCCTGGATATGTTTTAACAACTTCAAAGTAAATTCTCCCTCAGAACCAACTTCCTAGAATTTCAAAGCATACTAACGGTAATAAAATCTTATACAAAAAGATTAACTTCAATTGTGATTGCATTTTACAACGACCTTTTATAAATTTTTTGGCACACACCATCATTACAAAGAAAAAAAAGGCCGCACAAGTTTGTATATAAAATTAATTGAAAATGATGAAAAACTAACTTCTATAAGGAAATGGAAAGCTCACTCCAGTAACATGGAAACAAAAGATTGCATCCAATTTATTTTATACTTATATATAAAACCACAAATGGTCCAAAATGTAAATAGATGCAACTGAAGATCTTAGATAGGATCTTGGCTTCAAATACTTTACTGAAATAGTAAAAAATGACACAAATTATTTTTGTTCTCTGTGTAAGTACACGGTGAAACAATATCCCACCTGTTGTGGGATTGTCACATATCACAAGCATTTTTGCATGAGATGTTAAAATGGATCAAGTGTAAGTGCAGTCACACTAACAACTTAATTTTCTCAAAAAGAAAAGTAATATTTGGAATCAAAGAGAGAAGCCAGACTGATGATGTCATAAATTTACTTGTACTTTTAGCAAAACAACTTATTTATAAATGTAGATATTATAATGAAATACCTAATTTGTCATATTTTAAAAAGCTACTTAAATTTCATTTACATGTCGAGAAATGCAATGCATACAGAAACTGTGAATGGGTAAAGTTCGATAGTAAATGGTTATTATACAAACAATTTATTGAATAATTTTATGTTCGCAGCAGGTTTTATCTTCATTTTACCGAACTATGTATTCCTTACGTTGTACGTTATATGACACAGTCTACTTGTCACGTGCTTTTGTGTAACTGTTACATTGATGAGGTTCAAACAAAACTGTATACATCTGAATCATTACGAATAAGAAGCTTGCGGAATGAGTTTGCCTATATATTTTTGCACTGATATTTGTCTGTAGAAAGGCCAATATTTTCCAGATGTATGTATGTATGTATGTATGTATGTATGTATGTATGTATGTATGTATGTATGTATGTATGTATGTATGTATGTATGTATGTATGTATGTATGTATTTACGTATGTATGTATTTACGTATGTATGTATGTATATATATATGGATATGGATGCAGATGTATGTACATGTTTGTATGTGTATGTGTACGTACATGTATGTATTTATACATGTATAATTGTCTACTGCAACTTACATTTCTTGCCTTACTGAAAAGTCGCTGAAATACTGTTCCAATATTTAATGTATTATATGTATGTGCCACCTGTTTTTATATCAGTTAAAGTAATAAATATATGGGTATTATGATGTCATGTGCAAAACGGACGTGTTTTTATACTCTGTGCATATTCCATCTGTAAATTCTCACCATAACATGGCTTGGCAGTATAGCACGTACCCTGAGGCTACACCAAGTAAAATTCATCTACTACAGGATAATACTTTGACATGTAAAATGGACCAAAAGTTTTATTTCGTATCAATTCTCTTTTATATATTGAATATATACCAAATAATGATACTATTTTCTATCCAAAATCGAAATATATGAAGGTATGATCTTCATTCCCTAAATTCACTTCATCGACACTTGTTGCGCATGAGTGAAGTTTGGCAGTATGCAAATTTTGTCCTCTTCCAAATGTATGGATAAATTTACGGAGGATAATCACAGGATATTTCTCCTGTGCAATTAAGTACATTATTAACAGCAAACTCATAAAACCTGAAGAAAAAAAACAAGGTGGTGTGGAGAATACCGCTCAGAAACGCAAGAAGGATCAGATTGCCCCCCCCCCCCCCCGATATTGTTCCCAATCAACAACAGCAGAAGATTGCGGTTATGTCTGACAATCAGTCGCCCTGTGTGTGGTCAATACCCACAATATTCTCAGTATTCACAAATTTACCAGCCAGTCCTGCCCCCTTGGATCCCACCGCATTACTATCGTCTACAGTCTCCCTCACACTCCCATACCCGTGGTTATGGATCAAATTGGTCAGGGGATTGTACACATATACAGTCACCAAGGCAAAGAGGGCAGGTGAACAGTAATCCACTTAAGCAGATTTTACAGAAATTGTCTAGAATGGAAGAAAGACTAAAGAAACTAGACAACATTGAGCTTAAGGTGGACAGAATCGAAGCTACAGTTTCTACACTTGACAATAGAGTTCGTGCCATTGAGGAAAGTCGTCAGTTCGACTCTGATACATTGGAGGACATGAACAAGTCAGACAACCATATTTGGGGACATGAAGCAGATCAAAACCCTCAATAGTCAGTTATCAATTAAGCCGTCAGGTCATTGACCTTCAGTGTATTTCAATGCGGGATAATGTGTTGTTTTTTTAAATATCCCTGAAGAAAAAGGGGAAGACTGCGTGGAAAAGTTTATGGAATTATGCGAAAAAAATCTGAAGGTCGAAAATTCTAAACCAGAAATAAAATTACACCTGGCGCATCGACTTGGAAAATTGACACCGATAAAGATTTGTCCGATTGTTGCAAAGTTTGCATACTTTCCGGATAGAGAAAAAGTGAGAAAATATGCTGGTCTGAGGAAGACACCTTTCGGATTAAGTGAGCAGTTTCCCAAAGTAGTGTATAGAACATGTAAAAATGTATTCCCTATATTTTTTAAAATTAAAGGCGGGGGGAAATAAGGCAGTTCTGGTGATGGATAAGCTATTCATAAATGGAAACAGATAATACTACCGGCGGTCCAAACTAGTGAACAGAGTGAAAAACAAAGGAAACAAAGGCAAGGAGACGGGCACAACCACAGCCATAACAGAGGATACAATGTACATAACGAGCACCATGATTACGTTGAAGACGATGATCAGAGAGACCCGGTCATTCAAGAGATGCAATCAGAATAGGCGAGCGAAGAGAAAAACGGATTGGTTAAGATATTGACATGGAATGTAGAAGGGCTTATGAAAGAGAAAAAAGGAACAAATCAGTTTAATGAAGTTCTCTCGAAATTCGACCTAATATGCTTGTTAGAAACATGGATTAAACAAAATGCTCACACAGATTTTTATGGTTACCAAGTTTATCATTTCCCAAAAAAAAATCGTTAAAGAAAAAGCAAAACGTGCCAGTGGATGTATTGTATTATATGCAAAGCAAAGTCTGGTAAAAGGTATACAAGTTGTACAAAGTAATGGAGATTGCATTGTTTGGTTAAGATTAGAAAACGGTTACTATGGTTCTGATAATGATGTTTATATTTGCTTTGCTTATATTCCACCTGAACAATCACCGATACATAATCTTCTTAATTTCGATTTATTTGGTTAACTACAGATGAAAGTCAATCATTACACGCATAAGGGAACCGTTATAGTAGCGGGTGATCTTAATAGTAGGACCGGTCTAACGTCGGATTACATAAAAAATGACTAAAGACGTATCACATAGAAAATGACTAAAGACGGATCACATAGAAAATTACTTAAGACGGATTACATAGAAAATGACTCGACCTTCATAATGCCTAACGAGGTAAATACTAATGACCTTTCAATTCCACGTGCTAATCATGACCAAAAAAGTAACAGTTGTGGAAATCCCATACTTGACTTGTGTAAGAGTACTGGTATATGCATCGTAAATGGAAGATTAGGTGACGATGCAGATAAGGGTCAGTACACATGATTCACAACAAATGGAGAAAGTACAATTGATTATGTTTTGATTACTGAGAATAATTTCTCCTTCATTAAAAACTTCAGAGTGCATAGATTTACAGAATTTTCAAATCCGATGTCCTTTTTATCCTTCTCGTTAAAAACTGTAATTAATCGTCAGAATTATATCAATTTTACAATGCTGTAACATAAATGGAATCCTGATTTTAAAACCGCGTTCCATGCTGATATACAAAGAGACAATGGGGAATTGGAAGAACACTTTATTGGTAGTACTATTTGACTTATAGACCAAAACACAATCGATGAAAAAACGGAAGCATTGACGCTTTTATTACAAATATGTAAATCGACATTTTGAAAAAAACGGTGCATTTTCAGGATGAGAAATTTAATGTTCGTATTCAAGAGAATGCTCCTTGGTTTAATGGTGAATGTAGAGAAGAAAAAAAACTATATGAAAGTACTTTGATTAATTACAAATCTTTCAAATCCGATGTAAATAGAAGGAATTACATAATGAAGAAAAAAAGAATACAAACAGTTCTGCAGGGGGCGTAAGTTACTGTACGATATCAAGAGGGCAAAATTGCATGATTTACGAAAAGGAAACCCACGTGAGTTTTTAAATCTTTTTAAAAGTTCGAAACGTTTTAATAATTATTCGAATGTTTGTTGTGATTTTTATAAAGATTTTAAGAAACGCGCAACAGCATTACTAGGAAATAATACTGGCAAATTAGAGGGGAGTATAAGCATACAAGACGAAGATATAACTGAGTATTTAAGCGAACCGATATTTGCAGAGTTGGATACTCCAATTACAATTGAAGAACTTATCTTAGCTGTAAAAAAAAATTGAATCAATAATAAAGCTACAGGTCTTGACACAGTTTTGGATGAATACATCATT
Source organism: Margaritifera margaritifera (assembly GCA_029931535.1). Lineage (NCBI taxonomy): Eukaryota > Metazoa > Mollusca > Bivalvia > Unionida > Margaritiferidae > Margaritifera > Margaritifera margaritifera. The sequence goes on from JAQPZY010001665.1 coordinate 1,090,044, forward strand.
GAGTCATTTCCACTTTTATCAAATTGAACGCTGAAACTTTTTAATATTATACTAGCAGTGGTATTTATCCTTCAAATTGAAGCAAGGGTCTTATTACACCAATTTTTAAAAAGGTGGTCCATCCGATGCAAATAATTATAGAGGGATAACATTGCTTAGCTGTATAGAAAAAGTTTTCACTAGCATATTAAATCAAAGACTCTCCTCTTGGGCTATTAAATATGATATTATTACTGATGCACAATTTGGTTTTAAGAAGAATACAGCAAACGCCAATTTTATTAAAATGCTACTGGATGAAAAGAAAATGCCTTTTTTGAGCGTTTATTGATTTTAAAAAAGCACTTGATTATGTAAAAATGAAAAGTCTATGACAAAAAGTAGTAAAATGCGGAGTGACTGGGAAAATGTTAACGATAATAAGTCATGTGTAAAGCACTTAAACTCGCACTCAGACTATTTCGATTGTTCACTTGGGCTTCTTAAAGGAGAAAGTCTCTCTCCATTTGTTTTGTCTCTTTATATTAATGATCTGGAAATTGCATTACAATCAAATACAGAGGCGGGTATCATCTTAGAAGAAATGTCTTTTTATTTTTGTTTTGTTTTTGATGATGATACGGTGCTATTTTCAGAGAGAGCAGATGATCTACAAGCATTCTTAGATAAGTTACACACATACTGTATAAGATGGAATATATTTGTAAATATTGATAAAACAAATGTTATGAATTCTAACAAGAGATTAGAAGACTAGACGTTTTTTAAGTACGGAGATGTGTTTCATGACATTGTGGATAATTTTAATTATTTAGGACTTGTTGTTACCAACAGAGGCTCGTTTCGATGTGCTATAGATACTACTGCTGGCAAAGGTGACAAAGCAATTAACGTACTTCTGAATAATATTAATAATCTACAATGTCCAGTGAATATAATGTGTGATTGGATTTACTCTTCTGTATCTCCAGTTTTGTCTTATTGCTGTGAACTTTGGGGATTTTGAAAGCAGACAATATAGAACGGGTGCATAGAAAGTATTGCAAGTGGTTACTAGATGTTAAACTTTCTACCAACAATGTTTGTATATGGAGAGTTGGACCGATATCTACTTTATCTAAATAGATATGCGCGCATCATTAAGTATTGGTTCAAATTGCTAAACACCAAAAATGTATTCTTCAAACAAAATACCAATTAATGCATCCCGATTACAAAAGAAAGAATTATGAAACTGGGATTCTAATGTGAGAAATATACTATTGATCTCAGGTTATGGAGAAGTCTGGTATTATCCTATTTCAGTCCAGATATCTTCCTTTTTTTCGTTTATTAACCAAAGACTAAAAGACATATTTCATTCTGACTGGAGTTCAGGAGCTGCTTCGAAAACTTCATATCTGTATAAAGATATAAAACATATCTTCGAAACCGCTTCGTATCTTAGATGAGTTAATAATGCCAGCCACATACAGGCTTTAAGTAAATTTAGGGTTACATCACACCCATTAAGTATCGAGACTGGTAGACATGTAGGAAACGAACGGCATGAAAGGAAATGTGAACTTTGTGTAAATAATAAGATCGAAGATGAATATCATTTTGTCCTTATTTGTCCTCGATGCCTCTCACTTAGTAAATCTTATACTGATTCCATATTACTGGCAGAAACCAAGCATGTATAAACTACTACAATTACTTAAACATGAAGATTTAACAACTGTAAAATACCTAGGGAAATATGTGTATAATGCATTCCAATCTTATAGTATCTTCTCTCGATGTCTAGTCTCCCCCCCCCCCCCACCGATGATTTATGTGCACACAGGTTTATATAGCCATCATTCATTCATTTATTCATTCATTTATGCCACAGTGTATTGCATATGAATTATGTATTGTACTGACTATGGGGAGGGGGTTGTTGCATACGTCAAATCAATAAAGTTTAGTTCTTTTTGTTCTGTTCTGTCTAAATCAATGAATCAATATCAAAATGTTTGTTTTATTCACATAAATTTCTCTCCGATATATGTATGCACGCATGAATGTATGTCTGTACTTATAAAGTTTCTCACATGCACACATACTTTAGCGAAATATTAAACATTAACCGATTTTTTTATATGTTTATATTTTTAAAGAGGTATGCGGCATTAACTATTAAGAAAAATTTAAAATAAAAAACTTAGTATTTGTCATTGAGTAGGGTACTGAGGGATTATAATATAAAAGATGTAGGTCATAAATTATAACAAGCTTGATGAATGAATCCAAACGACTGTCAGACGTTGTAGTAGGTCCTGTAGGGTTGAGAACAATGTAATATATTCCGCCTGACTTGCGTCATTATTTAATTTTAAATGAGACAATGATAACAGGTATTATATCTATTGCACCATAGACACTAACTGACGTATCAACCAGACTTAAAGGCGTTAATCTTGATACAAAGCGTAACTTGAATGATTCTATAGTATTCATTTACACATTATTTTAATAATTTAATTGTGTAATAAATGTGCTAAAAAGCATTCTTTCTCCTTGAAGACCTGAGTTCGCTCGGATTCGTTGATTGTTTTCGCGGTTAAGCGGGAACTCCCAATTCTGCTGTACGATATACTGTGTTCTCTTAAATACAACGCTAGACAATCGTCTTAATAAATTAAGTAATATTTTAATGAAAAACTAAAACAAGAAGAAGAGGTGCAGAAGTCACGATATGGAGAAAACAAGGAAAAGATTGGTTGCGGCGTTGATTGAAGTTACTGCACATGTACGTATTATATAATATATAGATATCTTTTGTTTTAAATCTAGTGAAGAAAAGAAATCTGGGTATAACAGCGTATTGAGGTACTTTTGCTATAAAGGTATTACTTGTTCTGTTAATTACATGTGATTTTAAAATCTTTAATACTTTTTAGGCGAACATTATTGTGTCACATACTTGTATTTATATTTTTCTTTTCAATATCTAAATAATAGTATCTTAGCGCCGTAAATTTAAATTTCTCTGCATTCACTAAGTCTATATATGTCGTGTCCACAATCTGCCTTTTCCTTTCTGCATTTAATTTTTATAGCTTTACTGGTTATACAAGAAGAGCTTATAAGATGATCTGTTCGTCCGACGTTCGTCGTCCGTCCGTCCGTTAGTACAAGATTGTTATCGTTACTCCTCCTAAACTACTTGGAGGATTGCCATGAAACTTTACACACACCAACAGACTTCGTATGATATCTAATTGGTCCTCAAAGAAAATGATGCCCCGCAAATATCCTACATGGATGCCACAATGAACATATAGAAAATCTTGTTGTCACTAATTCTCCTGATTGGATAGTCATACTGGCATTGGGTTTTCACCAAAAGTCTTTTAATGGTGTCTAGTTTGTCCCAAATTAAAATGGTGCCAATTTTACATCCAGTCTGGTCGCAACAGCTTCAAATTTGAAAAATCATATCACTAAAGAATATTATAGATGGTTTCTACACTCAGCAGTTAAAAAGAATTGCTGGAAATTCTTGACGGACAGTAGAGCGTCAGCCCCTAGGAGGGACTCTTGTCTTTTATTTACTATCTTTAAGCCCTTCCAGTCCAATCTACTTGATAAACCATATGCAGCTCAACCTGCTTGGTACCATATGCAGCCCAATCTGCTCGATCAAACATATGCAGCCCAATCTGCTTGATCAGCTGTGCACATGCCCGCCGACAGAAATTCCGGGCCCCTGGGGAGAGCAGTCATGGGCCCCAAAACTAGTTTTGTATATACAAACCTGTGCACAGTTTTATATATAAAACCTGTAGTAATCTACCATAATTTAAGACTCTTGCAAGGAACTTATTTTTAATATTTACTGCAAAGATGAATTTTTTTTATAACTGAATTGACGGCGGGCTCTTAGAAATCGCCAGGCCGCTGGGCAGTTGTTCCCGCCCCCCCCCCCCATCTCAACGGGCCTGGCTGTGTGCTGCCTAATCTGGTTGATAAACCATATACAGCCCAATCTACTTGATAAGCCATATGCGGCCCAATCTTTGATAAACCATATGCATCCCACTCTGCTTGATAAGCCATATGCAGACCAAGCTGCTCGATAAGTATGACTATAGAACTTGACAAATAATTGTAAGATAAAATTTATTTAAGATAAGATCAGATTTATTTATAGTCGGCATGATTTAAAACAACATATCAGAATAAGCTGTAATGAGCTTTTTATTTTTTGACACAAAAAACAATAAAGACACAAAACAAACGTTATTTGCAAGGCGTACAAGCACAGCATAATACATAGTATTATCATTATGGGGCGTTTGTATTTTTGTTACTGATATGGGTTAAAGCCTTCTATACCCCATGACTTTACCGTCGAATCACACGCGAATGCATTATTTACACCCGAGCCTGTATTGAGCCTAGCGCGATTGTAGCCCATTGACGCCTCCAAGTGAAGTTACCATGATGTGCCTCTGTACACTGCTACAATAAACATTTACTTGACTTGTACTGCCTGTAAATCAACTAACTGTTTTCGGTTGATAACGTCCCGGTTTCGTATCTGTGCGCGGAAACGTCGGTGGTTTTCCATTTCAACCAGTGCCATTTCAAACTCCGCCATGCTAATTGTTTTATCTTCGACGGCCACCGAGTATAGTTTAATGATTGTGCTGAGACTAATTTGTGCCGCCTAGAGAAGTTCCTACCTTTTACCATTGTGCTTGCTGTGCCGGTACACCATTCGGGAAAAATCTTTTATCCACACATAATGATACCGCACCACTGACACGTCCATGTCGCTCAACAATAATAAATCAATGTTGTAGAGAGCGTTTCTAACCGAGGATAGTCGAATCTTTATTCCAAACAAACACTGTAACAGTGATGTCAGGGTTGAGTCGCTCAAACTTACTGATGTCAGTAACTTGTACAGAAAATTCAATGTTGCCAAACTTAAGTTCGCCGAGGTATTGTTTGTGTTTTCGAAGCTGATCTTTATTATCACTCGCGGTATGCATCGTGGACAAGAGCGCCTATTTAAAACACTGGTTGTCAGCATTTTTCACATTGATTACTGATCGCGGTGGAATACACGCTGGCGTTGGTATGTAACTCGATCCGCGAAAGGGCTTGTACGGGGAATATGAAGCTGAACTTCCAAGCATCAGGAAAGCATACATACTGAACCTCCTCTGAAGTATTTTTAAAATGTGTCGAGTATCTTTGCGTAACGTTTATCAATTTCATCGTTGACGACTCATTATCTCTACGGTTCAAGATTACACAGGCACCACTATAATAGCATGGCTGTGATGTTATAGATGGTGCAAAGCCATCTGTAGTTACATGGCCAGGCATGGTAAATTACACATTGAGAACAATATCTACCTTGAATCCGGACGGCAGAGCTGTCTCGTCCACGTGCTGTAATGTTGATACAATTCCCTGACTAATGACCGAGAAGTTTCACAGCGTCTCTGCTTGGCTTGTATACGCTTGGGATGACCACCTGGTGATATTGAAGATCACGAGAGCGCTTGTGCAACGTAAATTCGGGGACTTGGGTCATTTGATGACCATATGTAACAGCCTCGTAAGCAATAGCACGTGCGATACGGCCACGCTCTTGTTCATCAGCAACTATACGTGTAATATCAACCCGCATGGCCCGTGGAGGAATATTAATATGATACTGTGCTGCCGTTTCACGAAGCTGTCTTACAGTCTGACGTGGTTCGACCGAGAGTCCTAATAACGCACATTTGTCGGCCTTTTTTGAGTATCTCTGTATTTTTATTCCATGTTCTTGCGCGGATTGCTTCAGTTGATTTACAGTTGACGTTGCCGTAGCCGTTGCTTCAAGTCCTAATAATACAAATATAACTGCCTTTCTGATACCGCCTGGTATTCTTATTGCACGCTCTCGCGCAAATTGTTTGAGCTCATTCACGGTAGGGATGCTGATAGATAAGGGGAAAATCATTGTCTAATTGCTTATTCCATTAATAAATATTTGTAATATTTTTACTTAAACAGGAACAGAAACCTCAATCGCTTGAATCCCGGCTATTATTTCATTGAATTCTGTATCTTTTTCCTGAACGGCGTTGACGTCGTCGGTTTTTTTGCACGATGATTGGTTCTGTGACCCTTTGCCGGCGCAGGCGATAATACTCGCAAACAGATCCGCATGATTGGCAAAGTTGATTACACGATTATGCCAACTCATAAATGGCCGCCGCTTGTACAATGACATCCGATGACTTCAAATGTATTGCACTGCTTGTATATAAACTCCATAGTTCTGTGTTTTTTCGTAAAACTCCTGACATTGCATCAACCACTTAGACCCTTCAGTTTCTAAATATTTCTCACACCTACGTTCAAATGCTGTTGGTGTTTCCATACATAATAATGCGGAAGGCATCTCTCTAGTTAATTTATTCTTGATAATCTTCGCTGTCGTCATTGTCTTCACTAGTTATTTAGATGTCATAACTTTCGTCACTGTCTTTGTTGAGTGACTTTGTTAACGTCAGTGGCTTAAACGTTTCTCGCTCAATATCATACAATGACGTTTCACGCTCTTTGTCATAAGCTTCACCGACTTTGCGTCGTTGTTGTTCCAAAATAATCCCTAACTCGATTGATTTATCAAGATGTTCCGGATACGTATTTGAAAAATCGTACATCTTTTGAGCCTCTTTGACAAATCGGTATGATGTATTTAAGCGAAATAGCGATTTAATCTTTTCTTTGACTTTACAAACACTCCATTGCTCGGGCAATGTGATTGCCGCATTAGCTACGCTCAAAAATCCTCTCAAAATATTATACGCATCAATCGGTGAAGTTTTCAGCATTATGTTATATACCGCGTTAATTCTCTAATATAATATATTCTCACTTAAAAGGACATATAGCAGCGATCTATATAAAATATTCTCATGCAAAGGAAACACCCTCCATAGAATATAGCCGCGATCAATAATTATATCTCCTGCTAGCTATATTCTCACACAAAGAAAATAATCTCTGCTAAATATATTATTAAATGCGGTATAGCCGTGATCAATAATACCATTGCAGGAGTGTAGAGAGGCACTTCATGATAACTTCGCTTGGAGGCGCCAGCGGATTACAGTCGCGCGAGACTCACCTCGGACTCGCGCGAAAATAATGTACTCGCGTATGATTCGAGGGTAAAGTCGTGGGGTATAGAAGACTTCGACGTGGATCAGTAACAAAAATACAAAAGTCCCATAATGATACTACTTTATATTGATACAATGGGACAAAAGATATAGCGCATAACTTTAAAAAGCAAGCAAAGCATTTTTAAAAGGCAGTAATTAAAAGTGAATTTAGTGTTTAGATAACTAAAAAAACACAGGTTAGGATGATCCGAATGATAAAAAAATTGACTAAAAGCATGTTGAGATGCAGAT
>JAQPZY010001665.1:1102500-1132500 GCA_029931535.1 Margaritifera margaritifera
GTCCATTGTGTTCCCTTATTTCCAAAGAGTTCAAGACAACTGTCACTATCAAATGAAGGATTCTTAAATGCGCAGATACTAGAATTAATTTTCATCTAATCAGCTAAAGACCACACGTCACGAAACTCTAATTTCACACTTGAAAGGCTTTTCTTGCTTCACATTTGTATGACTCATCAGCAAACATTATCAAGCCTAAGATTGGCACTTTACGCCATGCATCACAAAGCATGACCTAAACATCTAATACAAATAATTATTTATATATCAAATTACTACACACTTATACATTAGAATATCCCAATAATTCCATATGTTAAGAAATAACACTGGATACAATTTACGAAACAAATCCATGCCATCAGAAAGTCTCGTGAATGCTATACATTGTGACGTCTACTCCTAGAAACTGGCTAATTAATCAGTTTGAGAAATATCTTCCCATCATCGACTCCCCATAATCAACAAATAATCAATACAATCTTACAAAGCTATGAACGGAGACGGAAATACACATACTCTAACACAGTATTCTGGCGCATTATGCTTAAAAAAAAAAATCCAAATGCATGTTTTAAGCTTGATGATAATTATATAGATAAAGACCAAGTTATTATTTCAACTCTAAAGAAGGGTCAATTGAAACTACTAGATTCAACAATCCTTCGTAATGACAATTCTGAAAGATTTGTATCTGATAACTTAATACATGTAAGTGTATTTCAGTAATGTAAGCTACGAGAACAAGCCACGAAATATATGTACATAAGGAAATAAATACATTGTTCTTTTATTGCCTTCTCCCGAACGAAATATTTGCTTAAAGTTTTGTCTGATGGAATATGGCTCCCCAGCAGAAGGCTAAGGCACTATAACCTATCAAACAATCATGTCAGAGGACAGTTCCTTTGGTAGAAGGCAAAACTAGATTGAATACGTCATATGAGGTCATGTAATGTCATACATTTATCCCTATGTTAGTTTTACATACAAATATACACGCAGTTCGCTAAATGTGGGAAAGCATCATGATATATCTGTTTATTTTATCAATAAAAATCCGATGTGGTCTAATAACGTTGACAGGAAGAAGCCACTGTGGATCAGTGGTTAGAGAGTCAGATTCATATGCGGGTTTGAATCTTGCCCAGACCAAGCTGGGCGGCCCCCGTGTGATCGAGGCACTAAATATACCAATTGACTCGTCTTGATACAACCGATCATTTATCTTGTCATTTACCTTGTAAAGTCCGTTACTATGGAAGCCTTTTGGTTTATAAGGGATATATATATATATATATATATATATATATATATATATATATATATATATATATATATATATATATATATAAACTCTAATTCCGTCTTTTGGCAGTATCCTGAAAACTAACAATTTTTTTTTTTTTTTTTATAAAACAGTTCAGAATTAGAAAGGGTCATAGTGTAAACATTTATGGATGCGTTCTCTGAAGTCATTACAGCTCTGTGTCACATTAACGAAAAAATGTATCCTGTTTAAAGTTGAATTTTTCACAATCAATTTCCCTGAGATGAGCAAGGCTGTATGGCCAACTGTCTTTTACCATTGGCAAAGACCTTTATGTGCCAATGTGAGTCATTTCAGGGAGAGCTAATGTCAATTTAATCTAAAAGACTATGTTATTAAAGTAAAATGCAAGGAGTTAACTGTGTATTTTCTACCGTAGACAGGAGAGTTTTGAGTCGTAAAAGCTGTAATTTCTGGTACTACACAAAAAGAAAGAAAAATTTTTTTTTTGTAAATTTTGCATTCATTCAGTTTATGTATATATTTGTTCGAATTAATTTTTTACTTTTATAGCCCTGATGTTGTCTAAGTGATCACTAACTTATCGATAATTATAGGCACTGAAATGTTATGTATACTGTAGCAAGCAACTAATATTAACATTCAGTCATGAATTATTAATCGTATTGTTTGAGTACATGTATACAAGATTGTAGAATTTCTACCACTTAACAAACTATAGTCCTTTATACACATATGGGAATCTTACATGAGCCTTCGTGTCATATGAAATTTATGAAGCAAGTAAATTAATTACTTTTCTTGATTAGACGAATAAAGACAATTGGATTTTTTAGCAAGTTTCTCAAATGTTATATGAACTGAACACAAATTGAAGATTCTAGTCATCCCTCAAAATATAAATCACATTTTTAAAACTTTTAAATTTCAAAATAAATCTTACTACGAGAAGTTGTTCAAGGCCTGCATTTCGAGCATCCCTTGACTTTTTTGTAAATTGGTGTTGTACACATCAAGATGAATCCGCATGACAAGTCACATGACCAATTATATTTGAGAAACTAACCGCATAAAAAACTTTTACACTGAAGTTAATCTACAATGTTGATGGAACGATAGACGAATGTACAAACAAATACTCACTAAGAGGCCAAAATAGTATCCAAAGCGAGCTCGACAAAATTTATATTTGTAAGGCAAGGAATTCAGCCTCATTCTTCTCAAGTTACACGTGTATGATACACTTAGCTATTGTTATGTCACTGTATGATAGACTTACCTAGACTGTTGTCATGACATGATATCTTACAAGCTAAATATTTGTTTAGAAATCTAAAATTAGTGAAAGTGGAGAAATATCCATGACCTGTCCCCGGTTTTCACTAAAATTATCAAAATTTCACCTCAGATACAGATTTTACATTATCATATTTATGAACCTTTAGAAAATACAAATATTTGTATCAGAGGTGGATATAGTGGAAAGGATGCAAATTCCTTTTTAGTTTTTTAAATTTACAACACGAAAACCTTTATAATCGTGAAATAAAAATAGCTGAATAATTCCAAAAATTTGAGGAAATCCTCCAAAATTTCCTGAGATAAGAAAAGAGTGTTTTCAGGAAACTCGAGATTTGATGACTGCGTTTTAATACTTGACGCATTTTAAATTTTCAGTTTAAAAAAAATTCATTGTTACCAACTAAGCAATAAGAAAGATATTACAAGTTTTTAATTTGCGGAAGAATTCTTGAGATATTTAGTAATACTGTGGTCAGATGTGATAAAAATAATTTATGGAACAAATATATGACAATGCTATTATAATATTCTTTTAAGACTGATCAGACGCCACCTAGTTGAAAAAATGTCAAGAAAGTAATATTTTATTTATTTGGCAGATTGCAGGTGCGAGTAAAAAAACAAAAACGGACAATACCTACCTTATGGACCCGTACAGTGCACAAGGTATGATTAGTTCCAACTCAGTTAAAGTCACACTACTCACAAACATTCCAGCGACTTTTATTACATTTACTTTTGGTACAGTTTATATCATTACATGTGATCCTATTACATTTACGACAGGTGCAGTTTATCGCATTTTGCGTGGTGCTATTAAATTTGCGGGAATGTTATTTCATGTAAGGTTATTTAATTTACGGGAAATATTTATATTTAAGGGTTAAATAAAAACGGCACCAAAGTGACAGCTCCATTGTGGTTATGTACATCTAGCCATCGGCTATGACCTCGAAATAGTTAGACGAATGATCCTCCTGTACTCTATGGTTACTTTAATAACATTATGTCCCAAAAATCAAGGCATTTTCCAGTGACACTGTATAAGCATATAAATGACTCACGATGTTGAGGAGAATGCTCTGCCTTCTAATAAACATAACTATTTCTTTAACAGCAGGGATTTTTTTTTCTCACCTTGAATATTATTGTATTTGATTGACAGAAAACACCTAAGTACGTGGAGAAAGTTTCAGGGCAATACGTGAAACTGTATATGTTGCATAGTAGAACCTGCATAGGTGACCCATCGGGCTCCTGACAGACCACTTGACCAACCCGCATTGGTGACCCTCACAGACTGCTTTACCAGCCCGCATAGGTGACCCACTTTGCTCCTGATGGACCACTTGAACAACCCGTATAGGTGACACATCAGGCTCCTGACAGACCACTTGAGCTAAACGAATAGGTGACCCATCGGGCTTCCCGACAGACCACTTGACCGACCCACATAGGTGACCCCCTTCCTCGCTCCTGACAGACAACTTGACCAACCCGCATAGTGACCCACCGGGCTCCTGACATGCCACCTCAGCAACTCGCTTGTGGAGCAAAAATGTTAGGTAAACACCAAGCTGGGAGTTATTAGATCGGTCAGCTGGCCATCGGGTCTTCTGCTGTGCGCTAGATGATTGACATTCTCCATGACAGACATAGAGGTCAATTGATTTATGTATGCGTCATGAGTGCGTTCAATATCGTTCTTTAAAGGTCGTGCCGCCTAACATTATAATTTATGACGTCTCTACTGATAGCGTTAATGCAAGATTCCTCGATTATTTTGCTTGAATGAGGCAGGTTAACAATCATTAATCACAGTATATGTGATAGCTTAAATATTGTTTCTGCTTACATGGCAAAATCTCTCTCTCTCTCTCTCTCTCTCTCTCTCTCTCTCTCTATATATATATATATATATATATATATATATATATATATATATATATATATATATATATATATATATATAATTTAAGCGACAACACATCTGTAATAACTGAATATATGGACAGGAACTGAATCACAACTATTTAGAAAAATATGGCATGTGTATAGGGTCTATAAATAATAAAGGGATATGGTTTCAAATCCACCCGAGGGAATGAATTTTATTTGCGTGCATACATTTTTAAAGACTTCATTTTGCTACTTTTCAAAAACTTCGTATAACTGCTTTATGCAGAGGTAATCATGGTGAAAAGAGAGGCGTCAGTTTATAATATAGTTCATATATTTGTTCGATAAGCCCACACTAACACAGATAATAGTCATCAAATTTTTCAAGTGTTGATGTCAAAACATATATAGTGTATATCCAAAGATATCTTAAATTATATTTTCATAAGTCATCGGCATATAGGATAATAAATTTGACATTGGATTCTATATTTATAACAGGACTATACTGCGCTAAAATCAAAGAGGGTTCAACGTTCAAAATATATAAGAACCTATATTATAAACTTAAAGAAAAATAAAATCATGCATTGCACGTTCACGATGATTAACTTAGTAATTAATTCAATATTTATTTAATTTATTATTATTATTATTATTATTATTATTTCCTCGCCCTAATCAGATTTTGTGTTCATGTTTTTGAAAGTAATATAACATACATCATGGCGCTTTGCACAGGTAAGAAAAATATTCCTTTGGCATTTTACTTCACTCTTTCATTTAATATTTGTCCACTTATTTCCTAAATGAATTTCAGAGATGCGGGAAGCCTTTTCTCTATTTGACAAAAATGGGGATGGTAAAATCTGTACCAGTGAGCTGAAATCAGTAATGCGGGCACTGGGCCAAAATCCGTCTGAGAAAAATCTTGCCGACATGATGACCAAAGTTGACAAAGACAGTAAGTAATAGTTACCGCCGAGTCGTGGGTCTTTAGTGTGCTTGCAGACTAGGCACACACACAGGTAAACAAGAGAGTTACCGACCTTGTTGAATGGTTTTCAAATTCAAGGTTCTAGCTGACTCGGTGTATATTTTTAAATGTCTGAGACAAAGAACATAGTAAATGCCATTTACCACGCATAGTTATACATTTTTTTTTTAACCATACCGCACAGCATGTTGTTGGAAAAGCTTTTCCGTGACAAGATAGGACCAACGTCTATATTCTCAATCGTGGAGATACTTAAATGGTTTATACCTATTGTTGTGTCCAATATTATAATAGACTGTGTAACTGTACACAGTTTGTTACCGCGTAAAAAGGAACCTTTAAATTTTTATTTGTTTGCTTCTCTAGCCTTTATCGAAACATACATTTCAAGTCTTCTATAGAGTCCGTAATGTATTGCATTTCCTTCTGCATTTTGCCGATGAAAGAATTTCCCTTGTTTACAGTTTAAACTGTGTAGAAATGATGATATGATACCAAATAAATCAGCTACAGTTGTGCAAATTTGTGCAGACAAGGCGTATTGCTGTATAGGAAACTTTGTAACATATTGGTATTTCTTTATTCTGTATTCTTGTATAAGGGTACAGGAATCTAATTTCATAAAAAAAATACAATTGGTCTAAACAGCTCACTCTCTATACTACTAACACACTAATTTGAAAGAAAAAATTGAAACAAAAAAAAATGTCACTTAAATTTTCTACCCCAAGGCGTCTTCCTCGTACGTACTATTCGATTAGTATCGATCTGCATACCAACGAAAGAAATTTGTGTTGTTCCCAGCCAAAAATCATGGTAAGTACATTTTTACTTGTGAAAAAAGAAACTATGTTCTTCATTACATCAAGTTCACCTTTTTTGGCGACATCCTGCTGTGAGGTACGACCCATGACATACGTTGAAATGTTTCCGTGTCTTCTTTCTTTCTTTCTATCTTTCTTTCTTTCTGGTTTCTGAAATAACTACTGATTTATATCATTCGGCAAATAAATTTAAACAGTATAAATTGTTCACCATCAGTTTAGTCAGTACTATTACATTGCTTCTGCCATCTCTTTCTACGACCGTCTTTCTGCTGTTGTCACAAATGTATATAATGATTAGAAAATCTTGTTTACGATTTTGCTGTTATTTTATCATTTGGGTCAAAAGTTGATGAGTGTATCATACATGATGTTTGTAATAGATGGAGTCCTTTTTTTTTTTTCTTCTTTTGATTGGAGAAATCTGAGAGAGAGAGAGGAGTTAACACAAACGTTTTGTGAAAAATCGGTTTAAAAAAATGGAAATTGATGCAGCGAGTTACTGTATTATTTCTAGATACTTTTCGGAATGTTTCTTTTAAAAGGATCCCAGTTTTAAAAAAGCTTTTACATCAAATCCTCATAAAAGTTGCATTAACAAATATATTAGCGAAATAAAGCATGACATTGAACCGAAAGTGCAACAAAAATATTATTTTAAATGAAGCAAACAAGTTTTTAAAAACCTGCCGCAAAACGAAACATAGATTGTAATCCCGCAATTTGCTGGAAAATCAGCGCGTTTATCAAAATAGAGAGACAGAGAATTGTCGGACGGCGTGTCTTCACTCGAAGCAACTATGAAAAAAAAATTCATATACATATATATATATATATATATATATATATATATATATATATATATATATATATATATATATATATATATGTGTGTGTGTGTGTGTGTGTGTGTGTGTGTGTGTGTGTGTGTAGAAGATTGAAATAAATGTGAGAATGATACAAGTGTGACCATGAGACTATAATCTAGCTAAATTAATGCTCACTTGGAGCCTATTTGTCTCTTACTCATAAAAGGCGAAGGTCTTAACTCTAGAGTGTGTTTTTTCATTAGCAAGCGACATAAAAAGACCAAGGATACTCTAGTTGATGTCGCTTTTGCATGAGATTTCAATGACTGAGAACGAATTATGATACTTAAAATCACATATTTTAACCTCTAGATCAGGTGGCCCTTTTCCTTATGCTTACATTTAAAAAAAATGCAAGACACGACAAACAATTAACAGCGACCATGACCTTGCCTTATGAAGATAACTGTCAAAAGAACGCCAGCTTTAAAGTTAAATTCATTCAAATGGACATACTTTTTAGCAGTGTTTCATTTTATTTAAATGTCATCTGCTGGTCTGGTCCAATACGAAAAGGCTCTATTTGAATATAACTCTGTGTAGCATTTTTTTGTCTCTCTCTGTCCAGACAGTGGTTTCATCGACTATACCGAGTACTGTGATCTGATCAGAGAATTTTCTAAACCACTAGAGACAGTTGAAATTGAGCTCCGTGAAGCGTTTCGACATTTTGACAAGGACCGAAATGGGAGCCTGGACGCCAAGGAATTGAAAGGAGCTCTCATGTCTCTTGGAGACCCTCTGGCGGAGGAAGACATCAACGAACTTCTTGCTCTGATGGATGCAGATAAAAATGGCACGATTGATGTAGAAGGTATGTCCTTTCACCACCCTTCTTATTTTCTTTTAAGAAAAGCAAGACAAAAGGATCAGCGGAGTGGATGAGCGGCACGATATAGCTTCCTCTGTGCATCTGTGGTCCCCATTATGATCACATGTCCCAGCACATGAAAGGTTTAGTGTTCATCTGGTGAACGATTGTACTTTCTTGCGACTTCCCCTGTTTTGCCCACCTAAATTACTACCCTGCGTGAACAACTCATCTTTTGAAAGTATTAGCATATCAGGTTTTGTCCCTCAGATAATCTGCGTTCGACTTCTCATACATAGATACAGTTTACACACAGATACAGTTTATACATGGATACAGTTTATACATAGATACAGTTTATACACAGATACAGTTTATACACAGATACAGTTTATACACATATACAATTTATACACAGATACAGTTTATACATAAATACAGTTTATACAAGGGATACAAATCAGCCTTTCTAATCTGGATTTGATTAGAAACGACACAGTTTCAAAACAAATATTGCAGAGATAGCTCTTCGTACTGTTTGAAGAAAACAAACCTAGTCAGTCCAGAATTGTCTATATATACAGCATATGATGTTCAAATGCAATTTAAAAGCATATCTAATTGACGTTTTAATTACACTTTAACACGCTTACCAAAGATCAGTGGAAACAGGTAGTTTACAGAGCCGTTCTTAATATTGAAACATCTTCATAATGATCATCGTGGCAAAACAAGATAAACGAAGATACTGATTTCATTTTTGATTTAAATACCTATGTGACCAGATAGAACCTGCATAAGTTTACCACATGACAAACTCTGCTCATGATCTCAATACAATGTGAAATATTGCATAACATTGGGTGATAAGGCCTTACTTTAGAACATACTTATGTTTATATAGTCGAACACCGTATATATATTTACTTCATGCTGCTGTTGTGTGTCCTGTGGCATCACTCATTACAATTCATTTTTATTCCTTACGTTGGTTATCGCTTTGATGACCAATTTGCAAGATTACCGAGAGATGACCCTCAGAAAATCGTTCTTTCCCTAAAATATAGATGGCGTAAATTTAGGTATTTGTACTTATTAACACAACTCTTGCTGCAATACCAGGAAATCACTGGTCTACAGCCAAAATGCTTCCGCAATAAATGTTGTCGAACTTTACTAATTCTGGGTCACTGAGAACGAAAATGATGCTTAAAATTGTTGAATGGCTCTAGTTTTAAAGATATTATACTGGGTCAGTATACTTGGGAATGGCGGGGGATAAGTGGGTTATAAGGGGAAGGGATATCAATTTAAACCAGAAATGACTAAAATACATCTTTGACTGGATCTATGAATAAATCTATGACTGGTTTGGACAGTACTTGCTTTTTAGGCAAAACAATGAATGATCCAATCTGAAGCTGGTATTGCGTCATACATGATATGAATTGATCATGTTATTCCTAGAAGTCATGGATGATGCAATCATAACTAAGCTTACATCACTCTGCTGAAGAAATTGACCTATATCAGCTCTATAAATCATACAGTGTCGTGCTCTCTTATTTGTCAGTGTTTGATTTTGCAAAGGGACACATTTCTGTTTAGCCAAAGTGAGAAGAGATACCTCGTACTTGTGTGAACAATGCAGATAACTTCTATGTTTGTGGTGAAGTGACTTTTGCATCACAAAAGCGCAGTATAACCCCTATGGTTAAGAAAGCCTATCACTTTTATTTGGCTGCACAATTGGAGATCAGGACAAGATGTAGGCCCCACACATATGCTGCAACACTTGTGCAACAAATCTTCGCCAGTGGTTGAACAGGAAAAGGATATCTATGCCTTTTGCAGTGCCAATGTTTTGGAGAGAGCCAACGGATCATATTCGCAATTGTTACGTCTGCATGGTGCCTCCAGTTGGGAAAGGTGTGTCAAAGAAGAAAAAGTTGACTGCGCATTATCCAAACACTCCGTCAGCTATACGCCCAGTACCCCACGGAGAATGACTGCCGGTTCCTGATGCACCAGAATCATTCTCACTTGAGTCAGTCGAGGAAGAGGAAGAGGATGAAGCTTCTAGTCCTGAACCAGCAATGTCACATGACCCATATTTTCTCCCATCCTCCTCCTCTGAACCACACCTCATAACACAAGGTGAACTGAATGACCTTGTCAGGGATTTTGAACTACCCAAGAGTAAGGCAGAGCTGTTGGACTCCAGACTACAGCTGTGGAATCTCCTGGCAGGTGATGTTAGGGTTTCCATGTTCCGTGACCGTTAAACGGATCTTGTCCCATTCTTCTTCATGGAAGGTGATCTTGTAGCCTGCAACAACATCGATGGTGTGATGGCAGCCCTCAACATCGTTGATGATCCAGATGAGTGGAGACTGTTCATTGATTCATCGAAGACAAGTCTTAAAGCTGTTTTGCGGCATAATGGCAGTGTTTTGTCATCAATTCCAGTTGGTCATGCAGTCCATATGAAGGAAACCGATGAAAACATGAAACAACTTTTAAGGTGCAGAAACTATGACCAACATCAGTGGCAGCTTTGTGGCGATTCCAATGTTCTTGCTCTCTTGCTTGGTCTGCAGACTGGATACACAAACTACTGCTGTTTTCTCTGCGAATGGGATAGTTGTGCGAGAGATTCCCACTACATAAAGAGAGATTGGCCACTCTGACAGTCATTGGAGCCTGGGATGAAAAGTGTTCAGCATCTACCACTTGTTGAATCAAGGAAGATTTTGTTACCACCCTTGCACATCAAGCTGGGTCTGACGAAGAACTTTGTCAAGGCCATGGATAAAACACAAGCAGCTTTCAAGTACCTCCGTGTAACATTTCCAAGGTTAAGTGAAGCTAAGATAAAGGAAGGTGTCTTTGTTGGTCCTCAGATTCGTGAACTTCTTCGAGATGATGCATTTCACCGTGCACTGCGTGGCAAGGAAAAGACGTCATGGAAAGCCTTCCAGTTAGTGGCAACAAATTTTCTCGGAAACAACAAGGTAGACAACTACAGGGAGTTGGTGGAAAACCTCCTCAAGGCCCACAAAAGCCTTGGTTGCAACATGTCACTAAAGATACATTTTTTGCACTCTCATCTAGCTTTTTTTCCACCGAACTGCGAAGCAGTGAGCGACGAGCACGGCCAGCGATTTCACCAGGACATTGCAACAATGGAGAAACGCTATCAGGGCAAATGGAGCCCATCATTGCTTGCAGACTATTGCTGGACAGTGACAAGAGATGCTCCATTTAATGAATACAAAAGACAAGCCAAGAAGCTCCGAGTAGACACTGAATAAGGACTAAACTATGTACTTATATATACATAATAGTTTTTTTTACTTTTGTTTGAATATATTTTTATTTATATAACCCTTTTGCTGTTTTTTAAAGTGTTACATAAACAGGACAGGTGAAATATTATCATGTAAAGCAAACATAAACACATAAAAAGACCTAGGTTTACAATTTATGATTAAAACTCTACTATGTACACAATATGCATAGACGTAAAATGTAAAAACTTAAATATCTTGGAAACAGTAGCCAATCAGTTGTTTTAATTGTCATATTTGAATTCAGCACATCAAAATCTCTAATAAATAGCACATTTTATCTCTGAAGCAGATGACTTCGAAACAATTGTAGACCAGTATTATACTCAGCTTCGAAGTGAATACCATTTATATATTGTTTGTGCCGTTAGAGAGGAGCTTAGTAAAAAAAAATTGCCAAAGTTTGGACACTAACACATAATAATCTCACAAAGTTTCATGTCTGAAGGATGCCTTTGGTCTTCGCCTTTGAAGGTAGGTAATCCTTGAATGCAATAAGAAATGTACATGTATGCTCTTGACTCAAGCGAAGCAACCATATTTAAGTTTTACTTTTTAATGCCAAATGCATGTATATAACATGCCAAAATGCATGTATATGAATGTATATATGACATGTAAAATGCATGTATATGTCCAGTTTTCCATCCACTAATCTGTCTGTCTATTTATTTATTTATCTATCTATACGAGTGTCTGCCTGCCTGAAATTATTCATATCTCTCTCTGACTATCTGACTGTCTGTCAATCTACCAATCTTTTAAGCTATGAAATTAGCTTTTTGACTCTCTCAATTTCCTAATGACGAAATAGATATAATTGCCTATCGAGCTAATGTTGATTTTCTGATATCTATAACTGCAGTGGACATATAAACTATTTAAAACATTGCCAAGTTAGGATCAGTAGCGTACTAACGGCGGGGGGGGGGGGGGGGGGGGGGGGGGGAAGAGGCGGACGGGTCGGTTGATCCGGGCGCCAGAGGTGTTGGGGCGCCTAAACAGCCAATAAAAATTCGGGCCTCGTATTCTGGTCCTTTGGGCCATCATCCTCGCCCCGAGCGCCATTTACCCTTAGAACGCCATTTTAAAAAGGAAGGAATTCTATACACTATTTTCAAGCTTGGCTGCATTGCAGTTCCAACCCTAATCCAAATTTTAAATGTTTGACTATATCATCGGGCACTAACCGCAAATGAGTGACTAATTCAAAAAGCGTATAACTTAAGCTGGTACTAAAACCATATTACGGACAACTGGCAATTTCAGGTTTAAGAAGAAGAAGAAGAAGAAGATGATGATGATGATGATAATTGGGCATTTTTTTTTTTTGTTTGTTTTTGTTTTGATTTACGGAGCTAGTTTCGAACGTATTGACTGAAAACTTTCATTCTTCTTCCTAGTGTAACTCTCTCCTACCACATGAACATTTACAAAAGAAATTCACCGTTGACCTGCAAATTCCTGCGAATTTTATGCAAAATTAATGTGGAGAGAGAGAGAGAGAGAGAGACAGAGACAGAGACAGAGAGAGACAGAGAGATCTAGTTGCTACAAAGCGCCTAACAATTATTAGGAAACATTTATAAAGATAGATGAACACTGTGGTTATATAGATGACTAAAAGTATGACATAATAAAACCAGCAAGACTCATTAAAGGCACTCTTTGATCTACTAATAGTCAAACTCTATTGTTAATTGTATTCTCTTTTCCTTTTTACAGAATTCACGAAGTTTTTATGCGAACCATTTTCAATCAAGAAAAGTTCTTAGAAGTGCCAATCTGCCTCTGAGCTGTGCCGAGGAGAATTTCTTTTTTAGAAAATAGATAATTTTCTCCGTTATGGACATTTTATTTATAATCTGTTTAACATGTGGAAAGTTTCCCTAGCTATTTGTTCAGTTATAATTTCAGACGCTAGCAGGTTAAATTCTATTGATATTGCCATCTTTCAAAGTCAATGATCAAACATTCAACCAGAGCGTACATTTGCAGTGGAGAACATAATCATGTTATGAGCATATTAATATTGGATGCATTTATACTCATACATTTATTTGTAGAAACCTTTCATGTTGTGTTTGTAGAACTTAAATGAGGATAATTGTTTGGTTTTAGTTATTAATTAATTTTCCTTTATACTTTCACATATTATATATACATTTATATATCTTTGAATCTGATAGTCATTGAATTATAGATGCTTAGTGCCAAGGTTTCTGAATGAATAAATGTGCTATTGTTTATGTATATAATTTGATTGCACGCGTCAACAAGCATTGTGTTCACAAACAAAGAGCATTGTTATAACATGAATTTAAGCTAACAAAGATAAATGACAAAACACCCAATATCAAATTTGTTAAATAGAGGCCTATAACTCTAACACCTATTAAAAATAAATAAGTATAAAATACCCAGACTCCGTGCAGTATCTACGGCCACGTTGACCAGACATAATTTCTGCCCTATTAGCATTGCCTGCACATGACCAGATGGGTTAGAGAAATCATGTAGAATAATATCACAGGATCTTTCGGTTTTCGAACCAACACGTAGGTGATGATATTTTGAAACCAGGTCTTATGGAAATATTTACTTCTAAGAAGAAGAACGACAAAAACGACAACCACGATAACAAGGAAAAAAACTGGAAAATATTCAACTTAAAAATTGCAAAAAGTACATGCCAGACTGAACTTGTGTTAATAATCCTACTCAAATTGTTTGTGACATAAAAAAAAATCTAAATGTTATTTTCACTCTATTTAAATTGTATGGTCAGTCAAGTTGCAATAAACAGACTATATATGCATTGGACTCGAGATGGCTTTCCTACATGAGCTAAAAAGTGATAGGGGAGATAAAGTTATCCGTTACGGCATATACAGCTGGTCATTGCTACGTTTTCCCCTGCGCTACACTAGTCTTGCAGGCGCTCTTTCACATAGACAGTGGCGGATTTGAGAGAGGGGGTGGGAGAGGATCAACTGATCCGCGTTTTCTAGTAAAACTATATTCTATTTTTCAAGACAGAAATGTGTTTTGTTTTTAAACTCGAAGAGCTTTATAAATCTCTTGGATCCGCTCATGCTAAGTTTTCCGATCCGACATACTCAGCCTGTTCCTGCGACAGCAATGATCTTGTAAAATATTGTAGAGGATCTCACTCGGCTACACTACCCCGAGTCTCGCTTTCTCGGGTTCTTCAGGATAGGTCTTTATATTGGAGTGATACCCCGCTGTATCTGTCTGAGGACTGGCACTCCAGAGTGTGACAGATTTCTGCCCCCGCGGGATATCGTCATATTCCTGGCTTGTTCTCGACGCCGGGTCGCCAACTCGTTCGTCGACTGGATCGCATTCTGAGTCGTCGTCGGAGTCGTCGACCGGGTCGTCTTCCGGGTCGCCGACTGGGTAGCAGTCGGGGTCGTCTCTCCTTCTGGATCGACAGAGAGACGAACAAAGACGTGATAAAGAGAGAAGACGGATCTTCGGTTATATTCTGTATTCCTGAGAAGTCCTAGTAACAAGATTCCCGTGCTTCTTGAACGGACATTGAAGCTCCTCTACTCCGGTCGACGAAAGACCTAGTCCTGTCCTTTGAGAATTCCCCGGTTTTGCCTTTTCCTGTTTGGCGAACTACGGCCAAATGTGCTTGTTCCGGCGGGGTGGCTCTACTGCTTCGATCAAAGGGACGTCTTCACGCTACGTCACACAATACCACACCACCATCGCAACCACAGTTGACTCGTATGCATAGCTGACAGGCGGGATCACGTGACCAAAAACTAAGACTCTAGATGGAGCTACAAAGCCCGCTAACATTTAAAATCAAAACTTGGGCTTTAACGAAACGAAATTACTGTCCATGTGTTTTATCATTACAATATGTTTTGCAAAGAAACAAGACCTCACCCAAGGGAACCTTTGTACAGATACTTTACCACTGAAGGGCATTTCAAAAGGTTCTAGACTTGCTCTTGTTTCATTTTAACAAAAGGAAAAATGACGAAATGTTTGAAATATCGTAGACGGTTCTTTGTGCAAGCTATTGAAATTCACAAAATGACTTAACCATAAGCATTTTCTTTGATAAAAGTGTATAATAAATGCCAACCCAAAAATATATCATTTGTTTAACGAAACTTTTGATTACCTTCTTTTATTGATGTCAGTGCAAGTCAGTAGCGAAAGTATGTACTTAACATTTCCCCGTAACAACTAATGAGAAGCAAATACATGGTACATTGTCGGTCACCCCACAGGGGCTTCCAATTATGTTTCTTAGTAACAACTAGTGATAAGCTAAGACATTGGGCATTGTCTGTCACCTACACGGGCTTCCAATTATTTTTCTTAGTAAAATTGCTCCAAAGTAAGCAACTCCTTCCTGTTGCTCTCAATTTCTGACAAGGTCAGTGAAAACACTGTGTGGTAAATCGATCACGATTTGGGGAGTCGACACCTTTAAATGAAATTCCGGGTCCACTAGTTCAACTCGCTTAAGAGGGGCTCAACTTTTTATGTCACATTTGAGCTTTTGTCTCTATAAATATCCCACAGATCGATCGATTCCGAGGACACCGCGGTAAATCAATATATGAGCCTAGTAGTCTCGAGGTATTCACGATATTATAAAACGGGCAATTTTTTTTTTTTTTTTGACAACTGCAGATATATATTTCAGAATAAAGGATCTTTAAATATATAATCGTTACAGTAAACTTGATAGGCCCCAAGCGGTTCCTAAACTGTCCGTCTGGCCATTTATCGCAAACATATGCCAGGGTTTATTGCGTATTTGGATAGCCGGAAAAAATTATTACAATCAGACTATGTCCGAACCGTGTACATACAACATTCGTCTGAAGGTTACTCGTAATTTATTCATTTTGTCCACTGTATATTTCGAAACCTGGTCGAGTTTGTGCTGGAAGCAAACACAATATAAATATATTTTTGTAAGCATACTCCAGCGAAACGTTGAATGTATAATTCATATGTTCTGCATTCATGTAATAGAAATACTCACAATTCCCGCAGGTCCAAGGACAGTGGTGCTCAGTTAAAGTACCCGATGAACTTGATTAGTTATAACTATATTGCCGCCAAATTGCATGTCAGTCAATTTATTGTGGCCATTTAAACAGAAACACGTAGTCATATTTGCAATATATGAATTTTCATTATGTTAGCATACAAGTAGAATAGAAAATGGTATATTCGCACCTTCTCGCTGGACGGACTCTGAGTAGTAACATGAAATTATGAACACCGAAAATTTACAGTGAACTGAGATTTACTGCGAACAAACAGTGTAGTATGCATTAATTTTATCAAGACATTCGCCGTTGAATGAGATTCATTCGCTCAGTGTATTCCATATATAGTCCGTTTATCAGTGTAGTCACGAAATAGTTCGTTCATCAGTGAGGTCCCGATATACCTTGTTTATCAGTGTAGTCCCTATATAGTCCGTTTATCAGTCAAGTCCCGATATAGTCCGTGAATCAGTGTAGTAGCGATATAGTCCGTTTATCTGTGTAGTTCAGATATGTACGTTTATATACAAAAAAACTATAACTGAGTGCTGGCCTCTAAAAGGTCTCTCTAAATTTTCTGTTTTTTTTTTTTTTCTCTGACATTCAGTTATTTAATTGAGAAGGATTTTGTGTTAGTGATATCGTTTCCACTCCTTAAATCAGCAATAATGTGAGTTAACAGTGTCTTTTTACAAATCAGGAATCAGTCACTGTTACATTTTAAAACAGACTATAGCGTTTTTTCAAAGCGTGAGCACGACTGTTATTTGCGTGCCAGCGTCGCGATGTAATGTTTATATGTCAGACACTGCTTAATCACTGTAAAAGGCGTACGCTGTAGTATAATAGATGAATATGTATTTAGCAATGTGAAAGAATTTTTACTTTTATGACATCAAACTTGTAATTTTTTTTATTTGACAAGTGATCACAGCGACATATATAATGCAACAAGTGAAACAAACATTGTCTGGAAGACGACGAAAATATATTTGACAGATAAAATTCATATAATTTAAAAAATCTCAGAAATTCAATAAAAAGTAATTGCTAAAATATAAATCATGATATAGAAGGCTACGTTGTAAGCGACTTCATTACAATCTAGGCCGACTGCATACAATTCTTGCATATACAGTCATCATGGAAACAATCGCTACTGGTTGCGGCGATGAAATAAAGTATGATAAAACTGGTTCCAAAATTGAACAAACACTAGTTTGATAAAATTATAGACGTTTCTTAAAAATATGTCAAAATACACTCCAAATAAATTTCAAAATGAATTAACATATAAATATCGAACCAAAGAAAATAGAATACAAAGACAATTTGTCGACGGTTTCTCTTATGCAAGTCTTATGAAAGTGACCTTGCAGGGCTTGGAAGGAAATCAATAAAAAATGCATACACAATCTACGAGAGCCAAAGAAGTATACACAACTTATTTTAAAGTCTGAACAACGCTGATTTATTCTTAATGGGCAGAGCTGCATTAATGGGCCACAATTATTTTGAACTTTAAATTTTCTGGTGTTCACAAAAACCTCGGAGAACGTTATGCAGCGTTATGCAAGATGTGCATTGTGTATGAGTCAACACTCTATGTCCTTTTTGACAAATACGGACGATTATTTTCCTCAACGTAATGGGGTGAAATGTACCATAAGAAGACCAAAATACGTGATAAACATCAGTGAAAAATTGGACAGTGTCTGCAGAACACCGGCCTCTTCCATATTCCGCAATATATCTTCTTTTTGAATATCGTGCAAATTATTACTGCACTTTTAAATGTTGATGTCTACCGGTGAATAATGAAACCGGTCTTCGCCGTTTTACAGTCAACCTCTTTAAACCTGAATTTCTGCATTAAGAATGATATATTCCAGGGTTTTTATTTCGGCTTTTTATACAGATGCAAACATTTGATTAGATTTTAACCAACGAAACTTCAGGAGAGTGTGTTCAAAAAAAATAAAAATGAGATAAAAAATCACGAAACATAATATATCCCACGCAGATTCCATTCCATAATTGTGTGTTATAACTAAGTAGACTCTATTCCATAATTGTGTGTTATAACTAAGTAGACTCCATTCCATATTGTATGTTATAACTAAGTAGACTCCATTCCATAATTGTATCTTATAACTAAGTAGACTCCATTCCATAATTGTATGTTATAGCAACGCGGATCCAGACAAACTGCACTTTACCCAACAGTTTCATACACAAATATAAGTTTCTAATAAACAAAAATCGACAGTCAATGCTTAACATTTTTGTTGATAACGAGCTTGTATAATATTTATTAGGACAGATTTCTAGTATATGATACTTTCTATGAAATTCCCGATTCATGTTTTAAACTGGACACTGTTTATATAAAGAGGTGTAATGACTGTAGCCAGGTTTTAAACTGGACAATGGTTATACAAAGAGGTGTAATGACCGTAGCCAGGTTTTAAACTGGACAATGGTTATATAAAGAGGTGTAATGACCGTAGCCAGGTTTTAAACTGAATATTGATTATATAGAGAGGTGTAATGACCGTAGGCAGGTTTTAAACTGGACAACGGTCATATAAAGAGGTGTAATGACCGTAGCCAGATAGAGATTCCCCAAGTTACATCAACGGGAAAGGTTCATTGTCCTATAATAAATTCATCTCGTTAGCTAATCAGAACTTGAAAAATGATCACTTTATGTAAGTACACTATATACTTTTTCAGATACACAGATATACAGTTACACAGATACAATCATGTTATGTAAGTAATAAAATATACATATTGAGTTACACAATATGTGTAACTCAATATGTTGCACATATCCATATACACATCCAGGTATATGGATACAATTGCTCTTTTTCCATAGAAATATTGTAATCTTAAGTGATAGCTTCTCTATGGTTAATTTTGAAAGCATTCATACATTTTTCAGTATGTTGGGCTTATATACAAATATACATGCAGTTCACTAAATGTTGAACAACAACAGGATATATCTGGTTATTTTACCAGTCAAAATCCGATGGAGACTACTGGTCTAATAACCCTGATAAGAAGGTTGCGCCATGGGTCAGAGCTTGGTGTGCCCGACTCACAACAAGAAGGGTACCAGTTTGAATCCTGTTCAGACCAGGCCGGGTGGACCCTGTGGCCCTCGGCACTAAATATTCCAGTTTGCCTCATCATGACACAACCTTTCATTTATATTTTAATTTACCTTGTAAGCTTCGGTCATAAGAAGCCCTTTTACCTATAAATTACCTATCGAAGCACTATCTTCCTCTGATGTATGGCATGAAAACTAAAACTAAAACGGATAAAAAAAGAAAGAAAGAAAAAATGTTTTAAATTACAAAGAGGGTCATACTGTACATATTTATGGATGCGTTCTTTGAAGTAATTGCATCTCCTTATGAGATTAATTAAACAATATTCTGTCTAAAGTCGAATTTTCCAGGACTTTGCTTGGTTAAGTTATTTATGGCGCGTATATAAAAGAAGTAGAATTTCTACCACTTAAGGAAATATAGTCATTTTTTTACATTTGGAGAATCTTACGTGGACCATCAGACAATACAAAATTTATGAAACGAGTAAAATAATATGTATCTTGGCAAGTTAAACATTGGGATTATTTAATCAGTTTCACAAATGTTATATAAACTGAACATACATTTAAGACTCAAGTCATCCCTTAATAAAAACTCAGTTTTTTTATGAATAAATTCAAAATTGAAAAATAAATTTTACTACAAGAAGTTGAGCACGGCCTGCATCTTAAGCCGCCCCCAAGCTTGCTGTAGATTGATGCTCTACCCTTCATGATGCATCCACATATCGAGTAACATGACCCTGTGTCGAACTGTATTTGAGAAACTGACCACATTCAAATCTGTAACAATGTGATTAATCAAGGACGATGAAGGATGGACACAACTGCAGATATACGAATAGACGAACACGGATTCCAAAGTTATGCCCGTGGCAGGCTTGAAAAACTTTTAAACCTACATGTTTACCTATAGTAACGCCACTGTATGATGCACTTCGCTAGTATGTTGTCATGACATGAGATTTCACTAGTTAAATATGATCAGATGAGATGAAAACATTTTATGTAACAAATAGACGACACGGCTTTAATAATATTCGTTGAGGACTGACCAGAAGCCACCAAGTTGAAGAAAATGTCGAGAAAGCCATATTGTATTTCCTTTGCAGATTGCAGAAACGAGGAAGAAAAAAAAAATTCCAATGTTATTAACCCGTACTGTGCAAAAGGTACAATAAGTTCCATCTCAGGTAAAGTCACACTACCCATAACAATTCCAGCGGCATTTACTACATTTATGGTTGATACAGTCTATTACATTACATATGATCCTATTACATGTACGGTTGGTACAATTTATTACATTACATGTGATTTTATTACATTTACGGTTGATACAGTCTATAAGATTACAATTGAACTTATAACATTTTCGCTTGGTAAAGTTCTGTACGTTAAACGTGATCTTATTACATTTTCGGTTGGTACAGCTAATTACATACATTTGATCTTATTACATTTACGGTTGGTACAGTATATTACATCACGTTTGATATTCTTACATTTACGGCTGGTACAGCTTATTACATTACACGTGTTGTTATTAAATTAACGGTTGGTACAGTTGGCAATAGCATTACATTTACATTTAACAGAACCACATAGGTAACCCACTATACAGACCTCTCAACAGACCCTCATAGGTAAACCGCAAGACAGACAACTTAACAGACCAACATAGGTGACCCACTGTGTTCCAAACAGACCACTTGACCGACACGCATAGGTGACATACTGGATATCACACAGACACTTTACGGACCTGCGTGTGGATCATAAATGTTAGACAAAAAGGACAAACTGATAATTGTATTGGTCAGCGGGCAATTGGGATTCGTGCTATGCGCTAATAGGTTAACAGTTGCCACCCGAGACCGATAGATCAATTGTTGGCTTTTTCTTGGGGGGGGGGGGGGAGGGGGACATAATCAAGTTTCAGTGTCATACTGGAATGATGCAGGTTCATTATCGAAAAAGCTTGGAGATCGTGACATTTACGTATAAAAATCTCTCTGAGTGTATGTTCCTCCTCCTCCTCCTCATCATCATCTCTCTCTCTCTCTCTCTCTCTCTCTCTTGCAACATAATTTCGCGACAACATAACTATTACAACTGAATGCACGGAAAGTAACCGAATTCGTCGGAACCATCTACAGCAAATAAGTCCTGTGCACAGATGTTATAAATATGGAATATGAATATGGTTTCAAATCCGGCAGAGAGTATGAATTTTATTTGCGTGCATAAACTTACGAGACTTCATATCACTGCTTTATGTTCCGACAATCATGGTGAACCAAGAGACAGCACATTTGAATATCTCTGATATATTTTGTTTGATAAGTCCACACACACACAATCAACGCTGATGCCCTCAAATATGCTAAATTATGTTTGTAAAAGGTTTTGTCATCTAAGATGATAAATTTGACATTATCTTTGACATTGGATTATATGCTTATAATAGGACTATACCGTACTCCGACAATAGAAAATGTAACTTTCAAAATATACAAAGAAAATATACTATTTTACTTAAAGAAAACTAAAACCATAAGTTATACATTAACGAAGATGAAAGTATTAATTAAACAAATAATTATTTAATGTATTATTATTACTATCATTGTTAATTTTATTGCATAAAGTCTGTAATTTACAGCATTCCCCTCTACATTTTACCGATTAATATTTTTAACTCTTTTACAGTTTTAATTGTGCAATAATGTCACTCTGATACTTTCTGAGACAGCTACAATCTGTTCAATTTAATGTAGATAATGTATATTGCAGTCTGGGGAAACTTACTAACATATTTTTATTTCTTAATTGTGTGTTCTCTCATACGGGCAAGATAATCTTATTTTATAAAATTAAAACATGCGATTGGTCAAGAAAAAACTATACTACTACAACACTAGTTTGAAGAATTAAACAAAAAAAAAAAAGCTATCAGCAACATTTTGTACCCAACGTACCCCGCACGTGGTATTCGATTAGTATCGATTTACATTACCACGAAACGTCTTCTTTACATCAGGTTCACCTTTTCTGCCGCAAACCTGCATTTCTCCATTCAAATTTCTCAGGCGAGAAGACAATCTTCCAATCGAGGTACATGATATATGGAGACATTTTTACTTGTCTGTTATTCTCTCTTTCAAGTTTCGAAAATAATTAATGACATATTTAGTCGGCAAGAAATATTAACAAGTCTAAACTGTTCACCATCAACTCGGTCAGTACTATCCCATTGTTTCAGCCATCTGTGTATCCGTTCTTGTTGCTCTCGCAAATGTGTAATAATTAGACAAAATTATTGTTCAATTTTTCTCTCTGATCTTATAATGTAGGTTCACATTTGATGCATGTATCGTGTATGAGATGGGTGATACAAGGATTATTATTTTGTATTTATATTTGAATTATACATATTGCATTATAATTATTTATATTACAGTTTATATTATATTTTGATAGATTGGATAGAGGGAGGGAAGGAGCGAGAGAGAGAGAAGTGGAACAACAAAAACTTTGGAAAAAATAGTTTAAATCTGAAATTGTAGGGACGTGTAACTGTCCTATCTATATAAACTTTCTGGAATGTTTCTTTTAAATAGATTCCAGTTTAAAATATCTTTAAAGTCAAACCCTTGTTAAAGGTGTATGAAAAGGTTTTTTTATTAGCTACATAAGACATAACACTGAAAAGCAAATGCTGTAACGATTTATTTTTGTTTAAAAAAGCAAAAGATTTCTGCAAAATCCTCCTCAAAGCAGCCAAATAGACGTAAATTCTACAACTTGCGGGTAAATTCGTGGGTGTGGTCAATAAAGAGAGAGAGAGAGAGAGAGAGAGAGAGAGAGAGAGAGAGAGATAGAGAGAGAGAGAGAGAGAACCTTGTATGCGACGTGTATACCCTTGAACCAGCTATGAGAATATTTTCATATTGGATACAAAAGGTACAAAGAGGTACCTTAAAAAATGTGGGAATGATATGTGTATGACCCTAGTTAAAAGATTGGTAATTGCATAATCATTTGAGTAGAATGTATTCAGCTCTGAAAAACTTGTTTTGGGGGTTTTTTTTAGCATGTGACGAAAAAGACCAAGGACACTCCGGTTGGTGTAACATTTTGTATGAGTTTTCAATGACTGAGAATGAAATACGATACCTAAATACACATGTTTTTAACCATTAGCTCTCGAATGGCCCATTCCCTTGCGCTGATAAAAAAAAAAAAAAAAAAAAGTTAAGACACCACAACAAATTAATAGCGAACTTGATCTTGCGGTATGAAAATAACTGTCAAAAAAAACAACAATAAAAATGGCACGGTTGATGTAGAAGGTATGTCCTTCTCCCTCGTCCACACTTCTTTTTTATTTTAAGAAAAACAAGACAAAATGATCAGTGGCCTGGATGGCGCAGTAAGATATAGCTTCCATTGCGCATCTGTGGTCCCCATTTTGATCACAGGTCCCAGCACATGAAAGACTAAGTATTCATTCATTGAAATATTGTACTTTCTTGATACTTCCACTTTTTTCTCTGTATTGCCTACATAAATTACTATCCTGTGTGAACATCTCGTCTTTTGACAATGTTATCATATCTTGTTATCCCTCGGATATTCTGGGTTCAACTTCCCATACATAAGTGTTGTGTATGCAAGGGATATAATCTGGCTTTGATTGAGTAGCTTAGAACGACAAAATTTCAAAACATATATTGCACAGACGGCTCCTCGTGCTCTTTGAAGGAAACAAACCTAGGCAGTCGGAAATTGTCTAGATATCAAGCATTTAATGTTCAAATTCAATTTGAATAAATATCTAACTGACTTTATAAACACACTTTAACATGCCCATCAAGGATCAGTGTAAGCAGATAGTATACAGAGGCATTCTTAATACTGTAACATATTCATATTGAATCAGCATCGTGGCAAAAGCAAGATAAACGAAGATAACGATTTCGTTTCATTTTAAGACCTATACGACTATATAGAACCTGCATCAATTTAACATATGACAAACTCAACTTATGATTTAAATATGATACGACATATTGCACAACTTTGTGTGATAAGGACGAACATTAGAATATACATATTTTTATATGGTCAAAGACTGTATACTGATTTACTTCATCGTGCCGTTGTTGTGTGTCCCGTGACATCACTGAATGCAATTCATTTTATTCGTTACATATATTGCTTTGGTCTCCGAATTGCAAGATTACTCAGAGATGACCCTGAGTGTCCGAATTGCGAGCTTACTCAGAGATGACCCTGAGTGTCCGAATTGCAAGATTACTCAGAGATGCCCTGAGAAGAAGACTATTTGTCATATTACGTTGGTCCTAAATAAAAATGTTCGCGACATGACCTCAAATATGACACCATGGCAGCCATCCTGAAAATCTTCTTGTAGCTGCTCCCCCTAAATGGAAAGTCATATCGGCATGGGGTTTTCACCAGAAGACTTCTTATGATATCGAATTGGTCCTAAATTAAAATGATTTCCCGCAAACATCTAATATGAATGCCACAATGAACATATTGAAAATCTTGTTGTTACTAAGTCTCCTGATTGCATGGTCATATTGGGATGGGACTTTCACCAAAAGATTTCTAAGGGTTTCTAGTTTGTCCTAAATGAAAATGGTGCTGATTGTACACCCAGTATGGTCAAAGTTGAAGGTCTTATCTTTCAAGAATATTAGAGATGGTTTTTACACTCAGCAGTTAAAAAGAATTCCTGGATTTTGTTTCGGACTGTAGAGCGTCAGTCCCTTTCGAGAGACTCTTGTCCTTCATTTACCATCCTCAAACCATATGCAGCCCAATCTGATTGAAAAGCCATATGCAGCCCAATTTGCTTAATAAGCCATATAAATCCCAGTATGTTTGATAAGCAATACGCAGCTCAAACTGTTCTGTAAACCATATGCAGCCAAATCTGCTTGAAAAAATACAGCCCAAGCTGCTTGATAAGCCGTACACAGCCCAAACTGTACGATAAACCATATGCAGTACAATCTACTTGACAAACCCTATGCAGCCCAAACTGCTGGATAAGCATGACTATAAAACGTGACAAGTAATTGTGTCCTAATACACTGACCTATCGATAAATGTATATGGAAAGAAGGCGCTTAAGACCATCATTCGTTTCAAAATTAAGTATATACCTTTATTATCCAGATTTTAAAATACATGCTATGTAAGCACATCACTGTAGAAACGTCAACCAGGTCGACGCGGTGAGAAATATTTAAACATCTAGAAGAAACCAGAGTTACAATTATGTTATATGTCTGTACTTGTTTAATATAAAGGTGATTCAGAAACAGTATTTCTTAAAAATTATTAAGAAGGGCAAGTGGGCCGCAGATCTCTCTTCTGTCTCATATGGCTAATAGAAGACAGAAGAAGATGACAAATAAATCTGGGTTAATATGATGGGGTTCTTTTGGTCAAAATGTCTTTAAAATATGTTGATTGATTTAACACAATGTTATTTCAAGGTTTGCTCATTTTAGGTATCTTCAGCCATATTTGATGTCATATCATTATCATTTATATAGAATATGTGTTTTTTATCAAATTTGGCTAGATTCTTTTGAGCGATTTTGTTCGATAAGAAGTCGTTTAAAATTTATATGTTGTCCATCACGGCGTTAATTGTTAATTGAATTGCAGATCGTCATCATTTGTACAAACTTGAAACTTTAAAGTTTTTAGAATAAATTGTTTACATGGTAAGGGCATCTATATTGAATGGCGGATTGGCTAAATTTGTATCAGTTTGAAAGACTTTCATGCCAGAATGATTGGGCTAAATTCTATTGAAGGGTTCTTACAAAGAAGTTAAAGCTTTTTTTATTTTAGTAACGGGGGTCATATTGGATGGCATATAAGTATAATTTTGTAACATATTAAAAGATTTTAATACATTGATTTTCTCTGTTAAATTTGGTAAAATTATGTCGAGCGGTGTCTGAAAAGAAGTCGCTTATTGTTTTTCTGTTTTTCGTAATAGAACCATATTTGAAAGTGGATCAGCATCATTTGTACAAATTTAATTGGCCTCTACTTGAAAATACTTTCTCTTAAATTTTGCTACATTCTGTTAAGCGTTGCTTTTTTTTTGTTTGTTTGTTATCTTTCTTTCTTTTTATTTTTTTTTATTTTGAACCGATGCTATATTTGATGTTGATCTACGTTATTTGCACAAATTTAAAAGTTTATTAAAGGGAAAATCCAGTCTTGAAAACTGCTATCACTATATTAATCTTCATTAAATTCAAAGCTATTGTACCAATGTTCAGAATTATGACTGATTATATATCATCAAGATATAGGCCTAATATTAATTTCCACAACATGACTGTGACATGTTGCCTTTATCCAAGTAATCACGGAGGAACTGAATTAACTCCCTTTCTCTTCCCGTGAGTTTATACCCACAAATCTCGCTAGTTGTTGGAGTGTACATGTATTTATTTGAGCCTATATTCCTCAGATTGTTTCTGTGTTTTTGTATTTACTAAATATTTTGCGCACTGCCATAATTAAGATGGATATTAATTTAAACAAACATACACGCATAAGAATTCTACAGTTCCATAAGCGGTAAATCCATTCTTCTTCAGACATAATTGCACAAAATCCACACAGGATCCACTTTTCTCAATATAAATCTTACATATGTCCGTTTCTGATTAAAACATGAAAACCAGAAGTAGATAAATTCATTTATAAATGAAAAATGTACAAAGACTACTAATGACATTCCTTTTTTATCTCTTGCATTAATTAGTGCGAGTTGAACTACTAAGATTTTTAATCAAAACCACTTATCAATAATTGGCAACTGAAAATGCAGCGACATCACTTACATGCATTTGTAATGTTAGTATACACACGTGTTCTCTCTCTCTCTTTCTCTCTCTCTCTCTCTCTCTCTCTCTCTCTCTCTCTCTCTCTCTCTCTCTCTCTCACACACACACACACACACACACACACACACAAACAAATACGACGATAGGATCGAGTGCTATAGACTTGTCAGAGCTAACACGGAAGAAACAGGAAGTGCCAGTTACAGTTTTCACATACAGCGCCATCTACGAAGAAATGGCCAACCTCCTGTGCCAGATAAAAATGGAAAATTAAAGGCAATTTATTATCAACAGGTAGGCTTTTTGTGCATTAATTTTACATATGTAATAAATAGAATTAACTCTATTGACTGGGTACACTGTATATACACCTTAGCCTGGATTTTCCATTTAAGCCGTACTGTTAGCTGCCGAATTTGGTTGAAATGGTCAAATGTTGATGCACGACACGACACCTGACGCAGGGCCATATTCTAAGTTTATTTTCACTTTCGGTCGGGTGAATTAACAACAAACAACACGACCTCTGGAATATACGGAGGTGAATATGTTTTCTCTCTCTCTCTCTCTCTCTCTCTCTCTCTCTCTCTCTCTCTCTCTCTCTCTCTCTCTCTCTCTCTCACCCGGATCCGCGAGTTACGGCACCCATCGCCTTGCCTGTAAGCACCAACCCCTATGCCGTAAGTCGCAGATCCGGGTTCGAAACTCCGTAGAGTATGAATTAAAAATTCTCTAACCTGTATGATAATATTATTTATGCGCATATATATATATATATATATATATATATATATATATATATATATATATATATATATATATTCCGTTGCAAGTATTCTTTTTCCACCTTTCCACCATTTTATTCTACCATAACCCCCTTGTACTTGTTTTTCTTTTTAATGGAGAGCTACTTGGCCTTATGATGTTTTTTTTCTTTGCTGTAAATATATTACTGTTTATGGTAATATAATATGATAAAACTGAAAACTAAATTATCTTTAGATCTGTCTATTTATTGTTAACAATTTTTGCGGAGCAATGGCTTACATATACCTTTTAGGTTCCTGATCTGAGCTACGCAATAATATCAGTTAGAAACGTGTCCCACAATCGCTGGTTCTTTCAACCTTTATTTAAAAAGTCAGGTACTCGACCTTTCTCTTTTCGACACGCTTGGAGTACGGTATGATATATATTGACAAATTGACCAAAATACATGAGGTCACCAATTATGTGTATACAGCGATAAGATACAAAAGTTACGTTCTTCAATTTCACAGTAACTGACCTAAACGTTAAACCTCATTAAACTTATTTACGGCGCATTTTGTGTTCTTGCGTGTGTAGAATACGAGATCTTCTCTACAAACAGAGCAGTTAGTATAATTTATAAATGGAGATGAAACGAGCGCGATATTATATGCATGACTCAGTGGCAATAGTGAGTAACGTGTTTAACAGTCAAAGAATTGTACAATCTAGTTTTCAACCACAAGTTTCATTAGTCTCTCTCTCTCTCTCTCTTATTTATACACCAGTCTCCGTTTAGATACAAAATTTTTAACAAATAGCAAATTAAACAAACTTCATAAACATATGTTATATTTAACCCACACTATATTATGAGGTAGTGTGATATATTCCAATGTGATATATTCCAATGTGATATATTCCAATGTGATATATTCCAATGTGATATATTCCAGTGTGATATATTCCAATGTGATATATTCCAAACAGACTTCCTCTCTCTCACAAAAAGACTGAGATTTGAATCTTTTCTTCTTGTTATGCGCCATCATCGTCATCGTTTTCATCATTAACAGCAGCAGAGGCTTTACATTTGTTATCAGTATTACGTATTTTAGCAAGGAATATTTGTATATAGGTTATAGAAGGGTGGGCACATTTTACGATGGGGCCCTTCTTTTTTTTATACCAGCGAATGACTTTTTTGTGCAATCAAAGGACATAAACTAATTTGTAAAAAAACAACAAACAACAACAAC
This sequence comes from Margaritifera margaritifera, assembly GCA_029931535.1. Classification (NCBI taxonomy): domain Eukaryota; kingdom Metazoa; phylum Mollusca; class Bivalvia; order Unionida; family Margaritiferidae; genus Margaritifera; species Margaritifera margaritifera. The sequence goes on from JAQPZY010001665.1 coordinate 1,131,941, forward strand.
ATAAACATTTAGGATATAGTTTACAGTATTTTAAATTCCAATTTTTATGCTACACCAATTAGAGTAAATATATTAGGAATTTAAAGAAAAGAAGAAAGGTTTACTGGGGCACTTGAGTGAACTGAAGAGAAGAGTGCACTAAGTACAGATTGTTGTTGTTTGGCGGTAGTAGTAGTAGAAGTAGTAGTAGTAGTAGTAATAGTTGTAGTTGTAGTTGTAGTAGTAATAGTTGTAATAGTTGTAGTAGTTGTAGTTGTAGTAGTTGCAGTAGTAGCTGCAGTAGTAGTTGTAGTAATAGTTGTAGTTGTAGTAGTAGTTGCAGTAGTAGTTGTAGTAGTTGCAGTAGTAGTTGCAGTAGTAGTTGTAGTAGTTGCAGTAGTAGTTGTAGTAGTTGTTGTAGTAGTAGTTGCAGTAGTAGTTGTAGTAGTAGATGTAGTGGTAGTAGTAGCAGTTGTAGTAGTAGTAGTTGTAGTAGTAGTTGCAGTAGTAGTAGTTGTAGTAGTAGTAGAAGGGGTAGTTGTAGTAGTAGTAGTTGTAGTAGTAGTAGTAGTGGTAGTTGT
>JAQPZY010001665.1:3592500-3715000 GCA_029931535.1 Margaritifera margaritifera
ATTTATTACACTCTCTACGGTATAATAATCGTTATCGCTTTAAGCGATAAACATTTTTTTACAATAATGTTTCGCTTTATCAAATCATGTATAATGCTGTATCTAAGAGTAAAAGATTTCGATAGTTCTGTCCTGCTTCAATTTAAATCTATAATCTTTCAATGTTGTCCATACAAATAAAATACGTTTTCCTTCCCGACAGTATGTATTTTATTATTGAAAAATACATCTAATGTATATTCCTTTGGTAGAATAATTATGTAAGTTGTACTCTGATTGTTTATCTCTAATCCTATATTAAAATGTATATAGAATGGTACATTACCATTTGCAGCATGAAAGTCGAAAAATATTGTATATTAGCCTGATTCTTTCAAACAAAATTAATGACACTTTACTATAAAGCACCTATTGTATGTAGCTTAAAATCAGCAAAACATGATGGACCATAGTTAAATCCACACCTGATTGATTACCTCTAATTTTCTATCAAAGTCTATATATAATGGAACAACCAATTGTAATATGCAAGTTGAAAACTATTGTATGTAAGCCTGATTGTTTACAAACTTTTAATGGCACATTGTTGTAAAGCAATTATTTTATGTAGCGTATATCCAGAAAACCATGAAAGACCATAGTTAAATCCATAACTGACAACCAATGCCTGGAGTGTAGCTGGAGATTCAAAAGTATCCAACAAACATTATGTTTTTTCACTGAGAAAATTAATTTGATCAGGTGATATTGGTATTCTTTTATAATGTCTATTTATTATATGCAAGTAATTCAAAACATTTAGATATTCCTGACTTGGTACAGTGCAAAAATCTTACAGTAATACACATCCCTGCATAAGTTAAATTTTTCCACTCAAACTCCTTTATGTATTTATCGATATCCTCTCTCAATGTTCTAAATATACCAAAGAACGCAATATTATTTACATCCAATCCGGTGTTCACTTGAGTATTAAATGTTTCTATATTATCACTTGTTTTGGTTTAACTGGATTTCATTCAAGATTGTGTGTATCTACGTCAGTTTTGAATGTGTCTGGCACTGCTGCAAACTTATTTTAAAGCATTTCAATCTGTTCTCATTCTTTTCATCATTTTGTTCACTTTGTCAATATTACCCTGTACTAAGCCGATGTTACAAACAACTTTTCGATCATATATTCTTTTGCATCTGTTTTAGATTATTCAGTTCATATTTTAATGCTTTGATCTTATCATGAAAAGCTGTAATGGAGAAGACGCTTTCATATATTTTATTTTGCTTTCATTAGCTCTTAGTTTGGTTTTGTTGTCCTCCTTCTTGGGGGGCGGGGTTGTTCCGTTAAATTATTCGTTTTCTGCAACTCTGACAGAGTAGTAATGCTAGGAATTAATTTGAGGTTCAATTATTTTGGCTGTATTATTGTCTGTATTATCATCCAATATCTTTTTAATCCCATTTTCTGTTGGATTTCAGATCGCAAATTGCTATAATCTTGCAAAGATTATTTTGATTTGCTCCATATCACGGCATAATGCATCTATATAACCGGTTATATCTACTGTTTGATTGGTTCTAAATATTCATAGATATTAGGTATCTAACCTGCTATGTCTCTTACCGCTTGCGGTGTTTGGATAGAATTAGACAATGTGTTGTTGACTCGTTGTTTAAGCACGTCTTGAACATGTAAAACAATCTTTCTCTTCGCCTCAACATGTTTCTGTAGATCTGCGATTTTATTAGCTTTTGATTACCACTCAGTTCAAAGCTGTTAATTCTTTTGCATATTGTTCTCCCATATTTTGATATCTCCCAAATTGTTATCCTCGAGAGTCGTACGCATTTGGGTATCATCATATCGTTGAACAAACCGACCAGTAGCTGCATCGGTTAATTTAACAAGATAAGATAAATGTGTAATAGGTTATTGCCGTGCTTTAAGTCACTACTAATTGCTTCACCTTAAGTGGAGTCTATTTCCTCTTTTTTGTGTTTTTATTGGATTTTAATGGAAATCGTATGTCACTAAGACCTCTCAAAGATATATCAATTTCTGTAGCAATAATATCATATTATTTATTTGACGTGAGAAACATATGTGGCAGGCATATAATGAAAATCTATCACTTTTATATCTTTATCTTTCATGCTGATATTTAATCTATTCCTTGTACTCTTTTTTGGAATTGCTTATCCTCACCATTAATGCCACATGAAACAAAGTCACTGATAAAATAAAATAGCATGCGGGGGCCCTAACAAAGTATAATTATTATCATATAATTGTTTGCTGTTATTGATCAGGTCGAGATAAATGTATAGCTTTTGGGTTTCAAAAACCCACAACCTGTACCAGATTTCAATGTATCCCTGCATAGTTGTCTGACTATTGAATCGTAGCAATTTAGAATTGTAGTTGGTGCTATACGCTGTGTAATTCTTACAGGGGGTGACTTTAACTTTTGAGTTGTGTTTCAAACATTCAACATCTATATTAGCTCGCTTCCACCATTTCCAGTCATTCCTCTGACTTTATTCATGCACATGTCAAGATTGTAAAAAGCATCATAGATTAAAACCGTCCTTGTCTCATTCTTGTTGTTGATGTAGTAATACGTTCTGATTTTGAGTCCATCAACAAAATCTGTACTGAAATAAATAGTTTACCAATTATGTTACCACTAGAGCTGCTAAGAAAGATTTCTCTCCCCAGGAGTCCATCATAGTTTGTTTATGCAGCGGCGCTGTTTATTGTAATATAGATTTTCTTTTATTAAAACTTATGCTTATAATCATGCCCATTTATTGCGCCTGATACGAAACAAAAATGAATTGCTGTTTTCTCAGCAAACTTTTTGTATAGGAAACATTTGAACGACCAAACATATTAGTTTTTGCTTCGAGATTGTATTTTTTTCTTATAAGTTTCTCTAGTATATCTTTCTCTTTTAATTTCTTCCACTTTGATATAAAGTTTGAGTTTCTTTATATCTGTATTTATAGGAGCTGCAGTCGACGCCGTTTCTCTTTTGCTCTTTGTTTCATATTATTTCTTATCGGTTTTTGCATATCCTTCCACCTGTTACATCATCTAATGATTCGAAATCTCTTCTTAACTGCTTTCATTATGACGGAAAACCTCAGATACAAAAATATTTTCCGTTTAACTTTCTAATAGCACACGTAATTATTTTGTCACGTCTTAATACTTTATGGTAAACCAATATTTCGTTAATAGCTTTTGCGACAATATCTATAATTGTTGTACTAACACCAGCAAAAGCAAAAGGAACATCTATTCATGTAATAATTCTCAAAGAGCCAAACCCAGCTTTAGAAACATCTATACCAGCCGACATGTTTTCCAACCCTGTCTCCACCCCATTCAAAACTTTATGCTATTCTGTATTTCTTTCTAACGCCACTTTAGTGTTCGATCTATTTGACCAAACCATTTTTAGTCTTTTTAATCTTTCTCAACCTGAAACTGAGACCATTGTCAAATATGCCGTGATCAGTACGTGTGCCATGCAAGCCTGGCATAGGCTTTACCGTTGGTAGCGCATACTAGAACGATATATAGATAGATAGATATCTGAGGGGTGTTTAAAGAGTTCTGAATATGATTGAGCTGTAAAAAAAGCTCTTAATTAGTGAACAGTAAATCAGAGCATCCCCATTCACCCCTACACATTTCCTTAGTCATGATATCCAGTTATTCAATGCCATTTTGTGTTCACTTTTTGGTACGGCGCTCATATGCTGAAACACTGCACTCCCAACCGCATGGTGGCTTTCAAATCGTCTGCCCCTCAGCGAATCTTTGATAACGAGATTCAGACAAAAATCACTTGGAGCTAAATCAGGGCAATATGGAGGATGTGGTAAAATTTGGATGCTGTGCTCCTTCAGGAAGTCTGTCACGACGGCGGAGGAATAAAAATGTCCAATGGCACTAGTAGAGTCAGGCACAGGTACCTAGACGATCGGGATTTTTGCATAGTAAATTAATGCCTATAAAACTCTCTTGACATTCTGACTACATGGAGCAATTTGTGGTCCCTGCTCGTGTTTTCCGATCCAAACTGTTATTTTCTCTTCAGACGGGTTCAAAAAAGTAAATCAGCGTTTCATCACCTGTGACAATCTCATTCAAACATCTCTGGTCACTCTTTTCATATTTGGCGTGTAGATATTTGGCGATTTCAATCAGGGTCTGTTTTTGATCAACCTTAAGCATCTCGCACGATCCTTTCTGAATATCAAATAAGTCCTCAATATATTAAAAACATCTGACGAAATAATGAAGTGATAATAGTGATAATAGAAATATCCTCCACTGCTTATCGAGCGTCTTCATTAGTTGCCCTCTTCACAGCATCCACTTCCCGCTCACAAATCGCAGACAACGGTCTTCCAGAATGCAGGTCATCTTTCATGGATTCGGGACCATCTATAAAACTATGAAACCTCTCAAAAATTGTAGGATATGATAGAGATTAACATCCGTAAACTTTATCCAAGTCGGCCTTGATATAAGTCAGAGAGCACCCGAAGGGCGCCCGGATATTACAGTAGGCTCTTTGCTCAGTAGCAAAATTGTTTCTTCTTCTGCTACAATTTTACGTCACTGTCATTTACCTATGTAACGTCACACGCATGTATCTGCATGTGTCCGTAGGTCTTTCTTTATAGCTGCGGGTCATTTTATAAAACGTTATGTTATCAATCGATCGACGTTTAATTTATTTACAGGCTCAAAAACAACAAAAAAGTTACTACAAAATGTTCAGAGCTATTCAAATACCTTCGTGTATATATATATATATATATATATATATATATATATATATATATATATATATATATATATATATATATATATATATGTATCGGAAAACTTTGTCCTTAGATTGTTAAACGTATCTTTGAATCTCTAGACGTTGTGCTTTGCGTTGTCTTCAGCGTTGTTTCTCCAGTGGCGAGATATTCCACAAGCTCGACTGTTTTAGTCTGTACTGTTGGATTCATGATGTTAACATTGTTCTTTGGCTTTTTTTGTTAAAACAGAATTGTAACTTTCCCTTGGTCGATGAGTACTCATCAACTGTGCCTGAAAAGACACAGTAAATGTTGCACTGTCGGTGCAATCGATCTTCTTTGCAAATGTTACACTATCTATTGAGTGGCAATTTTTGTCAGGTAAAAGCCTATGTACTATAAGACAATCAATTGTGAACTGGTTAAAACAATCTGTAATGATTAGCTTGGCAATTTCTTCAACATCCATGTTTGACAGTTGGTTAATTTTAAGCCTCAGCAGTCTTTTCAAGAGTATGGTGTAGGCTACCATAAGAGCAGAGTTTAATGGTGCAAGAGAAATTGTTTTCATGATATTGTTCGTTTCAGTCGACAATTGTTTTCAGGTACAAGCTATTCTTTTTATGTTCCCAAACGGTTAATACATTTAGCAATGTAAGTTTGAGTTTTCCTTTGTGGTTGGTGTTGACAAATTTGTCACTTTAAAGACCTATCCCTTAAACGTTTATGTGCTGTAAGGTAGTCGATGTGAACTGTCTATGTGGAAATGGAATAGTTTTGTTCTACAAATTCTGCAGTATCCATATATTATGGTGGACCTTGACATCTTAAACAACATTTTCAAAGGCAACTGTGAGCACATATTTAATTGATGCATAGTAAACATAGTTGATTATGATTTTTGTTTCGCGCCACAATTTTCTGCAGGTAAATTCTATGCTATTTATTATCTGCAACTTTAATGCGTTTCTCGTATTGGATTATAAGATCATAAGATACAGACGCGGTTTAATGTTGTTGAGTTTCGTACGAGCCATTTTCTGCGTGTGGGCCCGGACGCAGTTTTGCATCTGTTCTTTAAATGTGTTCATTGTCTTAGTCTAACCTTATGTTTTGTACAGGTTGTTACACTTCATCGGCTTTAAATAAGAATCAGCTTTGCCTTTACACTAAATGAGCAAGATTCCTAAAACAGCTCCGCTACCATCTGTCAAATAATAGATCATGCTGTTTGAGATATGTTAATTTGTATCGCTCTATGTTTTCATCTTGTAATGTTCTAGTGCCTTTTTGTTTTTTCATAAGGCGTTTAACTTTTAATATTTTGAACTCTTGTGAACATTTACCAAGCTATCTTGCAAGTTCAAATCTACAAGGCTGCTTTAGCTTTTGTGACATAAATTTGCCAGGTACTTTGCTAAGCTTGTTTTCATTTTTCGCTATTTTTTCCCTAATTCGCAAGGAAATGTATTAAGTATATCAATATAAGGTTTATTCCGAATAAAGATTACACTTAAGCAGGTGTATATGTTTACTTTGAGTGGTGAATAATCAGTTTAAATTTATATAGATAAAGCAAAGGAGTTGATTCCATGACATATTTATACGCAGAGATGTTTAAAAAAAGGAAGAAGAAGAAGAAAAAGAATATCGAAACAAAACAAATCAAAAAAAAAAAAAAAAAAAAAAAAAAATGGCAAACACATACAAATAAAAATGAAAACAGTTGAATTATTCCTGATGGCTAATGTCATCACTGACGATCTTGTGCGAGCACACATCGCTACTGTCATATCTTGAACAGTATTGCTTAGTCTATTTTCCATGAGAAACTTTATTGCATTGTAAGCAGCTACTCCTTTAATGACAAATATTGTAAGAATTGTTGTCAAAGACACAAATACATCGAAAAAAAGCAGACAATGCAGATTTATATTCTAACATATATTGAGCTTTAAAAGATTATTTTTTTCCGTTGTATTGATTGAAATTAATGTCTGAATATTGAATGACGACATTCCAGTGAAGTATCTGATACCATTTGACGTAAGGCAACCATCTTTCAGTTCATTCTGTAAACTATTCAAAGCATTGGTGAAGAAATATGCTAATTAATGATGTCGCATTGTAAATTCCAACATCTGACAATAATTTGGAAAGTTGAAACATAAACTTCATAAATCTTTTTGTTTGTTTTACATTCATCTTTCCAACCTTTATTCAGTTAAATTCTTACAATATATCTTTTTGTATGTTTCATTTGCAATAGCTATATTCAATTCCAGTTTTGTACTCTTAAGTTTCTGTGAGAATGGAGTCATTGCTACTTTTGTCAATGATAAATCCCAGTTATTCTCCTAGACCTGTCTTGCCTATTTATTTGTTATCTAAATAACCGAACAATTGTTTAGGGTGGAGGCAATAATTTTTATAATTCAATTGAATATATTTTCCATGAAGATGATGGGGTAATAGATGCACAAGATTAAATACAAGTATTATGGTACTGTAATTCTGCTAGTTGTTTTATCAGAGTCAAGTCTATGACGTTTTGAATATGTTGCTTCGAGTGAAGGTGCTATTACTTCACGCCAAGTTTCCGACTTGAAAAAAGGAAAACACAAAGGAAAGCCTCGAACTAAGTGAATTACAATATGAATAGGACAGAAATAACTTTAGAATTTTAAAACAAAACACTCAAGTGTAACAAACATAATGGTAACACAGTTTATTGTTTGAGAAAATGCAACATCATATTAATGCCAGCACCAAGCACTGTAGCAGGCCGAACAGGAAAGAAGATTTTGGTTAGAATAAACTGGACAAACAAGATGATAAATGGGTACAATCTATTCAAGAGACAGAATCTAAGAATCCGTTATAACCTGCTCTTTTCAAAGACAACCAATTAAAGTACTCAATGAAATAGAGTTGGGAACAATACACTGTCATATGCCCTTGATGAACAGCTAAGAGAAGCGGAGACAATAATTGACGAATAACACAGAAAACATCAAAATGAGAACTTCTGCCCGCAGTTAAATGAGTATGAGCTATGCGAGAGGAAAGGTAATTAAGCGGTTATATAAATGCTGTCTAAGTTATCAAATCTAAAAAGAAAAATAATCTATGAAATGTGAGGTTGAGATGTATCAACATAGATTAAACAGTTAATGAAGACATCAGGAATGAAACAGACTGAAACAAAAGAGCTGTATTGAAAGTATTGTTAGAATGTGTTGAAAGTAAAAGAGCTCAATTAGTTGGACATGAAACATACTTGGAGAGTGATCTCAGAGAAAACATTGCAAGTATAAATTAAAAAGTTAATGTATCGCTCCTTATGTGTTTCCTTCATTTTTATACAAGTGTGATGACACCAAGCGCATTACATATAAATTCATGTGCACCAAGATTGTTTTATTTATGGTAGGAACTAATCTGGACACAACATATCAATAAATCAGTATAGATTATGTTGCAGTTTATGGAAATAGTCGTATTTAAACAAAATGAATTAAATTATTAGTGCAAGTGACCTTTCCTGCGTCAGTCAAATCACACCTGTTCGCTTTGTAATCCTACGCAAAAGCCAAGATACTGAACTCAATAAAAATTTTATTTTCCGTTCAGGCTTTAATGCTGCTTTCTATGGAATATGTATAACATTCTTCACTGGTGAGCAAATCTTAGAGAAAAATCAATAAAAAAATATGAATGATTTTCTTGAGACTTCAATAGGATACAATAACAGTGATGCCAAAAGATGACGTGTTTTATTTTCAAATTGACATTAACTTTATTTGTAAGCCAGCATAAAAATACAACTCAGGTTCTACATATATCTTCACGTACAAGAAAAAGGTTTAACAAGAAAATGGCTTGTCATGAAGAATAATTAAATATTGAACTCAGTACACTTTAAAGAGTTGGCTTCAACTGTAACTGTAGCAATCACGTTTTAAGTTGTTGAAATCTGTGTATTGAGATAATATATCCTGTTAAGAAAAAGAAAAAAATTGCGTGATCATAATTTTAGCTTTAAATTTTGAGATATTACATTTTGTCTTCATCTTAGCTACTTTATATGCTTTAAAAGTTTGGTATAATGCGCAATCAAAATAAAGTATATGCATGTAAAAGTATGCAATCAAAATATAGTATGTGCATGTAAAAGTATGCTCTACAATTTGTTCATTTTGAACTTTCGATGGTGAAATTTCTGTTCGTATTTTATATGTTAGATATACATCGTATGCCGTAGATTCAACGACTAATTTCTTAATTAGATGTATAGTTAGATGTATGTTTAAATTCGAACAATTTAAATTTTCGATTTTTTTTTTTGTCCCATTCCTTTAAAACTTCAAATTCGATCAATTTTTTTATTCTCTAATTGACAGAGTCTTTATAAAGCCTGTTGGATTGTAACTAATTGCTACTTAATTATTTGCTGTGCTAAAATACATCAGTGTGCTAATATATTAAATAAACAATATATTGCTTTTAGTGTCAACAATTCTTAGTTTATCATTATAAATACACTTTTTAATCAAATAAGTATGACAACTGTATTATTGATGTTTGTATTGCAACAAAATATTTCCATAGTTGACGACAAGAAAGCCTTGTATGCAAATTGTATCCGTAAAAGAAGCAAGAGTCGCAAGTGTATTCGACGAAAATAATTGGAAACCCCAAAAAATTGTTGCCAGAAACTCATACTAGAAATAAAAAATCTGTTACAGATGATTGTCTTTTAAGCCTAAGAACTAGAACTGGCGTTGAGAATAACTATCAGCAGGAATTTAAGGCAACTCGGGAGAGCTATTGCTTTTAAAAAAGGGATACTGTCTACCTGAAATTTTCGCCTAGCTTCTCTTACCGATTAGTCGTTTATTTCAGTAAAAAATAATAGCTCTTCTGATACAAGAGATGCCCGACTTTTATCAATTAGAAAATTTAAATTCCCTTTTAAAGTCAGAGTTGATATTTACAGCACGAGGAATGGGAAACGAGTTTTAAAATGGCTAAGATAAAATCCACTAAACTAAATTCATATCTTTTTTATTTGAAATGTTTCCTAAGATTCTGTTGATTGTGGAAGCACATTATTTTCTATTTCTGAGGGAATACGTTTTACATACTTATATTTCTAAGGGAATATGTTTTACACACTTATATTTTTGAGGGAATACGTTTTACATACTTATATTTCTGAGGGAATACGTTTTGCATACTTATACTTCTGAGGGAATACGTTTTGCATACTTATATTTCTGAGGGAATACGTTTTGCATACTTATATTTCTTAGGGAATACGTTTTGCATACTCATATTCTTTCGTGATTAACAAAGGGAGAGTCAGTATGAACTTTCTAATTGATGTTAATATTTCCTGTCAGAAGTTTTCTATTTAGGCCTCTGTATGTATTCATTGAGTTCTTTCAAAGTAAAACCGTTTATGTTATTTTAACTTCTTATGCGTTTAGCATAATTAAACTTCAAGTATCATTTTTCATCTGAATGCCAGCAACAGTTCTTAATAATCCAATTATTAAAATCTCTTATTTCCATCTGCGCCTGTGCTTCTGTACACTCTCGTCCTTATCTTTCACTTAACCTCAACCACGTCTAGAACATATATGGAGAGAGAGAGAGAGAGAGAGAGAGAGAGAGAGAGAGAGAGAGAGAGAGAGAGAGAGAGAGAGAGAGAATGTCAACATTCGTGTTAGATTTGAAATCTCTTCTATTGTATCTATGCGGCGTCCAAAGTAATCAATATCTTAGATAAAAAAATGGGTTTTTCGTTTTAAGCGGACGATAATTAGTTCAAATAGAATCTGAAAGGGATTAAATATCGTCAATGCGCTTCTTAATTAGAAACAATTTAAGATAAATCCGGCATAAAATGTTATATCGTTTATGCCCTTTCTGTCAGGATGGAATTAATAATCACTCTTTTCAGCTAGATATGAGGCAACATCTTCTCCAAATCATATTTTGTTCTATCAGAACGACAAGGGCTGTAACATGTGCATAGTAGATAATTGATCCTTTGCTACTAAACAAAGTAAAACAGAACATTCAAACATACGTACGTGTGCCACTGTAACCTACATATCACAACGCATTGACTTTGGTTAGGTCTTCCTTTAGGTCCGAGTGTGGGCTATGTTTTGCAAAAAGACCAATGCAACGTTGTGCTTGGGTGTGTTCTGGCGAGGGAAACACCATCTCACTAAAACACATGGCATCTTGACCCATATTTCGTACCTAAGTGACATGAGTTAAATGTTCCATTTAGTCTAGTTGCTTGGGCATTCTTCATGTGTGGCTGTGTCTGGGTGAGTCCAATTCCATATCATTAACAGTTGGTCACTGTTGGAGGGACACTGTGTTCTTTGAACGCATTTTTAGTTTCCTTGCATAAAACCAACTGCATTAAATTACAACTATTAATCGGAGGTGGGGTATACAGGATATAGAAAGTGTCGTTGAACCTTCAATATAAAATTTTTGAACATTCCTGAATAACATTAAAAAAGTAATCTCTCCTAACATTTCTTAAGACAATGATCATATAACTGTTCGACATTTAAGGACACGAAATTCTGAACGCTAAAGATACATTTTCTTTTCCAAATCAAGACAGGAGACGTGTACGTGCGTGCGGCATAAAATACTTCAACCCTTACCTACAAATCAGAAAATAGTAAAATATTTCCTGGTCTTTCTTAAAATTTACATTTTTAAACTCAGTCTCGTCTGTTTCTTTACATTTGATAGCCGGTAGCAAATTAGTTGCAATGGTTTGATTAGATCCTGATACAGTTGTAGTGGAGACTTAACCTCCATTTCAGCAAGGTTGGTCATATTGATGTCGATCAATTAGGAGAATTTACAACAATTAGGGAAGGTTTGAATATTGGTCACCGGTCCCCACCTGGAGTTGACCTTATTTTTATCAAAAAGATTCACGGATAGCCTTTAATTCATTTTGTTTTTAATAGCCTGCTTTTCTGCAATTTGAACTCCTGTAGTGAGTAACTTCTAATATGAATGTTTGGGATGTGATGACTGTTTGGGTCCATTTTTGAATCATATTAGTTCATAAATAGGTGTCTATTTGCGCAATTCCTTGCACAGATATTGGCTTGTTATCCTTAAATAAAGCCATAATTGAATACGTCGTGTTGAGAACTCTTAAATATGATCTGCTTTTTATAAAACCCCTGTGGACAATAGCGAACTGCACATATGCCTTGATACATAATAATTATCAATATAGGTCCGCTGTTACCTATATGTAGCAAATGGGGTGACGTTCTTTGTAAGTAAACATAGGTTTATACATTTTAATTCGTATGTTACCGGATTTGGTATCGTTCTTTGACCCTACACAGCACATCCGTATTTCAAACACGTCCAAATTGACCACTCCCCACCATGATTTGCATATTAACAACTTACCAACTAGCTACATGAACGGTTTTTGTTGTTGTTGTTGTTATTGTTTTCAGCGATAACTAATTGATTTAGTGGGATTTGATTGTTTAAACTATCTTAATAATCAAAGATGACAAAATCATAGATTGGGAAGAAATAATTACATAATATTTGCAGTACATCTAATTCTAAACAGCTTTATTCATTAACATTGTCAAAGAAAGGAAAAGAAGCACATCGTGTAAACTATCCCTTTAAATAAAAAAGTACATTCAGATAGTAACTGTTGATTGATTGAATAGCAGCGATGACGCAATTACAAGAATATGGAGAGGCCAGCCAATAAGTAAGTTTGACAAAAGACATATATTTGTACTAGTTAAAAACTATCGTTGCTGCATTGGTCTGAAAAAAAGAAAAAAAAAAAAAACAAACCATAAAAACAAACAAACAAAACAACCACAACATACAACAAAAAAATTATAACTTTATTTTTAGTTCGTCTGAGAGAGAAGCCATGAAAGGTAATTGCCGCTTTTTCTATAATTAAAGCGTGTGATCTAAGATACCTTGCTGTTGCGTTAAAACATACACTCAACATCCCATAAACTTCCTTGAATAGTATTTATTTATCATTTTACTGCATCAATACGTGATATATTTATTTATATGTGTGAGTTGCATGTAACAAATCTATTTGTCTCTCTATCTATCTCCACGAAAGAAAACTAAAAATCTGGAATAATGATGGACTTGGGCTATTTTTTTAGCAAGATTCAGAACTCGGTTGTTAGGTAGTGTATTTGTCAGCGAGACTCAAAATATTTCAAAATATACCTCCTTTCACACAACATTCTTTTAAATGTTATTACCACTAACATTTACCCTTGGGAAACGTTTACGGATGTCCAAGCTGTAAGTAAAATCGTAAATGGTACCGTATCAGTTATATAAAAATCGATCCAGTTACATAGTTCACTCTAATCGTCTAATTATGTGAGTCCGTGATCGAATAATTGAAACTTATCGCGTAACTATCAGTACGACAGGTTCAAATCAATAACAACAAAATGGACCAGATTCTAAGTTGTAGAAAACAATATACAGCAAAACCCTGTCATAAGCGCTTCAGAACTTTATAGTCGGTGCAAAACGTAGGTAAGGTTAAAAGGTCAAAACCATTTACTAAAGAACTGAAGGGCCTGTTAGTAATAGGCATATCTTCAAATTTCATTTTAAAAAAATAGTGGAGGGGTGATAGAACAGCGCACTGCTTCATTTTTGGCAATGCAGTATGCTAATTCTACAGTTAATTGGATCCAACCAAGGCAGTATGTTCTTCTCTTATCCCTCCCACCACTTATCTGAGACAGCACTGACATTTATTTCTTATTTTTTGTTCTTTTCCTTGTGGGTAAACGAGTTGGTTCCAACAGAGATTTTGTCGCTTTAAACGTGTTCTCGTTCACGATGGAAATTACGTTTGTGACAACAAAACTTTACTTTTATAAAGTGTTTATAAATTTATTTTTTAAGATATATATATATATATATATATATATATATATATATATATATATATATATATATATATATAATATTTATTTATTTAACATGTTTGCCTTTTTTTACAACTAACAGCAAATAGTTCATTTTCTAAATGTTATGTCGCTATATCAAATTCTATCAAATTTGAAAGGAAAATTTATTTCAATGGGGCGTGCACAGGTACTTTAGGACGGGATTGTTGATATCTAAAATCGACTTTCGTGTGGATATTTAAACTGAGTTATCGACCTTTAATTTAATTTAATTTTTATCATAATGCCTTCTAGAGGTCAGAACGCAATGACTAACTGGAGTTTTTTCCTTTATTTTCGATGTTAAACGATTTGATATAAATGATTTTCAAAATAATTTGTTCTTGTAGCTATTTTCAGTCAATCAGAGACATTCATTTTTTTAAATACGGTATTTAATATGCCATTACACATAGGCTGGTTCCAAAGCTCATACAATAATTCCTTGCCTGTGACCTGAAGGCAAACACTGTGTTGGTCACGATACCACTTATTTATTACACTTGTTTAGCCACAAATGGCATCATTCAACATGACTCTCCTGCCTGGTTTCACAAAAGATTCAAAAAGCTATTGACATTAATCAAACGTTTCGGCAACATTTTTAGATGTCAGTATAAGAATAAAAATACAAAAAAGAAGCCACAATTTTGTAATTTAGACCCATCAGGATCTATCCGCAAGATGCACATATAAGCAACACTCATATGTTGAAAAAATGTAATTTGCATATTTGTTTGAAATATGATTGTATTTTGAAGCTGGAAATTAAATCTCTAGGTCAGAGGACTCAACACAAACTATTAGACTCACAGCTTACTTATAATTCGTCTAGATACTATGATATCAGACGCACAAGGAACGATTCTTCTGGCTTATTGAGGAGCGCATAAACAAATTACACTCGTTCTATTTTCAACATGTATAAATGCGATATACAATTTCGCCCATTTATTGAATAAATACGGTGATAGAATAAGGGATAAAATTACTGTCTGAAGGTATGAGTTTTCTTTCCGCCCAAAGACTAACACCGAGATGACCTTTTGAAAGACACTGAAGAATGCAAAACAATCTAAGAGACATACCTTTGAGAGCAAAACTGAAGTTACCCATAAACCAAACACTGACTGATGCATCCGATCTCTGTAGAGACAAAGGATTAAAAACTTGCCAGGACATGTTGAAAACACATTTTTAAGGACAGTTACATGGTTACAGGAGTAAAGCTAAATGTTCATGGCAGCGTAATATATATATATATATATATATATATATATATATATATATATATATATATATATATATATATATATATATAACTTTCGAATTGAGAACATTATTACGTTTTGTTTTCTTCGTATAAATTCAACTTTCTTCTTGAGGAAAAGATTATTTTTGAGTCTCATGCACACATATATAAATATTGAAAATAATTGTTGCTTTACCATCCATTAAAATATGACTCAAAAATGTAAATTTCACTACAATTTGTTGATTGCAGATTCATCCCCATGCACTAATTTCTCTTTATATGTTATTTATTTATTTGTTTTTGAAAGACTGTGATGTGTTGCCGATGAAAGAAAGAGAGCTATTAATTACTGAATGCTTTCAATATGATACAGGTTGCATTGCCTTTGTGGAATGAGTTAATGAAAGGCGTTTGCGGAAAGAGAAATCGGAAAAGGAAAATAAAGCAGCCCCACAATGAAACAAAACACTTCCAGCACCCAAGCGCAAGCATAAAGAGAAAAAGATAGAGTAGTACACGAAAGGCCATATCCTTGTTAGAGAGCGACACTTGACAATTGAGAAAGAAACAAATGGATAATGTTGCATGATTGATACATCTAATTAAGTTCCATATAAAATGTACAGATAGTTAGGGCCGTCGTAAGGGGCTGGCGATACGGGCGACCGACGGGGCGCCAAACACCGCGGGGGTGAGGGTGGGGGTGGGGGTTGGTGTGGGGTGGGGGTGGGGGGAGGGGGCGCCATTTCGCCGAGTTTGCGGTATTTTTTCCCGGGTGGTGGGCGCCGAAGGCGACACTCGTTCCGCGCGCCGTTTCGTCCAGCCCAAACTTGCGATGGCCCTGCAGATAGTAAAATCCATTTTCTTTTTCTATCTCTGCCTTTTCTTTGCTTCAGATGTTGTATATGTATTAATTTCAACGGCTCAAGAACTTACAATACTAACATTAAATATAAATTTTTAGAGAACTCTATCAATAACATTTAAACTGTCTTTGCATATGGTGTTAATCCAGAATGTTATATCAGGGTGTCTGACAGTGTTAATAATGACGCAAAGTGCTTGTTATTAAAGTAATTACGTTTATCGTGTAAATTTATCACAATCACTGGTTTCGCTGCCTGTCCTGTTATTCGAATGGTTAAGCATGCCAGATAACCAAGTTAACATTTATATCCAGCCACATGGAGTGCAAAGTACAAGCGATACATTCTACAAAATTACGTTAATATACACGAAGCTACACATACCCTCCCCACCACCACCACAAAAAAAGAAAAGAAAAAAAGAAATATAGTTGATAATGTCACTGCTCAAATCTATATATTACATCATTTAATCAGGTTCGTCTACAATATATATTGTAACATAAGGTAAACTTTCTTAGTAGTTTAAGTTTCAATCTTTGTTTGGCTCTAGAACGATGTTCTATTTGTTTGATGATACAGGTTGGCAATACATCTCTAGTTAATGTATATAGAACATCCATTAAATGTACGCACCCAATATTAGAATGAAACAAGACATCACACATAAGCATGTCACAGCCAGCTTTGCGCAGTCGTAAACTGGGAATTAGAAGTTCTCGAGTTCATTCTCTTACATTTTACATAGCCAACAGTACGTTGGGACTTGGAACATGTAGTTAGCGCCCTCTTCATTTCTCTGCGAAAATAGACGCCAGTGATGCTGTAAAGAAAGAAGTTTATGCAATAATTCATGTAGAATATTGTCCTCACTATAAACAGCACCCCTCTCCAGTATTCTGTATCTGTGCCATCGAGATTGGCAACGCCTTGAGAGTAAAGGTACATTGCTTGGAGGAAATTCCGACACCAGATTGTGAAGAATGGCAAATTAAATGCAATAAAACAAAACGATATTGCAAAAAGTATAAGAGTAAATTCTAATTTTATCATAGATTCCTTTGTGATTAGGCAGTTTTCTTTATGACGCTTGTTTCGAATCAAGAGTTTTCGGATGATTAAAATATTCATGGCGGTAATGATTAAAAACGGAATAAATGTAATAATAACAGCGTATACACTATCCAGAATGAATGATGTAAATTGGTGATCTGGGTAACTGGCACAGACGACTCTGTCTTCGATATTATATACCCCACTCAGAATTGGTTTATATAAAACTAGCAACAAAGCAATAGCGAACAAGGAAACAATAATTTTTCTAGTGTTCTTCCGAGTACAAATATTACGGCGCCGTAAAGGATGGCATACACCGATGTATCGTTCTACGGTGAACGTCACAACAAGCCATGCTGATGTCAGACGGAAAACATAAGAGAAATACAGCTGAATTTGACAAAATCCGTGCGTATCCAGAAATGAAATCTTAGCAGATGGTGATATATGGACTAATCCTCTCCTCAGCCATTCCACCAGGACATAAAACAGAAGCGTCATCAGATCTGACAATGAAATCGCTGCTAAACAGGTACTTGCGGAAAGCATCCACATATTCTTGGATAAGAACACGTTTAGAGAGAGTGAATTACCAATAATACCAACAACGAGAATGACGGGAGTGAAATATGCTAGGAAATTACGTCCTGCTTTAGCAATGTAAGGGTTATCCACAGAGTAATCTTCCAGGTTCCAGGAACTGCTCGGTACACAGGTGCTGTTTAATAAACTGGTACTGTTAATCGATGTGTAGTTCACACCAGCAATCCCATAAGAAGCTCCAAGATGTTTGACAAGATCCGAAAGAAACTTTGAATTAAGTCCACGGTTCTCAGGTGGACAAGACAGATTCATCATCATGTTCGTCTGCAATGAAATTAAAGATCAGCATAAACTATCGGCAAGGCATGAGCAGGTTCCACTCCCACTCCCAACCCCAAGAGTCGGACAGGCCCATCTTGCAATCTGACCGGGGCAGATGGGCTGCGGGTTGTTAGGTAATATTATAAGAGAAAGGCTGACATAGGCCAACATGATGGTGGGCGGCCTGATCTAAATGCGGATCCAAATTTTTGTTTTGACCCAACCCGACACTACCATACCCATAGATGTCTATAGATACTAATGATAAAATCTGAGGGACAGCAGACTATAACAACCAGGGTTGGGATAATGAAGTAAGACTGTTGTAAAGAAGTATGACTATCTACTGCCTACCTACACGCTATGTATGTATGTATACATGTTAATATGTAATGTACTTAAGTATGTATATATGTATTTCTAAATTCATACATAACGGAACACTATTCAGATATGTTCTAATGTTATCATTAGGCACATAAGAAGATAATTAAAATTCATTGCATTTTAATTTTACGACAGTTAGCAGTTTACTTTGAAAGCTATCTTGATATTAATTGATATTGATTTGTCTCACAAGCAGTTTTTTTGTATTAATTTTTTTTTGAGAGATAAAGGAAGTCTAATAAAAGAAGTCATTCCACGAGTCCAAGAGTAAGATAATTTCCTATCTCATTAAAACTTTAAAAAAATATCGATAAAAGACAGCTGCGTTCTTCAATAAAATGAATCTTTTATAAATCCAAAACGGCTTGTCGTGTTGAAATAATCAAATATTGAAGTTAAAGCCATCCGTCTTCAAAGTGAAACCTTGGATCTCACACATGCTGCTAATGAGAACGGGAAAACTAATTTCCTTACACATTTGTATCGTGGTGGTGAGACTATATGCTTTTTATAAATTTGGTGAATTTCAAAAGATGTCTGAAAGAATATATACTGCTATAAAATATTAAGCAAATAAGATTATTTTCCGCACATTTAATATTTCCCAAGAAACTACAGCTGCAATATCATAATGCTTCCATTTTGGAAAAATCGACTTTCTGCCTTACAATTCTATGTTGCAGCATCAAAACAACGTTGTTAATTAATTAGATATATTGCCACGCAAGCTTTGTTGAGGTCTTTTTATAACCGTGTTTACAATATAATATGTAAAAGATAATACAATAACGAAGTCATATCTAAGAACTGACTAGTAACATATAGTCATGATATGTTTTTTTTAATCCATAATGGATTATACAGGATTTTAAAAATACCAACTTTATATAGAAAGAGTGATTTATTGAGATAAATGTTAATTTGCATTGTAAGATGCAATTCGAAATTTAAAAAAAGCTAATGTCTTTGAATAATCATGGTCTTCTGGCTTTTTTTCAGTTATCCCTATAAACCTCCTTCCTAGAACTGCTCATACCCTTACCCTATAAACCTCCTTCCTAGAACTCATAATCTATCTGGAAATTTAATAAATAAACTGCTTTACCATGCACACAAATACATGTATTCATCGTAATTGCATTACAGTACACAGACATAGGTGTAATCATCGTACTGCATTACAGCGCACAGACATAGGTGTAATCTCTGACACTGTATTACAGTGCACAGACATATGTGTAATCTCCAAAATCTGAGTTTGGTATAGTGCAAGTATGTTCTTGTCTATAGCTTGGTTTGCTTCCTGGTAAAGAATCATGTCTGTGATGGATTGGGCCCATGTCCTTCTATATGAAATACTCATTTGCGAAACACAAACCAGCTCTGTACTTGGATTATCTCAAGTAAAATGAAGATTATCCGAATAATAATCTGAATAATGAGTGTGAATTTCTTGAAACTGTTCCAAATTTACATAAGGCTTAATTAAAAAAGAAAATGAAATATTTCATGAAGATCGTTTCATGTTGTGTTGTCAGTAACACTCGCTATATTGCATAAGCACATAGGTAATGTAATGTTGTCAGTAACACTCGCTATACAGCATATGCAAGACATATGTAATGTTGTGTTGTCAGTAACACTTGCTATATAGCATAAGCACATATGTAATTTGTGTTGTCAGTAACACTTGCTATATAGCATATGCAAGACATAAGTAATGTTGTGTTGTCAGTACCACTTGCTATATAGCATAAGCACATATGTAATGTTGTGTTGTCAGTAACACTTGCTGTATAGCACATGTAAGACAGGTAATGCTGTGTTGTCAGTAACTCTTGTTATATAGCATAAGCACATATGTAATGTTGTGTTGTCAGTAACACTTGCTATATAGCATATGCAAGACATAAGTAATGTTGTGTTGTCAGTAACACTTGCTATATATCATAAGCACATAGGTAATGCTGTGTTGGCAGTAACACTCGCCATATAGCATAAGCACATAGGTAATGTTGTGTTGGCAGTAACACTAGCTATATAGCATAAGCACATAGGTAATGTTGTGTTGGCAGTAACACTCGCCATATAGCATATGCAAGACATATGTTATGCTGTTTGACAGTAACAACGTAGACTCCTAATTATGGTGTTTATATGTTCATACTATTTCATGCAGTCATGCAATTTCATCATTTCATTAATCTCAGACAGTAAGATTCCAAGCGTCTAGAAATGACGGAAATGGTCGTACATTTGTACGCTCGATTAAAATTTTGCAGAGAATACTGACAAACAAATGTTTATAAAACTAGTTTGTTAGATTCGGCTAAAAAACACAATTTTTTTGTTGCCAACAATAATAAAATACATTCATCTTAATGCCCTTCTTTCTAACAATCAGAGTTTATAATAGTTTTTGGTTAACTGTATTCAATTTCACCAGTGTAAGTCTTAAGTTAAATCTAGACGTAAGGCATTTGATTGGTATATTTTAAGTCAGACTTAAATTTCAGCCAGTGAAACACGGAAATCAAACACAGCTCAGTCTGAAAATATCTTATTATTTTTTAAGCTTTAATCATAATAAAGCAAGAAACATAGCATGTTGAGATGAATTCTTGTTTCCTCAATTTTGGTAATGCAAATAGCACTATTAATTTAGTGTCTGTACTCTATGTATCATGTCTAATTTTGTGGTTTTTCGTACTCAGAAATTGAAATCATTTGGGGTTAGGCAATACAGTGTTAATATTGTAAAACCTTTAGTTTTCAATCTGTACAGGACATTAGGTGTAAAGCGTTTAATAAACAAATGCCACTAATGAAATGTAGATTATCCATCATATGTTAAAAATGATATAAATTGAAAGGTTATCCGTTGATACTAAAAGGTCGTTTCAACAAAACAATGTAAAATTCACAATCGCATGCCGTGTATTTAACGTCAAAAAGCATCGCAATTTTGATAATTTCTGCATATTTAGAAATGCATATTTTAACTTTTGGTAGACATATAAGGCAAATGCATCCTGGGATTCAACTCTGATGGAATATTGAATAAGTATTCCCTTTGAAACTTATTTATGTCCTTTCAAAAATTAGAGTCTGTGTGTGTGTGTGTGTGTGTGTCTGTTTTGTTGTGTCACTTTGGTTTTTATACTTATTTATTTGAACTTACAAAGAATCAGACAGCTACAAAATCCTCACGCATAGGATTAGGTTTTAATTGGACCTATAATAAAATTGTGTGAATTTTGAACTTGTGAATTCATTTTAAGACAAAAATGTTAAATACAAAATAGCCCACCATTCTGAATAATCGCAAGCTTGAACTTTACGTTTATTCCGTTTTGTCCGACGGCGTCATAAAAGCTTTATGATTGTCCCTTATTAAAATACGCAGATATCATGCACTGATATCGTTAGCGGCATGCATAACTATTCATCACCTCAATATAAATTTAGAGCTTTGGTGTTGGTCATATATATTGGTAAATTTGCGGAAAGTTTAATCTGTCTGGCAAAATGTTTAGGAAAGAAAATTAGCCTAATTACCCTCGCCTGAATGAATGCAGTGACCATAACGCTGTTTGCATGGAGCTCCTGTTACGGTTATTGCTACTTGTCAATATCGTAATGCCTGTACTAAGGTACACTACTGACAGTTGTTGTAACTGTCATTAAATTAATTAGATTAGCCTTTTATTTTAATATTAACAGATTAAAACACATGACACATTAAAATACAATACATATGTAGGCTTTGTTAATCAAAAAAGACAATCATATACCAAATGAAATGATTTGAAAATCATCGTGCCAGAAAAATCACTACCAATAACAAAAGTCATAAACCTAGGTAGTCTAGTTATGCTGATGCTAGCATTCCTAATTGGTAAGAAATTCGGTGTGAAGCGAGACGATGTTGATCATAGAGTTCTGAGAGAGAAAGATAGAAAAAAGAAGAAAGAAAGATTGTGAAGTTAGGCATATGTCATTATATGCTTGATTACAACAGTGCTAAGCAATCTTTGATAACTTTGAATGTATCTACGGTTATTTGTTCATGATATTTAGTTCAGAGCATGGCGGATTGTCGCACTAATGATTTAGTCAATGGGGTTTAATAAGAATTCGGGCACTCTCGATGATAGAAGATTAGTTTACATAAATTAAGGTAGACATTATTTTCCACTGTGCTTATTTATATTGCTTACTTCCATTTTAAAAACATTAATGACAATTTGTGTACTCATAGAAGATGGATGCAAATTCGGTGCCTAAATAAAATAAATTAAACTTTTGTACGCGCTGCCAGTTCAAATCGATGCATTTAAGATCGTATAGTCCTTTCTTTATGCTGAATATTCAGTCATTTTCTTCAGCGATGAGCTTCACACTTTGTTTACTATCCGTTAATTTGGAACCAGGTATTCATTATGAGAATGTCCTGTTATGTGGACAATATAAGATAATGACATATTCATTTCAATGTTAGGGAATTATTCTTTGCATACAGAAAAATAGGTTATAAAATATAATTTGCGTCGTCTTTCATGATCGATATCTGCAAAGTTCTGCATCGGCCGTAATTATGCATGCTGCTTCTCATTATGAAAGAGGTTCTTTATGTGATCAATGTTGCTTCGCGTTACTGGAAACAAAGATTTAACTACATAATGTCTCGTGATAATTAAGTTTCACTACATTCTTGCGTCTCTAGGAGTTATCTGATCATCGCAAGAAGAAAAGAAGAAGAAACAGAAGAAAAAGAGCTACTGTTTAACACTGCTACTGCTACTACCACTACTTAAAACTACACTGAATTTTCAGAACATATATCACTGCGTTTTCATTATTAATTACGATTATGATTTATCTTTCCTTGAGAAAAGAAAAGAAAAATGCCTCCCCCCCCAAAAAAAAAAAAAGTCAGGAAATCTTCGAACTGTCAAGAATTAAATACATGTTCTCTGGGTTAAATTTAGCATCTTACTATATACCTTAAGTTATTTTCGTCGCTGATTAGCAGAAAAGGAAGTGACTATGTATGCCTCCCTGGTTGGGCCGTGAATGCCTTAATACGTAATGTCACACATTTTTACATACACCGTTAAAGATAGAAACTTGACAATTTAGGATTTGATTCGATGTCGTCTGTAGATGATCACAACTTTTGATCAATCCACAAGATGTGTAAGCTGGTGGCTTGAGTCACTTCGCCATATATGTGTGATGTGGAGAGTAGAATAGATGACGGAGAAAAGTATGGGAATAATAATGTATGAAGTGGGGAAGGGGAATATATAATGACAAAAAGTATGGTAATAATGATGTATGATGTGGGGAGTGGAATAGATGATGGAGAGAAGTCTGGAAATAATGATGTATGATGTGGGTGGGGAATAGACGATGGAGAGATGTATGGGAATAATTCTGATCTGCTCTAGATGTATAGTTTTATCAATTTTACACACTAAAAAGATAAGATAAATCATGCAAGGATATAATCAGGTTCGATGTAATATTGACTGTTTTTTGTCATCTTGAAATGTGTTTTTAATTTGGAACAATGTATTGGTTTTCTTGTTATTTAAAAAGAACGTTGCTTTTTTGGTTGCGTTTAGGATAACATATGAAACTTTGATGACATTTTGTCACGTAAGAAAACCTAGTTGTGCTTTTGGATGGAACGCGCGCTTGATATTACGACTGTAATTGACTCGTTGGAATAATCAAATTATAAACAATATTTAGGTAGTATCGATTTTTTTACCCAACGTCTTCGAGAAGACTCAGAACAATGGTATTTTTATACTTATTGTAGATTGTAAGCAGTATGTATGTATATATTTTTCTTTGTATAAGATTTATCTGCACGTCAGCACAATCCTGCTTTTGTTGTGCGTAGCAAAAGCTTGTTAGCAAAAATGGCAAAGTCAAACACCTGTCCCAAATCCCCAGGAACTAAAAGTAAGTATCTCAACCACGAGATAAAAGCTAAAATTTAAAGATGAAGCAAAACGTCCACACAAAGGCATACTAATCAAAAGCTCCACACAAAGGCATGCAAAGCAAACACTCCACATAAAGACATACAAAGCAAACACTCCACACAAAGGCATGCAAAGCAAAAACTCCACACAAAGGTATACGAAGCCAAGATAATAGCGGAAAAGGTAACATCCTTAAAATGCAAGCTGAATTTTGTTTATCTCTATAAACCGCAATCTTTTAAAAAGTCCAAGATCTTATCAGTTGGAACAGCATTATAGGATACATTTCACAGCAAACGGGTTACCACCCATTTATCGCCTCTTACGGCGTACAGGTGTGTGTATCGGGCCTATTCTACATCCCAGAGTCGGCATTGGGAAGCTTGTAGGCGAAATGTTTTGCTCCATTTTTTATGAAATGGTTTTGTGGCATTGATACTATATAAAAATTCACTTTGAGCGAAATATTCTCTTTGAGTTATTAGGCAAAGTTTTATGTGTGTCTATGTGTGAATCTGAACTTACATATCATGATTGATGTGTGTCGAAAGGCCTATTGTGCCAAATTTGAAGTCTACACTTATGTTCCATATTAGTTATCTTTTGAATACACTCAGATAAGTCAATAAACTTTACTAGTGTGAAAATTTCATGCCTACTTATCTGTTTCATTTACTAGTATTTAAAATACAACAAGTAGTATTTATACAAAAACTACTAGTGCTATTGCCAATGCTGGCGCTGCTGCTAACTTACTTATGACATTGGTTTACAGAGATTTAAGTACAATGAGCAAACCGTAGCGGATGAGGGGTCGGGGGAGGGGGGGTGACATCATAATTCAGAGTCAGTTATCAAACAACTGGCTGCTACAAGTTTGCTATTCTTGGCTATCCAAACTATGGTGCACGAAAAGGGTCAAAGCTAACGATACCGTTGCAATTGCCTCCAAGTATCGTTGACCAGTGTCAAAAATACCGTTACAACGGTAAATTGCATCGTTGCTATAACCGTTGCATCAGCAAAAGTTAGCTTTGCAACGTTATTTGAATACAGTTGCAACGTTATTAGGATACCGTTGCAACGATATTTAGATACCGTTTCAACGATATTTGGATACCTTTGCAACGCTACCTACAGTGTTACCCTTTTCGTACACCATACCATACAATGCTAACGAGCGAGGAAGCAAGACGCAAGAAAACTATACAAAATTGTTTTTACTCATTGGACAGTTTGCAAAGGAAGGTAACTATAAAGATGTTTCTAATTTAAAGTTTTTAATATGCGATGTATTGACTTGGAGTTGTGTCCATTCTGAATATTTTACAATTTTTCATAATATTCCAATGAGCAATATTGATAAAATGCACATTTGCAGTTCATGTCATGCATATTTGTTAGTTGGCATTGACTAAAGTTTAAAATGAGAACACATATGTTCGACGCCAACACTGTCAGTGTTTTAAGCTGCTATGCTAAAGATTTCTAAGCAGAGCAAGTAATCAACAGAACCCAATTGCCTTATGTGCAAACAGTTTTAAACATTCGTTTCATTGAATAAAGAAATTGTATACATGTTTCCATCATACGAGTCGATTCAATATCAATTACACGCAAAGGAAATCTTATTCTTGTGTAATCATCTCTTTTGACTTTTAGTTTTCAACGGGTGCATGCATGGAAATACATAACTAACGAGTCAGCAGGCGAGGTATATAGATTAATGAATGGTTATATAAAAAGAAAGAAATACAAACAAGAATAAAGACAAAATAAAGAAAGAAAACTAAACGAAAGAAATACTGAGCTGGATGAAAAATGTCAGGAGGCGGACGGAAAGAAGGAAGAATAAATAAATAAATGATATATTGATAGATAGATGGATAGATAGATAGAAATATAGATTTGACGCAAAGGAAGAAAAAATATACCGAAAGAAAGAAAGAGAGCCAGATATAAAAAACCACAAAAAATATGGTCAAATAGAAGGCAGAATAAATAAATGATAGATAGATAGATGGATAGATTAGGTATTGAACCATTAAACATCAAGTAGAAATGTATGAATACATTAAATACAATGGTGTTGTGATTCTTGCCTGTTACTGCTGCTACTTTTATTTAAGAGCAAGTGGTTTAGCAAGATAATGTACTAACTACTGAAGGCCAGAAGGCTTATAATATAATGTACTAATTACTGAAGGCCAGAAGGCTTATAATATAATGTACTAACTACTGAAGCCAGAAGGCTTCGGTGACAAAGTAACGTGCCTATAATTTGTAATCTATTCATAGTATCCAGAAACCATTAGCGATAATCATGCTGAATTGTCACCTCTAATAGGTTGTATTGTTACCGGCGAGATTTTTCTACCTATAGAGGAAATAAAAAGCTGATTGAAAACATTTCATGTCGCTAAACTTCAGCAATATCTGTTACTGACGGTAATGCCAAATGAGCTCAAGCTTTTATCTGGTTACATTCGATTTCATTAGCTTCCCACCACCATCAAACCCGCAGGAAAGTCTGTAATTTGCGTCTAAATAAAAATGCGATAATCGTGCAGTAGTGTCAGTCAGGACATCAGGACCTAAATGTTACTCATTAACCTCCAGATCTAGACTGTTGAATGCCGCGAAGTTTAAACGGAAATCAACAATATCTCTCTTGTCTCTATTTGAACAGCTGATGATTGAAAAGGCCTTCATTTTATTTGTTAAATGGAATTCCAAAACATATTCAGAAGTTTTGCTGACGATATCTGAATTACTCAAAGATAATAGTAACAGCTAAATTCGGTATGCAATGAAACGATCTGTACATTATAGGACATAATTTGGATATTATATGACCTAATCTGGATATTATATGACCTACTTTGGATATTATATGACCTAATTTGGATCGTGTATTGTTCCATCCAATAATCTTATTTCCACAGATCAATCTTTCATACAGTTTAGGGTCGGTGGATGCTCTGATGGTATAGATCTAGACAAAGCCTGTTAAACCTCATTTTTAGTCACAACACTTTAGCGAGGTGGTATTGTGATTCCCCTCCCCCACCGTCTGTCCGTCTAGCTGTTACCACACCTCCTCCCAAACCGTTTAGTGATAATTCATCAAACGTGGTACATAGGTTGACTATATGGTGAACATTTTCGAGAGGGCTAGGATTTAGGGACCCCAAATGCAAGTTTGACATCACTGTAACCTGCATTCAACGTGAATGTTTGTTTATTTATCAGCGTCAAAATGTGATTATTTTGCAATTATCCTAATATCTGCAGCACTGTGTTTCCAAAGTACTAGTAGTATGTATCCATCGGATTAGCACATGCATATTAAACTAGTCTTGGCCTGCACAGGCTGTATCTCCACGTATTATCTGCAGATATCAGTGTGGGAAAAATGATAATTAAAAACCTCAAAATCAACGTCCCTTGTGATTTATTTATATCAATAGGATTCGTTTTGATCTCCTTCCTTGAGGAAGTGTTGACAGTATCAAGATTGTGACGTCTTTGTGTACATGACGTCAAAAAAGACGTTAGGGGGAATACAACAAAAGTATTCGTATAACAATCTTTCCTTGTTGTTATTAATTTTACTTTGTTTATCTGAAGGTTTAATTTAATTTACATCAGTCAGCGTTCACGAAACCGTCTAGGGCTCCAAAATTTTGTTCTCTTTATTTTCGTTCGACATCGTTTATTTCCCAGGCCCAGGTATGGCTTTCGATTGCATAGCGATTAAAGCCGATGCAGACCAGGGCTCCAGCAATATTAAAGCATTATTTATGGCACTTGTGTCGCAAACGCTTTATACCACAATACTCTCTAAACTACCATCACTATCGTACAGAGGATACAATTAAAATTTAAAATTTACTGTTGATTTGTAAATTAGTGAAGCTTTTGCACGCTTATTAGATTACAATGTGAATCACAGTTTATTAGTTCAAAAGTTGGATGGAACGTCGGAACACATTATTAACTCAGAGACTTCGTCTTCGGATGAAACACTTGCTTCTTTTCCCGATAGACATTTGAACTTTGCGAACTGCGTATTATCCGGATTGTGTTATTTCCGAAAATGTTATCATTCAGAGTATATTGGGCCTGATACGTTTATCGTAATAAGACTGAAATAAATCCAGTTGGACAAGCAATGCAGTTATCATTGATTGGTTTCGATTTCACTAACTTCACAATTTATCAAAGGGAAATGCTCATCATTAGTAAATAGCGGTATTTTAAAAGTTTTGATGGAGTTATCGAGTTTACTGATGATAGTTTCAATGTTTAGGCTGTAGTAATCTGCAGAACTCTGTTGTTCTTCAATTTAGCGATTCAAGATTCACAATTTATTTTCAATAATTACAACAACCGTGACGACAAGAGCATAAAAAGCAATCATCATTATCATCATCATCATGTAGCTTATTACGATAAAAAGTTCTGGAAAAGAAGGAATAAATTTCACTGATGTCACAAAATTGTGTGCAAATTAAATGTAAAGCTCTTCATTTTTTCTTCGAAAAAATGTAGTCATAAAGAAGAAATGGGCTTCGTCATGTATAAAACTTAAAACAGAATGTAATAAGAGAATCGGAATGAACTCAATGCACAGTATTTGTCTTTGTGGTGTATTAATTTCCTTTTACAGTAAACTAATCAATAAATATGTCCTGACTATAATTTGAACTGAACACGCAAAAGGCAGCTTTAAAATTGCTCAGAGATCTACAAGTCATATACACTGAAAGTTTTTCATATACAGTGAAATAGCATTTCATTTTAAGACTGCACACTTCTATAGAACTAGTACATGTAAGAACGCAGTGGCAATCTGCCCCAATTGAGAGCTGAAGAACATATAACACAAAGTATTGTCCCACTGAATGTCATAAATATTTGATTTACATCTTTTGAAATGCTGGTTGTAAATTGCTTGGATTTATTTAAACTTTGCCGGCTAATCCTTTAATTAAGATTCAGGTGAAAATCCGACCCAAGGGTCACAAAACTGAAATTGAAATACTTACGTGAAAATACAAAGATCAAACTCCTCGTTTAATCACATTTCAACTCCATTAGCAAGCCATTGTTGTATGTAAAATTTCATAAAAGAATCCACTTGGGCATACAACGCTGGTTTACTTGACCGGTTTTTCGTTAGTGAGAAAATACGGATTTGACTAGTTCTACTTTGCAGATTTGACAGCCCGTCAAAAAGAGGAATTTCCATAATCACTGATGGGAGATGATTTTTTCATAAACTCTATATAGACAGGTAGATTAGCGACTTACCAATAGGTTCAAATCTAGCGTTAGGACTCAGGGGAATAGATTGCTTCTCAATTACAGCAGGAAATGTATATATAACGTGGTGGGATTGGAAGTTATTTAATGACTATTACGTACACGATAGCACATGTTGTTCTAAAATTTGAGCAGTAATTTCTTACTGCATCGTTTGCCACCCCTGATATTCTTTGGTCACAGGAGAGTTACAGAGATATTAGATACTAATGGTGCTACCACAATGGAAATTTGCTGACAGAAAGTTAGAAAATTGTCATGCTTTTTGAAAAACAAAAGTAATAAAGGTTTACGTTTTAGACGAAGATGCGGATGAATTTTCTTTTTTAAGCTTTCTAAGGGTAATACAAGTATTCGTTTCCTCCGCACTCTTTTCGAGAACACATTTCCTCCCCCACTCAGTAAGGCTTTCCGTTATCAGTCCACGTAGGTAATGGACTATGGATACTCCTGATAATATTCACTGTTGGAGAGATCAAGAGTTAATAAGGAACAGGACGCAAAATCTGGAAAACACAGAATACATTTGAGTGATCAACTGATCGCTTAAACACTTTAAGATAGAAATGGACGAAACATGTTAGTAAAGTGACGCCTCTTTCCTCAACGTGTTTACTACTTAGCATAACTACGTGTTTTTTTTTTTTTTTGACACGTTTGTTTGAATAGCTAAATTTACATTTGCGATGCAAATTACTCGTGTAACAATGATAAAGCATCTATTATATCGATTGGGTCGAGGTACACACTTGCTCAGTAATCAGGATTTATGCCACCTGCACCACGCGATGGAGATAAAGTTCATGTATTTTTCTAAATGTGCTATTGTAGATCGACCTATATGACTGTCGGAAATTATCAGAAAATGGTCTAGCCGACAAATATTTATAGAAGTGTTCACGCACTGTGCATTTTATATGTAATCGAGATAATTCTGCTAGACTATAAACGCATGATGCATGCACTGCTGTACCTATTTTTCGAATGGATACTCTTTATCAATATTACACTGGAAGGTAAAATTCAGAGGTCATTGTTGTCCACCTCTATTTTCGTGTTTGTCCTCCTTTAGGTAAATAAGAGGCAAGAACAAACTGATGCCAACAAAAGAGACCAAAAACCTGTTCCTTTGAGTCGAAATTTCTTATATATTTGACACGCACTGAGCCTGAAAAATGTCAGAGATTAAGACAATTATTATAAACATAACTTGCTTTAAATTGGAGAAAATACGAAATATCTTTTTAATATGGTCAGCCCTGAGTAAAAGGACATTATAAAAGTATGGCAATTACATGATTTTATTAATTACAAACGAAAAAGATTACTAAAATGTCTTTGAAGATAATATGATATCTCAGATCTATTGTTCCAACTAGAATTAGCAGCACAGTTCAGACTGAAAGCATTTAGAAGACTTCGAGATCACTCGAATAAAACGGGGGGTTATATGCAAGGCAAATTGTGCTAGATAATTACTAGAAGAGGGGTGAGTTCTGTGTTGCTAAATTGTCTGAAATTAGAATCATTGTCTACACATTTTTTTTCTTCATATCTTCATCAAATGCAATATTTGTCTTAGTGATGTATTAATTTCCTACCTTAATGTAAACTTACATACATGCATACATATAGACATACATGTTTTATATAGCACTCAAACTGTATGTTAGCGCGGTATGATGATAATCTACAGTTAAAGAGTGCACTTTGTTAATATTGTACAATATCATAAACAACGTAAAAGATATTTAAAAAAAATAAAATCCCTTTTCCTGTAGAAAAAATAAACTGCACAAAATACACATTTTATGTTTATTCTAATTTTTGCTGTGAGTGATATATATATATATATATATATATATATATATATATATATATATATATATATATACATAGATAGATATATTTGTAAATTCAACAGGATATGAATTATGTTCGTTCTTTATTAATTCAAGCGCTTTCACATCATCATCATAGATGCTCTTCAGGTAGATAAAACAAACACCAACACTTTATTCTTTTAAGAGCTCGCTTCATAAATTTCTTCTTTCTGATTATGCCAAGTCTCAAACAAACTGAGATACCTAACATGGATACCCCCACCACCTTCCTATCTCTCAAATCTACATGTATGTGTTACGTATGTTTTAATTTAATGTATGTATGTGTGTGTATGTATATTTTATGATTACACGTGAGTGTGTATACGTTGCATTTATACTTTTAATATTATATTATTGAGGACAACATGAAATATTGGTTGATTGATTCAGAACCAAATGTGTTATCCTCAGAAAATTAAGTTATTATTAATATTATTATTATTATTATTATTATTATTATTATTATTATACTACTTTCAAAGTATTTTTTAAATAAACAATTTGACGGCATTGTTATGTCAATTACGTCATTGTTTACAGGGGGAAATATAAACAAATTCTTGACATCTATATAGAACACTTGTATACAAAAACACATTTGTGACACCGAAGAAATCATTAAACACCCTTCACAGTCCTTGGCTAAGTAAAAACAAATAATTACAGAAACGCACTCAATATAGGCCATATACAGCATGTTATGAAAGTGCATCAATGTATTAGTATAATGTATAAAGTGGTCCATACAGATTAAAACAAGCAATATAGATTTCCTATGGTCATGTTATGAAAATGTATCAGTGTATTAATATAATCTACAAAGCATTCCGTTTCAAGTTTTCATGAATTTCGAATAATTACCTACAGCTATTAAGGTCTGGTTATATATGTTTCAGTTTTTCTGGTAAACATTATGACATAACTTTAAAGATACGTGGGAAGCTTTGATTTTATTCATTTACTTTAATTTCAGGTTTTATTATGTTCTTCGTCAGGGGACATATCTTCAGAGGTTTTCTGGTAGTCTTTCGATATTCGCGCGTATACCAAACGAAAAAACCCCCCAAAATCCTTATCGAAACCAGAAACCAAAGAATTACCATCATTTTAGTCACCATGTAAGATTTTGCTAGTATTACAGACACGTTAATTTTATAGCAGTGTGGAGTAAGTCTGCTGTAAAAGAGGAACAGTTGGGGATCATTTATTCTTAGCGCCAAACATATCCAATAACATACTTTCGAAGAATCTATCAATCTTTCTTCACATGTTAAATACAAACGTATATGAATGGCGGTGCTAAATTAACGAGGGCCCAATAGTTTTTAATACTCAGTCAATAATCTTTTTATTATATACTTTAAACAAGCATATTAATCATTCTGTTATGTCATAGGAATAACACAATTGAAACAAAAAATATTTGAACGTTTTATTGAAGATTTTACACGTCGTTCAATTATTGAATAAAACCCGAACACCGGGCACTAATACACGCTACTTTTTACTGCAACGGCGCGCGCGTACACTGGGTGATTCTCATTGAACCCTGAACAACACTAAGTTTGTTAAAGAGGATGATAATATGGTATAAAATGATTTGATTTTTGTTCATAATGATTGATGATTAAAGTGACTATTTATATATATCATTATTTAAATAAGTGATTATTTATTATTACTATTTATATGTTCATCAAACCCTCCCTCACAAAAAAGCAGAAATAATCTGAAAATAGAATATGATTTTAATTGCCTCCAGCAGTTTTAAGCGTTGAATTGCTTCATGTTATATTAATTTTATATCTAAGTCAAGTACAATCAGGTAAAAAAATTATAAGGTACCAAAATTATTAGATTTTAATTAACAAATATCAGTGTCTTGTTTATTCATCAAATAAACAGAAAGTAATTAAATCCTGTACTTCTGGGAAACCACAGATTGTCATCTAATATAAGTTTGTTAAAGAGGATGATAACTATGATAATTTGTCGTCCCTGCTACCTATTGTCTCTTGATAAACATAGTCGCTAGACCTTGGCTTTTCCCAATATTACAAACTAGTGTGTTTCTTTGGTCAGGATTTAAGACGATGGATGAAAATAATGCTGTTCAGAACAGAGTTAAATTTGTTGCTACATTGTCAAACAAATGCAATTTGGTGTGAGCCAGATTTGGATTTGTCAGTTTGGGTTACACATTTTACAATTTTAGCATTTACGACTGACTTGACTTCGGCTTACCTAATTTTGCAAATCGGTTTTTCTTTTTTTTTTGTTGCCTAGATTTACGATGATCTCAGCAAAATCAGAACAAATATGAGAGAAACGAAATATATTTTCACATCCTCCTGGAATCACGCTACAATTTTAACAGTGATGCAATGAAAGTTCCTCTATGATCTTGTCGCAAGTGCGATGAACCACACAAAAGTTAAGAATGTGTGTATGTGTTTGAATATACTATCCATACTTGAAAAAACAAATTAGGACATAGAGACACTTACGTTTTTCGTATTCCTACACCTACTAACCCACACCACTTTTTGACTGACCAGCCCCCACAGTTAAACATTTTGTTTTTTAGATTTTACTATTTAACTTTTAATATTTAATTTTCATTATTAAATTGAGTTGAATTTCCCACATTGTCAAACTAAGTCAAACTTTGGATTGAAGCTAAAATGTACTGTAAGGTTCTGACATTTTTCTGTTCAAGTTTAAAAACGGCAGAATGTAAGTACATCGAAGTTGGCAGCGTGTTTCCTTTGCCTATATTTAAGAAGATGAGCAAAAATATTGCTGTCCAGACCAGAGTTACATTTGTTGCTACATTGTCAAACGAAGGCACAATTTGGCGTGAGCCAGATTTGGATTTGTCAGTTTGATTTAAAATGTTGCTAATTTAGCCAGCCTACACTGACTTCACCTCGAATTGCCTAATGTTACAAATCATATTTGTTTTTCTTGGCCTAGATTTGAGACGATCTCAGCACAATCAAAAAGGGTACGAGAGAAACGAAATATCTTTTCACATCCTCCTGACTGTGATGAAATACAGTTCTTGAATACATTTGTCGCAAGCGCTATGAGCCACATAAAAGTTATGGATGTGAATTATAGTCTATTGAGAACATACAAAGTCATTAAAGATAAAATCTACACTATGTTCCTTTTTCTTGTTCTTGTCCTCAATCAATACTTCGAGTTCTTTGTCATATCTTGGAATAAAACATTGATGATCCAACTCGACGACTTAGCCACAAAAAAGACATCGTTTCCTTCCTGCGCAAACGTGAAGCGTTTTGATATGGGTACGAACGTCTCTATAATGATAGAAGTCGTGGCATTGCAAGTCTTATAACGTGTTCGCAGAACAGTCTTGTTACAAAACATAAAAGAAATACTTTCTGTCTTCACGTTTATTCAATCTCTCCTTTAATTTTTAGAGTGTTCAGACACCTTTCGTTCATAATGATGTCCCATAGTAATTAGTGCAATGGTTCTTTCTATTTCAGTTGAAACCAGTACAAAGCATCTGTATCGTAGTAATGGACCATACAGAAATTTAAATATAGTAATATATA
The DNA here is from genome assembly GCA_029931535.1 of Margaritifera margaritifera. Classification (NCBI taxonomy): domain Eukaryota; kingdom Metazoa; phylum Mollusca; class Bivalvia; order Unionida; family Margaritiferidae; genus Margaritifera; species Margaritifera margaritifera. Next base: position 3,627,582 of record JAQPZY010001665.1, read on the forward strand.
CATGTTTCCCCTGGGCTTCAACTACGTGTAATTAAATAAATACATGGAGAAATTTCGAACAATTCAAATTCCAAATCTGTCATTATCTCCAATACTCTAAAAAAATACGTGACCAGTCAAATTCGAGGTATTGTTGCACAAATTAAAACCCAGCTATCTACTATCCAACACTTAGTTATATACTATCAAACACGCCGTTTGGAGTGACCAGCACCCAGAGATCTATTATACAATACCCACACTATACTACCAACGCCGTTTGTAGTGAATATCACTTCAGTTATTTGGAAATCCTATGGCGGCCATTCACCCACACCCACACACACACACACACACACACACACACACACACACACACACACACACACACACACACACATGTTATAATGGAGGGGTTTGATTTTTGTTTAATTTGGCAGTGGTGAGTAGTATCTCTTTTCCAAGAGACCTTTGCGGGTACTTAAAAGGGTCTTTGGTTTTTGAAACAATTATTGACTTGACAACATCAGCTGTAACTGACTTAAACATTTTTCCCACGTCCAAGTTATTGTAGTGGAAGTGAGAGTAGCTGCCGCTGCTCACCGAGAGAGAGAGAGAGAGAGAGAGAGAGAGAGAGAGCGAGAGAGAGGGAGCTAACAGGGAGCTCTCTCTACCTGCCCCGCCCCGCCCCCTCTCTCAAACTAGTTTTTTGTGTGCATCTTTTTACTTTCTCCCTCTCTCTCTCTCTCTCTCTCTCTCTGTCTCTGTCTGTCTCTCTGTAACATTAGGTAAACTGAGGTTAGTCTTTGTACTATCGTAACAAACTGATAAAGGAAAACTGGCTTGGCAATGAAAATCTTTGCAAACTTACTGCCAGTGAATTTGTATAATCGAAAAAAACAGTATTTAAGAAATTCTTAAACTACTGCCACATTTTAACTCATCGTCTAAAATCTAGGACGGCCTTTGCAACATTAGGTAAACCGATGTTTGCGTATGTGCGTATGCATTCCTATTTTTTTGCTTCTTTCACTCGACTGGTAAACTTTATGGCATTATGAAGGTGTTATGGGATAGCAATTTTGTTTAAATGAGGATGGTAGTAGGAAGGGTCTTTTTACTTTGTTTATAAGGGAATAATATGGTGGTCAGGGGATCGAGAAGTTAATTTTGTTTATAAGGAATTTAAATTGTATTTGTTTATACTCCCTTCTTTTACATCCTACCCCTGCCCTGTGCTGATGAATAACTATGAGCGCTGGTCATTCAAAACGGTGTGTGGGTTAGTAGGTGAAAGGGTTTTGGATAGTATAGGTGCGGGGTAATGGATAATAGTCCTCTGAGTATTGGTGAGTAAGTGTGGTTTTAACATTACACCCGTTAGACCATTCTCATGTCAAATTCCCGTTAGACGTCATAGTGCCATACCCATCTAAATTTCACGTTAGACGCCATAGTGCCATTCTGTAAAGACGGCCTAATGTTAATTCCCAAAACCCCCATGTGACATTTGTATTCCCCAAGTGACATCTGCACATTAAATTCCCGTTAGAGGTCAGAGTGACATTGCCATGTTAAATTCCCGTCAAGGGCAGAGTGTCCCACGTATATTAAACCTACGGCGTAAGGTTGATTCCCGTTAGAGGCTAGAGGGTCATCTGCATGTTAAATTCCTAGAGAACCCTCACAATGTTAAATTGCCCTTATGCCCCAGAGGGACCTATACGCGTTAAACCTATGGTCATTTTTAACATACGATTTCCTGTTTACGGCCAAACATATCTGTAATGTAACAATGTTACATTTCCCGCCAAACAGATCCATCATGTTAAACCTTGCTACATTTTTAACAGAGGATTTTCCATCTTGTCGCTATAATCCACAGACATGTTTAACACAGGAGTAAAAGGACTCCTGTGTTAAAGGGGTCTGTGGAATATAGCGACGAGATGGAAAATCCTCTGTTAAAACTAGCCAAAAAGTCGCCAAGTGTCATCGTATACTATACTACTCCAATCTGCAGTGAAGTGATCTGGTGTTATAAGGGAAACAAAGTGGTAGAAATGGATCATATTTAAACAAGATCAATGGTCTCTTATCAAGTGTGCAAGCTCTTTTAAAGGGTCTTCCAAGAGGGATGAATAAGTCTTTGAAGAATACTTTTTAAGCGCTTACTCACCTTAATACTGTCTAGCAGACTTACTTAGGAAAAGATTGTTCTTCTTCCTTTTGCTAACGTTTTCCTGATCCTATAGTTTTTATATGTATAATGTTACTTTATTCCAATTATGGCATTAGAGCACGTGCAAGACAATTGTACTAACTCTTTAACCATTTAGTTTGAGGGAAAAAGAGCAAAGGAAAAGAAAAGTAACGTTAATGATATTACAACAAGTTTCCTATTGGACTTAAAGTACTTGATAGTACAGGGGCCAGTTGCAGTTCTATTGGCGAGTTTGTCATTCCGACGCAATAAGTCTGCTTACCATATTAAGCGAATATAGAGAGTTTTGGATACAACCCGGATAGTTCGACATATAATACGCCACACGAGAAGACAATCAGTGTTTGTAACTGTTTCTTAGTTATTATTGTTGTTATGCGCATGCGCTCATTACGTTTAAATGTAAACAGGAGAACACCATCGAGACATTGAAGGTTATTTGAGACAATATAATCGTGTCTGCAAGTTTCTGTTCTTACAAGTTATGGGCACGAGAACACAAAACAAGATTGGGCTTTTCATCACTAAGTTTCACTGTGATGGTATGAATAACATCTAAGTTTATTTTTGGATGAGCTGTCAGGTTAAATAGTTAATGCACCTATAAGATTGTACTAAATTGATTTAGTTTATGAATAGTTATATCATAGCGAAACTTGACACGTACAGGATATCTTAATGCGTATCGTTATAGAGACAACCACTCTAATGAGCAAACTGGCTCAATTTAACTCTGTTGAAAGAAGAGATGAGTGTGCCACTTTCGGCACCACCATACACACACAGACAGTGACAGAGAGAGAAAGAGATAAATATAACTCTCCTTAGCTTTAAGCAGGTGATCTACCGACAATGAAGACGATATAGTTGGCACACGAAGTTACAATTGAAATACAAACAGAGGAAAATTCATAAAAATTAGACTTTCAAAAGCACGCAGCCAGAGACATGTATTTAGTACCTGCTTGATATTTCGTCCTATTTTAGAAAATATTTGCTGTCTTATAGCAGACGTAATTTATATTAAAAATTATGTCATGCTGAGTTTATTTTTTTACGGTAACTAAAAAGACGAATGTCGCATCTTTAATCACAGAGAAAATCATGTGAAACAGGATAACTAATGCACAGGATGTATAAATAGTACAACTACTGCTACTACTACTGCTACTATACTAATAATAAGATAGAAGAAAGATTTCAGTATAAAAAGTGTAAGAAACAGTGGGTAAAGAATAAACAGGAAAATCTTAAGGATTTAAACGCTTTAAACAGATCATTTATACGACCAAAATGCACATCTATTTTCTTCGTCTGTAATGTTATTTAACAAGACGGTGAAAAACTCACCGAAAATTAGTTTGATTTATTATTATTATTATAAACGTATAGTGTAACAATACCTAACTCAATCGCACTGCGTCAACTGGCTTCCGAAATTTTCGAAATGAAAATCTTGAAGATAAAAAATATTTAGAAGAAAGAAATACTTTTCAAATTGAAGGGGAAAGACCAGATCAGTTTCAAATATCGACTATTGCAATATTCCAATGTCATAACATTCGTTTATGTTTGAATCGTAGATTATGCAATACAACTATAAAAGTCAAAGATATAACAACACATATACAATTATGGACGTACACATTAAACGTACAGTGCATAATACAATTTCTAAATCTTCAGTTTTTAACTCCAATTATGTGAAAATTACATATTGCACATACAACTTTACGATAAAGTATGTCTCAAAGTGGGCTTATATGTTTGAGTGAGTCATACGTTCTAATTCTAAGGTGTTCACCTACCTCTGGGATGAACCGTTAGACCGCAGTGTCCAGCAATATGTCCAATACTCCAACCATTAGGAGAAAATCAGAATCAATAGAAGGCCGAAGGTATAGAGAACTTGATTCTCTGTATCTGTAAGTTATGTTATTGATGACTAGAATACGTGTGCGCTTCGGTCAGAGGTTAGTCGATAGCTGTCTGTTGCTTGAGAGGAGTGCAAGATATAACAAATATCCTTTTATCATACTAATCGATTTAGTTAGGAATCAAAACGTGCGTCCTGAAATAGCTTGAAGATCCTCCTTACACTGGTTAAGGATTACCTAAGTTCTTCTAATTTTCTAAGTAAATGCTATCTCTCAATTAGTAAGCGGACGGCATTTTCTTAAAAAAGTAATTACAATATTTAAGCCATTACTTTTCGTCTCCACGCCCTGGAGGAAATGTTCAGGTAGATATTTGATAGTCGCAGAAGTTAAATTGTAGCTAAGAGATTATACTGATCGTGACTATTAATATAATGTAGACTATAGTTGAGATACTATACTGACCGTGACTATTAACATAATCTAGTCTATAGCTTAGATACTATACTCACCGTGATATTTACATAATCTAGACTATAGTTTAGAGATTATACTGATCGCGGCTATTAATATAATGTAGACTATAGTTGAGATACTATACTGACCGTGACTATTAACATAATCTAGTCTATAGCTTAGATACTATACTCACCGTGATATTTACATAATCTAGACTATAGTTTAGAGATTATACTGATCGCGGCTATTCATATAATATAGACTATTTGGACTGCCTGATGAAACTGATGAGGATAAAATGTCAGGACAGGGTCCCAGACACTGGGGTTCTCCCATGGGCAGCCATTTCAAGCAGCCACACTCTGCTTATGAAATCACAGATGAGATGGGCAGGCCACGTCACCAGGATATCAGAAGAACGACTACCAAAGATCTTCTACGGCGATCTGAACAAGGGAAGGCAATCTCCGGGTTGTCAAAAGAAATGCTTCAAAGATTCCCTTAAGTCATCCTTGAAACACTTCAACACTGACCCTGCGTCTTTGGAAGATCTCGCACATCATCGCCCAACTGGCGAAGTCTCAATCATACTGGAGTTAGAAATTTTGAACTGAGGAGAATTACAGAGACAATGCGGAGTGTGAATCTCATAGCTGCAGCACGTCCTCTATAGATCAAACAACTTCAAGCAGCATCTCCTATCCAGTGAGCCACATACAGTTCAGAGCACATATTGGCCTGATCAGCCAATCACGTACTGACAGAAACCAAACAAGTTAGTAATGTCATGGTCATCTTCGAACTCGAAGGACGAAGTACAAAACAAATGTAGACTATAGTTTAGAGATTATACTGACCGTGACTATTAATATAATCTAGACTATTAGAGATTATACTGACCGTGACTATTGATATAATCTAGACTATTAGAGATTATACTGACCGTGACTATTAATATAATCTAGACTATTAGAGATTATACTGACCGTGACTATTAATATAATCTAGACTATTAGAGATTATACTGACCGTGACTATTAATATAATCTAGACTATAGTTATTAAATTAATTAGATGTACAAAATATCCTTGCAATTGTCTAATCCGAAGCAAAGTACTTGCATCGCATTTAAAGGCCTGTCAGTTCATACATACCTTGCAAAAGTTGAAGCATTCTTTCAATTTTTCTCAAATATTTTCAAACATTATTGAACAAGCTGATATCTACTTGGTCCAAGACGAATGGAAGAAAGACAACAAAACCGCATTATTCATACAATTAGGATTGGTACCTCGTAACCCAGGACATTTTTATTTTGTATACTGATTAACATTTTAACTGGTTTACAAAAAATGCATCGCATGCATTTAATGATCTGTAAAAAGACAGACGGATGGAAGAGTAGCAACAACATTGCTTTCTTCATACAATTATTATATTTACCATGGATCCCAGGGCACAATTTTATATGACGATCAACATTTGAATAGGCTTGCTAATCATGAATTGTATACACATATTGGTGCAAGGTTTCACAATTAGTCAAGGCGGTGTCATTTCCAGTAACTTACTGGGAAACCTTAACACTATTCAAATCCGGCCTATGAGTGCTCGTGAGAAGAAATAAATGGAAAATAAGGAGTTCGCTTAATTTAGCATTCTTCCATTACAAAACGGGCAAGCACATAACATGAATATATAAAAAAAAAAGAAAATTAGAATTAAAATTTTTTAAAATAAAAATTCATACCGTGAATCCTATTTTCATTTAGAATAATATATTGCATATCGATATCGGTATATCTGTCCGAAGTTTGTTTAGATAGACATCCAGCATGCTTATGACAATTAAGAGACGATAACTGAACCTTTAGTATGATAATTAGTATTGTGTGTCCAATGTACATTGATCCATCATGGTCAAGGAATATGCGTAATTTAAAACACAGTTCTTTTGACGCTAAACCACTGCAAGTTAGAGACTGCTCAATATTTAGCGCAAGAACAAATTCCAACTAGTGTAAGGTATTGATCAGAATAATTGAGTTTTGCCTAAATTTCAGTGGGATGATAAAGAGGGGACCAAATCAAAGTTTTATTATTCTTCGTGTACATTTGTATGAGTAATTATAGTGTAATCTTAATACAGAACCTAATAAAAGGAACTTACTGCATGTAAGCTATGTGTATTGCTTATTCTTATGTTAGCTGAGTTTTTTTGGAATAGAACAAAATGCATACAACGTTTAAGTTTCATCATTCTATAGATAGTTTTGATCGAAGAGCTTTGTTAAAATAGTTAATATAATCAGAAATGGATGGGTGTAAATATATCTGTATCGACAATTAACCGTGTGCCGACCGTTTCCTTCGAATATATTACAGTCGCTCGCAGCCATCCAAGTTTTCTTCTCTCTAACAGATTCCTTCCCAAATGGTTAATAATGTTAAAAATATCACTATTGGCAAAAATAGCAATGAAGTCAGGGGATTGCTAGGCGACAAGGTACAGAGAATTAACTTTAGAAACCTTAATTATTATTGAGAATAGTGTACGAAATAATAAAACAATGATACGGTATAAGTTATGATGATGAAGTACGTAGAAGCCGTCATAGTATTTTTCTTATATTCAAAGGCTTCCATAAAGACGAATGTATAAGGTTAGGTTGTTGTTGGTATTTCTAAAATATGTCCCAAACTACCTCTTCGACAATTACATCCGTTCTAAACCGCTGAGTTTGTTTTATTTTATTTTTAACGCTTTTAAATGTAAGAGTCACGTTTTCATCAGTTATGATGAAGTAAAATATGGTCCATAATTAAATAAAATACTAAAAAACAAACAAAAAAACCCCAACAAACAAACAGGTTCTGACAAAATATTGTCCTGTTTTACCCATGCATGCAAGAGGAGCAACTATGTAGTATTTAAATATGGGTAAGATAGTGACACTGTTGTAAATTTTAGGCACTTACCATTTATTCGTGTTTGGGGAGGGGAGATCAAATATCCTGTATCTCGCCCCACATGTGTGAGCCGAGTAAACTTAAAATAGCAAAGAAATGAAAAAGAACTTTCATAGAATTTTAAAAAAACAAATGCCGGAATGTGCCTGATGATAATATTTTCTTAGTAAGCAATTAACAATTAAGTGGCAATTCAAATACTTGTTTCACATTTTTAATGTTGCTGTGTATGCTGCTCAGAAACTGCAAAATAAAAATTAGACCATAAAATTGAAGTATAAAGATGAAGTGATTTTGTGTCGTTTCGGCATGGTGTTTCAAGTGTTCAGTCAATTTAAGATGTGCATTAGCATAAGCCATTATCCAGGTCAAGAATTCTAACTATGCTTATCAAGATGTGGTTTTCAGTCTATTCAAGAAAAGAGCAATCTAGTCAATCAAGAAAAAATACCTCTCACCAATCCAGACTGACCTTCGTACCTGACAGTAACCGGTCTAGATATTTATATAATCAGTCTTCACAAGGGAAATAATTCTTTAAATTTTACTTTGACTGCACACTTATGAACAAGCAAATACAATTTTACCAATGCAATAACTAATAATCATTCAGGAACAGAATAATAGACATACCATCTCTTTGAGCAGTTTCAAATAATTCACACATATTGAATCGTTTTACTATTCAGCTCATGGAGTCTAATAAGTATCACATGTTTTCTTTACTTTAGGTATGCGTCAACTATTTTCAACAAATACATTGGGGAAATTTTTTTTAACCTCATACTAAGAAGTAGTCATGCCTGATTGCTTCTGGCACATTTAAGCGTTGAGTGGATTATATTATTTTAAGTTGAAAATTGCGTGTAGCCATGAACATGAGATATAAAAATAAAAACAGGTACAAAAATGTTATATCAAAGGACTTTTCTGATTAATTCTCGTATTAGATTTCAATCAATAAATTCCAGTTGGTGACTTAATCATCAAATAAGTAGAAGTTAGCTTATTCGTGTACTTCTCGGAAACCACAAAGTGTCAACTAATATATGCACGTGTTGATTCGCCATTAAAAGTTTATATATATATATATATATATATATATATATATATATATATATATATATATATATATATATATATATAAATAAAGCTTTATACATAAATAAAGCTGATAACTGTAAAGAAGTTGGTTCCTTTAAATATTGACTCGGATCAAAATCAGGAACATCGTTATTGAAAGCACATATATCAATGGATGATAGATTTGATAGTCAATACATACATAATTTCAATAATCAGTTTGTTTTGTGGAAAGTGATAAATATTTGATGAATAAAACATGTCACCTGTCACGCAAAAAAGACGGCATTTTGTAACTGTATACAACAGTCATAGCGCGCTTGTAATCTAGTTACTTTCGGTGGAACCATCTTTAATCCTGAACTAGTTAAGTCGATATATGTGTTGTGCAATGCCTTTAAATCACACGTGGTCTTCTCTTCCGCAATCAACAATAGTCGGTTTTCACACAAGCGAATGACACCTCGGACATTTTTTGTTTTCATCTAAAAATTATCATCACATCCTTATTAAACAAACCATTCATATTCTTGAGTCAAAAATACAATTTTGAACTTGACCACATGCTTGGTATTTGTAAAACAATCAACAATCAAGTCTTAAGAGTAAATACATGTATTTTGAAAGGAAATATTGCATATCTGGAATTGTTTTCAAGCAAACTTTTTCCATCTGCTTATTCTCACCGTAAAAACGCCCCTAAACAAGACATAAATAATTAATGATGTCAACGAAACGGTTCCCTATTTTCATACCTGCATTCACAATTGCTCTCTCTGTAAACCAGGAAAGCATTATATTTCGACCTACTTTGGGAAAATATTTTCTGCCTTATAATAAAGGTAAACTAGAAGAAAAATTCCCATCGTTCAAAATCAAATTATCACATGCTGAATTATTCTATTAGGCTACCATCAACAGCCCCCTCTCCCACCCTTCTCCAACCCACATAACGAAAAAACCCCAGAACAAAACAAAAACAAATGTCGCATCTGTAAGAAAAGCGAGAAACACGTTAAACGGGATAAATAATGAACATGATGGAACACTGATACTGCTCCTACCACTGATACTTCTACTACTTAGAGTAACGATAAAGAAGAAGTAAAAGTTGGATATGAAAATCGTAGAAAAGAGTATGTACCACAGTTTTAAGAATTACCAGAAAAACAAACGGTGAAACTTTATACGCGAAAAGCATATCGTTTACATCGCAAAAAATAAAAAACTATTTCTTTGTTTTAATGTTTGTAAAACTCAGCTAGAAATGCGTTAGCTATAGTCAAGTTAGTATAGACATACATTGTAACAATACCTATTGTAGTCATACTGCGTCAATTGGAAATTCGAGATGAGAATGCAACAAATAATACAAAAATAGTTCTCCAGCCAAAACAGCAAGTAAATTAAAACCAGTTTGAAACTTTTGACTACAAAAATTATTAAAAAAATAAAAAAATTGACTATCACGACGTGTCAAGGTCTTAACATTCGTGTATGTTTGCATTATAGATTCTGAGATAAAAGATTTAAGAATCAAAGATGTAACAAGATAGCAAGATATGGGTGTACACATCAAACATGCAATGAATAATATTATTCCTAAATCCAACAGTTGTTAAAATATAATTAAAAATGAGTGGGTTTATATTATTGAGTGATTACACCCAAATTCTGAAATAATTACCTACCTGTTGAATGAACTATAAGGCCGCAGTGAGGATCAGTACGTCTTATACAACCATAATAACTCGATGGCAATGGATATAGAGAACTTTGGTTCCGTGAGTCGTTGCTTTATAAATGAACGATATTAGTAAGTTATGCTGGTGATCATCGGAGTACCTGTGTGCTTCGGTTAGTGGTTAATTGATAGCTCTCTGTTTCTTGAGTGACGTGTAAGATATAACGGAGGTCCAGATACAATACAAACGTGTCTCCTGAAATAGCTAGAAGACCATTACATTGGTGAAGATATAACGCTCTCACAATAAAATATGTTTCTTTGAAAAATATTTCGGATGCAAAATTACAGACGGACTTTTCAATTTCTCAGTAAATGTAATCTCAAAATTAAGAAGAGAATATAATTTCTTTCAATTTATTAAAATATATAAAATATTATTTTTCTTCTGCACCACCCGGTGGAAATGTTCATGTCGAAAATTGATAGCGGCAGAAGTTAAACTGCACATAAAAGCCTAAAACATTATGAGAGCATATTGACTATGAATATTGACAAAATATATACTATATTCATTAAATTAATTAAGTCGATAAGGTATCATTGACATTGCATAAGAAGATATATATATATATATATATATATATATATATATATCTCCAAGACGGATGATAGAATGGAAACGAAATTGCTTTCTTCATAGAATTATAATATGTGCCACGTATTACAGGGCACTATTTTGTATGCTGACTTTAATAGGCATGATAATGACAACTTGTATGCACATATTATTGCAAAGATACAAACAATTAATTAAGGCAGTGTAATTTTCAGTAACTTATTCCATATATTAATAGAATTTCCAAAGACGCCTATACATGGTTTGGAACCTAAAGATATTTTCTAAATTATGAACCACATATCTCTTCAAAAGATACATCCGTTCAAAACCGATGAATTTGTTATCGGTTCTTTTACTTTTATAAATTAAGATCACGTTCCTTTGGCTATAGTTTCTTACAAAATAATACAAGATCGTTTTATCAGATATGATGGAGTAATACATGGTCCATAATTTATAAACAAAATTAACAATCATACAAAGCTGTTTCGTAATAATTGCTTCCTGAACTTGTAGCGTTAAATTCGTTTATGTTATATTAGGCTGAAATTTGCTTCTATTTATAGATATGAAATTTCCAATAGAATGAGGTAAAAATGTACGAATGTTCTGCTAGAGGATTTTTCTGATCCATTTACTTATTGTATTACAATCAACAAATTACAGCAAGTATAATCATTAAATTTTTTTTAGTTTGCTTCTGCTCTTCCGGGAAACTACAAATCAGCAACTAATATATGCGCTTATTGATTCACAATTTAAAGTTTCTACATAAATAATACGATGACTGGAAATCAATATTGATTCTCATAAAAATGAGGAACATCATAACTGAAAACACATTGTAGCAATGAATGATAGATTTGACAATCAATAAATATATAATTTCATTAATTAATTTGTTTTGTAAAAGAGCTAAAATTGTATGGATGCAACATGTCAAATGTCATGCGAAAACAGCATTTTATAACTGTATAAAATAGGCATGGTGCGCTTACAGTCTAGTTAGTAACGGTGGAAGCATCCTTCATCCTGAACTAGTTTCCGGAAAATCTATGTTATGCAATACCTTTGAAGCAGCAATATTAGGTACTCACATCATCGAATGTCCTCTATGAAAGTTATGAACTTGAACTAAAAATTATCGCAAGAATCTATTTCAATAAGCCATTAATTGATTTTAGTCAGAAACGCAATTGGGCTTAACCGTCAGTTTTTTCTTCGTGAACAATCAAGCCATTTCTTAAGAAGATATACCTAATTTACACGAAATATCGCAAAACTCTAATATTGTTTAAAGCTCAATTTTTTATCCTGGTTTTTCTTATGTTAACATGATCCAAAATAGTTGTATAAAAACCAGTAATATCAACAAAACAGTTCATATTTCCATACCTGTTTTCGAGATTGATCATCCTAAAACCCAGAAAACTCAGGATTTTCTTTAGTTCAAAATTATATTCCGGTAAAATGCCTACTCGCAATTATCAGAATGCACCTGATTTATAAACTACAGCTTATATGACAACCGTCTGTTTACACTAAACGTATGTTTTCAATAATAATTACATTCAATTCGGACAAACATTATATCAGCTGTCCCCATTTTATGAAATTACCCCTTTTCAATGAAATGAGGTGTTTTAGCATACACTAAAGTAAATTCAGACATGGACATCATTTAAACAGTATCAGTGATCTCTTATCAGGTGTGCGAGATTTATTTAAAGGTCATTCAAGATGGAATAAATTTATGAAGCCTTTGAAGAACACATTGTCCTCATCCTTATTTGTTGTAGCAGACTTACGTTGGTCAACTATGTTTCTCTGACTTATAGAGATTTTTCTTGTTCCACGATTTTTCAAGGTGTTTAATATCACGTTATTCATCCTGAGTCGGATTACTTCATATGAAGGATATTGCTATTAAAGTGCAATGTTTTGTAAATCAAATTCATGACGTGACACGCATCGAAGATAATAGCTGTCTAGATTGGAGAGACTACATAATTTTGTTTATATTGAATATTGACAAGCATTCATCGAATTCGAGCAAGACAATTGTCCTTATTGTGTTAATTACGTAATCAACATTTATTTGTAAATAATATAATTGGATCACTCCTTTGTAGATGATGTCTTGTAGAAAGTGCACAACCCTTCTTTTTCTTGCGTTTATTACCAAGAACAACACATCAGTCTGTTTCAGTCCCACACATCATATAGTAATTTAACTTTAAAAACCTTCTTGAATAGTGATACAATGCTTCCATATGAAGTAAATATTCGTATTTCAATGCCATTCATAAATTTATTGAAACGTGAAAAAGATTTGCTTAACCGCACCTATTACTAACACGCATGCACTTTTAAAGGTCAAGAATAGCTCTAAACAGCAATTCCCTTTCTTTGAAACGATTGGACATCGCTTCTGCGTAGACTCGCTCTACAAGGAGGTGCTGATCATTCTTAATCTCGCGTTTTTCCTTCTATTATTTTGTTTTTGTCCTTTCTTTCCTACTTTTGTCAGCTTTATTCACAATGCCCTACACATTCTAATTTAAAGGTTTCACCTTAAATCTTCTTACTTTTTGTATCCTCGTCTTTGACTATTTAGCAATTAAACATTTATGTCATTAAAACTAAATAACATCTACCATATATTCACATATATTTAAAATACATATACATATAAATACATATATTTTAAATGTTTGTGGAAGAACATTATAAACCATTGGCTTTTGTTCTAATCTTTGACCTTCTATATTGTATATTTTGGATTTTCTAACTACAAATTTATGAAATAAAATATGTTTAAAATAATAATCTATTGCATATACACATAACTGTCAGAAGATTTCTTTCGATAAACGTCCTATATCATATTGATAATGAATAGTCTGAGCGTCCTCTGTTTGTTTTAACCCCATGTTAGATGTTTTGATAGTAATGTCGGGGTGGGAGATGAAAGTGTATTCTGCATCGAAAACCTGGAGTCATCGAAACCTCGTGGTAGTGGCATACTTGGCGACCCTGTATGAACCCCTACCTACCTAAAATCGATACGTGGATAATGTAGTTTATCGTTCATAACAGCTTAGACATATTGTTAGTGTCTTTAATAAGCTGACTGTTACGACTCTATGGTCTAAGAAAAATGTAACAGAAAGAAAGTGAAACCAACAAATCAAGTAAAAAATCAACAAGCAATTTATTACTAGATAATTAAAATGAAAAATCAAAAAGTCACTTACAGTAATGTGTTTTGAAATCCTAATAATCCAATAAGAATGATTGTTCTAATCACAAATCCTAAATATAGAATGTTCCGAATTCACGGCTGTGTCCTTGAATGTTATGATGTGCTAATGGTCTCCAAAGGCCTGATGTACTAGAAATCTTGATGTGCTGATGTCAAAATGAAGTATTCCAAAATCTCTGAATAAGTTCAGTTAAATTCCAAAATCATTAATTACAAATCCAAAATCCAAAAGTTTATGAGCACTGTTATAATCCAATGAATATTTAAAATAATTCCTCTCTTAGAATTTGTAATGAATTTTCACAACTGTAATAGCTCTTTACAAGACTGATGGTAATGTCAAAACTGAATAAATGTAAACCAAAAATGGCATATATAAAGATTGGTCACATGACAGAATGTTCTAGAATGTGTCATCTTAATGGAATTTTACTTGTAAACAAAATTCAACCTTGACCTTCAAATTGAGAAAACATATTGATCAAAACAACCTAATTCAAGGACACTAGTTAAACATTTTTTTCCTGATAACATTAAGATTTAAGCAAATATTAAAGTGAAGAAACATTTATAATTTCCTAAAATTTTTATAATATTATATAAACATCATACATAACACCTCCCCTCATAAAGAAAAAGAAAGATTTATATAATAAAGCTTTCTTTTGAATATACATCTAATATTATAATAACCAAAATTACATAAGAACATGTTTTATGATACTGGACTTAATTACATCAAGCAATATTACATTTCTAGGCACGTGAGAGTGCATCTGCAATCACATTGTCTTTTCCCCTGATGTGTTTGATGTCGATGTTATATTCCTGCAATATCAAACTCCATCTCAACAATCTCCGATTTTTATCTTTCATTTTGTTGATGAAAGTAAGGGGATTGTGATCACGGTACACAATAATTGGAGAAAGAGCTGAGGTAACATACACTTCAAAATGCTGTAAAGCCAATATCAAAGCCAAACATTCCTTCTCAATTGTGGAATAATTTTTCTGGTGCTTGTTTAGTTTTTTAGAAAAATAACACACAGGGTGATCCACACCACTTTTGTCTTCCTGAATCAATACTCCACCAACCCCTACATCACTTGCATCAACAGATAATTTAAATGATTGGCTAAAATTTGGTGCAGAAAGAACTGGTGCATTCTTAAGCATGGCCTTTAACTTGTCAAAAGATTCCTGACACTTGTCAGACCAATGAAATTTGGTTTTCTTACTCAATAAACTTGTCAAAGGTTCAGCAATTTTGGAAAAATTGAAACAAAATTTCCGATAATATCCAGCCATACCTAGAAATCGCATCAGTTGCTTTTTACAAATTGGAACTTGAAATTCAGAGATAGCTTTGACCTTAGCTTCTATAGGTTTAACTTGACCTTGTCCCACAATATGTCCTAAAAATGTGACACAAGCATGGCAAAACTCACTTTTGCTCAAATTAATTGTCAGATTCGCATCGCTGAGTCGATCAAAGAATTTTCGAATGGTTTCCAAATGATCTTCCCAGGTGTTGTTGTAGATAATGACGTCATCGATATAAGCGTCACAATTATCAAGACCAAATGTTATCATGTTCATCAGACGTTGAAACGTTGCAGGTGAATTTTTCATTCCAAACGGCATGACTTTATATTGATAAAGTCCATCTGGAGTTACAAATGCTGAAATTTCTTTTGCCCTTTCCGTCAATGGAATTTGCCAGAATCCTTTTAAAAGGTCAAACTTGGTGACATATTCCGCATTTCCAATTTTATCAATGCAATAGTCCCTTCTTGGGATTGGAAATGAATCAGTTTTGGTGACACTGTTGACTTTTCTATAGTCTGTACACATACGGAATGTATTATCTGGCTTGGGAACAAGAATACATGGTGAACTCCAGTTACTTTTACTTGGTTCTATGAAATCATTCTCCAGTAGATACTGAATTTCTTTCTTCAGATAGTTCTGTTTGAGAGGATTCATCCTATAAGGATGCTGTTTCACAGGCGCAGAATCTACAATGTCAACGTCTTGATAAATTTTACTTGTTCGTGTTGGAACATCAGGAAACAAGTGCTCATAGTCATGTAATAGCTGTTTTAGTTCATTTCTTTCCTGTTGTTGTAGATGTGAACGTTTCTGGTCTAGGTTGTTCAATATTTCTGAATTCCGAAGATTGGTTATACCAGAGTCACTATAGTATGATCGTATTCAATCGTTGATATCTTCACTGTGTGGGACAGGTACAACTAAATTAACTAAATAATTAGCTGAGCTATCTCTGTCAAAATATTCCTTTAACATATTTATATGACAAAGTTGTTTCTGTTTCCGTCTCCCAGGAGTGTTAATGATATAATTTAAGTCATTTACTTTCTTTTCAACGGTATAAGGACCATAAAATTTAGCCTGAAGAGGATTCTGAGGTATGGGAAAGAGAGCCAGAACTTTGTCACCAGGTTTAAAACTCCTTTCCTGTGAATTTCTGTCATACCTTAATTTCATTTTTGACTGGGTAGTGTGAAGATTAGTTCTTGCTACTTCACAGGCCTTTGACAACTTGTATTTGAAATCAGAGACATAATCAAGAAGATTAATCTTTGAATCTTCATTTGAAAGAAGTTTCTCTTTCAATAATTTCAATGGTCCACGGACAGTATGACCAAAAACTAGCTCAAAGGGACTAAAACCCAACGACTCTTGAACTGATTCCCTAACAGCAAACAACAACAAATGAACACCCTCATCCCAATCCTTTTCTGTATCAAAGCAATATGATCGAATCATATTCTTCAAAGTTTGATGAAATCTTTCCAAAGCACCTTGACTTTCAGGGTGATATGCGGAAGATTTAAACTGTTGGATGCCTAATTCATGCATAACTTGTTGGAAAATTCCAGACATAAAATTTGACCCTTGATCCGACTGGACAGATTTGGGAAGGCCAACAAGTGTCAAAAACTTCACAAAGCATTCACAATAGTTTTAGTTTTTATATTTCTCAGAGGAATTGCCTTTGGAAATCTTGTAGATGCACACATGATGGTCAACAAGTATTGGTTGCCTGACTTGGTTTTAGGTAAAGGACCAACACAGTCTACTATTATTCTACTAAATGGTTCATCAAATGCAGGAATAGGTTGCAGATGAGCCTTAGGTATCTTCTGATTGGGTTTTCCTACCATTTGACAAGTGTGACAAGATCTGCAGTATTTAGAAACATCACTTTTGAGTTTCGGCCAATAAAAATGATTCAAGATCTTGTGATAAGTCTTACGGACTCCTAAATGACCAGCCAAAGGAGTTTCATGGGCTAAATTAAGAATTTCCTGTCGATATGACTTAGGAACAACAATTTGATAGCTCACTGACCACTCGTCACCAGCGGGTACATCAGGTGGTCTCCATGTCCTCATAAGGACCCCATTTTTCACAAAGTAACACACTGGAACTTGTGTGGCTTCAGTTTCACTAATAGCCCTCTGAAACAAACAAGATATCTCGGGATCTTGCTCCTGTTCAACGACAAGGGATTGTCGTTTGTCATCCTGATTAGAACAAAGAGAATGAGTTGCCAAAAGAGGATCACCGTGATCAATACCATTTGATTGATCAATACCTGAGGAAAAAGTGACCTCATCAAAAGACTGACCAATACATGTGTCAGCTAAAGGAATAATATCCTGATCAACATCACTCTCAAGAGCTCTTTTTGCCATAGCTCTAGTAACTGCACAAGCAGGGTACAAATCAGGGATTTCAGTTTCGACAGGATCAACTTTCTGATCCAAACAAGGCTTGTCAGTTACAAGTGGATTAACCACAACCTTATCTCCAGCTAGGTCATTGCCTAGTAATAAATGAACACCCTCTATGGGTAAAGAAGTCACTGCCCCAACAGTCACAGGTCCAGAAACTAAGTCTGATGCCAAATTTACACAATGAAGAGGAACATTTACAAAGCCGCACTCTACTCTCTGAACAAGAACACTTTCACTTGAAGAAGACTCCTCAGACAAAGGCAAAGTACCTGATAATAAAAGACTCTGAGAAGCTCCAGTGTCCCTTAATATTTTAATTGGGATAGGTTTGGCAGAATCACCAATAAGTGATATAGAACCTTCTGACATGAATGGTTCATAAGCCTCCAAAATAGAATCAGACGGGGGTTTGTTTGACCCAACAAATGTATTGTTTTCAATATAAGACCGTGACCTTGACCTCGTAGAAATAAGAGCATTTGGAAAAGCTCTGTCTTTACTCTGTTGCTTATTTTTCAACTTGAAGCAATCAGAAATAACGTGCCCTTTCGTTTTACAATAAGTGCACGTAGGAAGAGATAAGAATTTCTGATCAGTCTTATCAGATGTTTGATTCCTAACAGTTGTGCTGTTGTGAAATTTGGAAGTACTCGAATGAAATTGAAATGGTTTTTTACCAGAAAACTGCTGAGAGGACGATTTATTACCAAATGAAATTTTGTGAGTCAAGGAATAATCATCAGCCATACGAGCAGCATTTTCCAAAGTTTCCACATTCTGCTCGTCAAGATAGGTTTTAACATCACTATGGATGCACCTCTTGAACTCTTCAATTAATACGAGCTGTCTGAGGTTATCATAACCTTGATCAACTTTCTTGGCTGAGCACCACCTATCAAATAGTTGTTCTTTATCCCTTGCAAATTCGACATGAGTTTGTCCAGTTTCTTTTCTACAATTCCTAAACCTTTGTCGATATGCCTCTGGTACCAACTCATAAGCTTTCAAGATGTACTCCTTAACCACATCATAATCAGTGATTTGTTGTACTGACAGTGAAGTGTAAACTTCACGAGCTTTGCCAATAAGTACACTTTGTAATAACAAAGTCCAATGCTCTCTGGGCCATTTCAAGTTTTCAGCTATTTTCTCGAAATGAAGAAAGTATTTATCTACTTCTTTTTCCTGAAAAGGGGGTACTAACCTAATATATCTAGTAACATCAAAACCTGGACTTGTGTTTAAAGGAGTGGAGTGTGCTCTGTTTGCCAGTTCTAATTCTCTTAACTTAAATTGCATTTCCCTTTCTTCTCTTTGCATCTGCATCTGCATTTGTATTTGTCTATCTTCTTTCTCTCTCTCTCTCTCTCCATCTGCATCTCTTCTTTTTCTCTCTCCATCTGCCTCTCTTCTTTTTCTCTCTCTCTGAATCTGAAGCTTTGCCAATTCTAAATCCATCTGGTTCTTTAACTCTAATTCCCTTAATTTCCTGTCAGAACCAGATACAGGCTTTCTCTTCAAACTTAAAGCACTATTTTCAAAAATTCCCTTTCCTACTAAATACTGAATCAAAATAATCTTTATCTCCTGTTTTGTCAATGATACGTTTGCCTCAGATAGACTGTATTTTCTGGCAAGCTCGAGCAACTCATCCTTTCTCATGCACTCTAACCCCTCCTGGGTAGGTTTTGAAATGAAATTCTGAACATTAGATGCCATTGTAAATGCTTGTTGGTTTCACACAAAAAAATTTCTTTATTTAAAAATCTTTGCCAAAGACAAAAAAAATTCAGAGACAAAATCAATATGAATTTTAAAGATAAATTTAATATCTCTAATATGCTTCAAAGAAATTCAATCCCGGAACGACGAGCCCCCAATTTCTGTTACGACTCTATGGTCTAAGAAAAATGTAACAGAAAGAAAGTGATACCAACAAATCAAGTAAAAAATCAACAAGCAATTTATTACTAGATAATTAAAATGAAAAATCAAAAAGTCACTTACAGTAATGTGTTTTGAAATCCTAATAATCCAATAAGAATGATTGTTCTAATCACAAATCCTAAATATAGAATGTTCCGAATTCACGGCTGTGTCCTTGAATGTTATGATGTGCTAATGGTCTCCAAAGTCCTGATGTACTAGAAATCTTGATGTGCTGATGTCAAAATGAAGTATTCCAAAATCTCTGAATAAGTTCAGTTAAATTCCAAAATCATTAATTAAAAATCCAAAATCCAAAAGTTTATGAGCACTGTTATAATCCAATGAATATTTAAAATAATTCCTCTCTTAGAATTTGTAATGAATTTTCACAACTGTAATAGCTCTTTACAAGACTGATGGTAATGTCAAAACTGAATAAATGTCCACCAAACATGGCATATATAAAGATTGGTCACATGACAGAATGTTCTAGAATGTGTCATCTTAATGGAATTTTACTTGTAAACAAAATTCAACCTTGACCTTCAAATTGAGAAAACATATTGATCAAAACAACCTAATTCAAGGACACTAGTTAAACATTTTTTTCCTGATAACATTAAGATTTAAGCAAATATTAAAGTGAAGAAACATTTATAATTTCCTAAAATTTTTATAATATTATATAAACATCATACATAACACTGACACACAAGCCAAAATTACAATATTTAAGAAATAGCCTTCGTACAAGTCAATTTATGATATTGCTTGGTCATGTGATCCAAATCTCGCGGTTTACATATTTCTTGATGTCAAACGTCAAATAATCAAGTGATACAAACAATCTTTGTACGTGAAAGGCCAATGATAATTCTATCGCATTTGATTACGTAGGTCTAGAGATCTGGCGATAATGTGATTAAGCACTGCCTAATAGAGGATTAAATATGTTCATAAATACTGGATATCGTCTCATATCTCGGCTTATTAAAGTTACAGATTAGGTTTTGTTTGTTAAGTCTGAAAAGATAAAATATAATATGTGTGGATTGCTTCAAGGCTGTGATTGAAACAGGATTCGTAATTTTGCTATCCTCTAGGTACAAAGATCATCCTATGCTGCTACCGCGTGATTTCGGTGAATACGATGTTTTCGATTGGGTATATGGTCTGACCTCCCACCTCAACGTAACTATTCCAATATCTAATGCAGGATGTGAGCAGTCGGTAGCAACTTGGTTTTGGTAACGAAGACAAGTTAATTGACCCTTGGAAATAATATTAATAATTATGTCTTAAATATGCATTGATAATATATAGTTTTACAGATATATTTTGATGTTGAAATAATGCACGCTAGAGATGTATTTAAATGTAGCAAAAGAACAAATTCACTGCAATATATGGTTCAATGGGACTTTGTTTTGTCTAAATATCAGTGCGATCATGATCAAGAAGGGACCATGCCAAAGTTTGATTATTCTTCATGTAAGTTGGCAGGATATATAATATGGTAACCTAATATATGCATAACCAAAAAAAGAAGCATATGCAGTATTATGTGTTTGAAAGAGAGCAAAATGATTATAACATTTAGATTTTGTCGTTCATCGATACGTGTCTTCGAAAATCATGGTCAAAGCAGTTAATACAATCACATATAGATGGTTGTAAATCTATCGTAATCGTATTCGACGATTAACTGTTTGCAGGTTATTACCCCACCCACCCATCCCCTGAAGATACCACATTATCATTTACATCCATCCAACGTTTCTTCCATTCAGTAGAGTTATTAGCAACATGATCTGAAAATTTTACATTTCTAAATTTGCAAACATGGCATGTCCACAGATGGTGCGATATACAAGGCCGTAACTTCAGAAACCATAATTGTTATTAACGAGCTATTCATGTGCAGAAGTAGTACAAACTTGATAAAGTATCATCTGTTGTGATGAGATGAAGTACAAGGGAACTGTCAAGGTACATTGCACATGTTCAGAGGCTTTAATACAGATGGCTATTCATGGTTTGGAATCTAATGATGCTTTAAAATATGTTATCGAAAAGTGCAAATTGTAAAAACAGATAGGATTTGTTCTAAAATCATATTTTATAGTTTTGAAATGTCAGAGTTACTTTCATTTGGCTAGAGTTTGCTACAAATTAATACATAGATCATTTCATCAGATATGATGGAGTTAAATGTAGTCTAATGAAAGGGCTATGGGACCTATGCATCTAATATTTTGAGGAATTCCTTTAAGAGTTTACACGATTTCACAAAATGTAAGTATGGTTTTACTTCTCTCAATAAATAAATATATGAATAATGATTTAATTAATTATGGCTAAACACCATCTTTTTTAAGTAGAAACAGCATATGTTTCATACTTAACAATCAAGAGATTCTATGTATGGTCATTAGGTCCATATATGACTTGCAGTGACCAGGTTTCACATGGTAAACAAATATATGCCACTGGATTTTGTCAAGCTTCCTAAACAATCAATTATAAATATACCATACTTTAGTGACTTTGGTGCTGACCGATTGAAAATCAAGACACATATCTTAATTATGTGTTAAAACAGTCGTATTAATCACGGAGACACTCTGTGTTGCGGTACGTCGCTCTCAAGCGGTCAACGGTATGTTGTATAGCCAGTGTACATGTACGCCAGGAGAGATGAGTGCATACTTGCCAAGTGAGGCCTCAGTGATAGTGTCGGATTGAGATGATGACCCATAAATGATCTATGTTCGTAATAGCATAGTGATAGATGATAGAATATGCAACGAGTTTCTGTAAATATTAATGCAACCTCAAGATGATATGATCCAACTAAAAAAGAGAGCTTGTTGTGTAATTTAATTTTTATAACTAATAAGTCATAATTTATTACTTATTGTAGATACTTACATAGAGACACCTTACTTATCCGTTTTTGGTTACTACTGCAAGGGTAAAGTTATCAGCAATTCTTTGAAATGTATGCTATTTGTTTGTTTATATTGAACATGCTCGATGTCTACATTCAAGATGGACTCGACCCGTTGTGCTTGTTATTGCAGATATATCCTCCATGAGTTTTAGCAATGTAGTGCTGTTACACCAAGGCTAATCAAAGAATGCTGCTCCGACTGGGAAATCTAGTGTATAAAAATGGAAATCTAGTGTATAAGAATGGAAATCTAGTGTATACGAATGGAAAATGATTCTAAAGCATACTTGGTAAATATAGCCTGAAAATGCTACTTTTTTTTCGTAATAACGTTTTACAAGAGCTACTTCTCACCTGACCTTTTTCTTGTCTTCGATACTACGATGGACTTACACCTCTGGAATAACATGTCAAGTTAAAATACCCAAATCTCCCCAAGCTTCAATAAATGAAAAAGAGAAAGATCGTGAAAATTGCTGCTATTTCCATCAATGTGATTCATGGATGTAATTCTTAATAGGATTTTCATTGGTCAACATTGATGTACGTGAACTTAGGGAAAATACCTTGGTAATGTATTAGTTAATATTTTCCCCTCAGTTCTGGCCAATAAAAAGTGGTCACGATTTGAACTAAAACTCTTGTTTACAAACAACGAGACCCCTACGGGTTGTAGAGCAGACGAGACCCCTACGGGTTGTAGAGCAGACGAGACGTCATTTGCGTGAATCAAGCGCGCCAAGCATTTCAGACTCCTTAATTTGTTTGCAACAGGAAAATCCCACCGCAAGCATTGACCTCATGCCTATTTCATATGTTTGTTTTTATTGCACGAGTTGTTTTATCTCAGGACAATATTATGACAGATATACATTATCTTGTTTCAAACTTATAGGTCTCCACGAAAAATAATTTATTGTTTCTGACACTAAGGTTTCAGTTGTCTTTTGTACAAATGTTCTTCATTAGCAGGTCAGCTGAATAAGCTTAATGGTCGTATTTCAAGCCGGCAAGTTGTGACGTAAATGGCTTTCTTAACTGGATTTAAATGTGACTCAGAGTGGTAAAATGGGAACCCGAAATCGTTTGAAAAGCGCCCTCCACACACACACACACACATTTACGACGACCGATTCTTCCTTTCGCGTGATAACGAGGTGAAAATCCAATTTATTTTCATGTAATTGTCATCATACAATCCAAATCTCTACATTCCGTTCGCTCTTTATAGAAGAGAAAGATTTTAGAAACAATTTCAGTGGAAAATATAAAAATTCAGGATTTGGACTAGAGACAACGGAAGTTCGGACATATAATTCAACTAACGTTGTCTTTAACAAATTAACTGTAATTACCTTACTTTCCTTCATCACAGCTGGAAATGGGGAAACTATAGCTTCCAGGGAAATGTGATGTATTTTTAAATGCAAAATAACTTACTTGTCATAATTTTATATATATATATATATATATATATATATATATATATATATATATATATATATATATATATATATCAGTGATACCACTGTCATCACGGCTTTTTCTTACATATATCATGATGTCATTTTTGACATGAGATTTTAAAATACGTATCACATAGAAACAAATTATGATGTGAAGATATAAACCTTAGTAGCTCATTTAGTCGTATGATAAGAGACAATTGTAAAGAAAAATGGGCTAAAATGTGAGTTTCTTTGTTTTAAAAAGACCAGCAAGGAAAAAACACATTTCAGATCATGTTTTAATATGTCAATATAAATGACCACTTGTAGGGTTAATAATGTCGCACCTTTCCTCTGATCTGATATAACGTCTTTAGATTTCTTATAGGACAGGAGTTTCTGAATCGATATATGTAACATATGAAACACCGCCGATAGTGAGAAATGAAATATAGAAGACAGATGACAAGAATTGGTCAGGCCAATTGATACAATTGGGCATATTCCAATGTATCGAATATCAAAAATACAATACTCCTCGTAAAATGTCCTAAAGAAAGACTGATGTTCTTCGGTATGGATTGGTTTATAAAATTAAATACTTGAAAGATAATACAATAAATATAATGACCCTTTTTATGTTGTCAAAGAAACTTGCCTACATTAAAGTTTTGCAAGATGAGTAAAATGGGAAAATAACACAAGTCTATAGCTTCCAGACAAAACTTTGAGACTACGACTCCTTCACTTGCTCGAGGCTATTGACAGCACCTGCCATGTTGTTTTATTATGCTTCAATAATTACATTCAAAAGAGTAGACTGTAATAGTGTTTGCATGCCAAGAGAGCCAATAAAGCTACATATCAAAGCAATGTTATTAATACCGTTTTTTCTGAATTTCATCCCTGGTAGTTTTTGTTAAAGCAAGTTAAGATTTTTATTTCTATCAATCCCTCTTAAATTAAAACAAACAAGAAAATCAGTTTGATTCGATTTTTTTAAACCGGATAACATAATTTTCCATGAAAACCTTCAGATTATTCACGCAGCCAGCAGATGAATAGTAGAAAACAATCAGCCTTTTAAAATAAGAAATATAGGATCTGAGATGACAGTACCTTTTGTAAAAGTCTTTGTTCCAAATACTATATTTATGGAAGCTACATTGTTATGGAGGCTACATTGTTTTCGCTGTAATGTTTCCAACTTAGAACAAACTAGATATAAATTCATAGCAATATACATGATTATTTCTATCAAGTTCCCTAAAAGCCTTGCTAGATTACTGAAGGAAGCAGACACAGAATTGACAATGTCGCAACTAGACATTATATAAATTCAATCTGAATCCTTCAAATCTCTAGAGATCATAGCTCACGCAGGACATGTGAAGATATCTTGCGTCTGTGTTATTAGGCAAGTCAGATCAATCTCATTAAATCACCACACATACTTTGCGTATGTGCATCTGATCAAAATTCGCATTACTCTATTAATTTTCTTGTTTGTCTCTCAATGCTCCATCCAGTAGCAATACCTGAATTCAGTGCATTCAGGTGTGTTTATTATTTGTATCATATATGTAACACATTGGAATTGTGTTACAAGCGTCAAATTTATATCGTGTTTTTCATAATGATATTATCTATAGACCTTTCACCAACAGCATGATATAAATGTTACCAGAAAAAATGTTTAGTGATAAGAGATTCACTTTTTTGTAATTAAGTATGCACCATTACATATAACCTTATTTTGACAGATGATAATTATGACCACTGTACTTACAAAGAAAACATTACATACGCCAGTGAATCGGTTACTTCAATAAGAGATACGAAAACAACAACAGTCTAGGAAGTCAAGGTTACTTACTAACACATTACAAGCAGCCAGTCCGGCATTTAGGGCGACTGTCAGATATAACGTTTTAGTTTCCACTAAGCGATTTGTAATTTTCGTTAAGGAATAGTTTTGCTGCGATCTAAAGTGCAATCGATAATTTCCAGACATAAGGAGGTTTCCAAATGGTTCTCTAGGTACAGGTTTCTTTGGAAGCCATATATTACAGCAACTGATCCAGAATGACTTGATCTGCAAGCAAGGGAATAACACGTAATTTAACTTTTTTTGCTCCTAGTTCAACAACAGTCAAATTTCCTACCATTTTTACGACATATGTACGGTGAGAAGAATGTTAAAAACATACTAGTTATTTCTCTGTTACTTGGAAAATCTCGGTTGATATTTCTTTTTTGCATATTTATTCATAGCGTTCTTCATACGTCATATAAGTTGAACATAGCAATCCCATTGTTATACCTTTAAAGGTTGCTTTTAATTATTTTCTGTCTTCTTAGATATTACATTTGCATTCTTGAAAATACCGGTAATGCAATGCAAAAACTAGGAAATATACTTGGAAATACAGCTCAAGTTCAAAAGCTAAATACCGCTTGAAAATACAATTCCAGTAAAACCATAAGGTAAACAGATACAAAAAGCAAAAAAAAAAAAAAACAAAAAAAAAAAATAAGAACAAAGTAAAGATTATTTAAACATGTTTTATGCAGCAATTTCATCTAGTCGTTCGTATTTCAGTAAACAACTGGTCTCATAAGTATCATGTATGCATGCATATGCGAATGGTTTATATTATATCCATGAGACATACGATTCCAGCACTACGCATATTTTATATCGCTCCTTAACACTGTTTGAGTTTAGCTTCAAAATGTTCTAAAACAGTATTCCAATGCCCTTTAATTGGACACTAGTTTCTTATATTTTTGCACCTTCGTAACAATTCATTTTTCTGATAATAATTTGAATATCCCCATGGCGATAAATCCACTGTAAATGC
This sequence comes from Margaritifera margaritifera, assembly GCA_029931535.1. Lineage (NCBI taxonomy): Eukaryota > Metazoa > Mollusca > Bivalvia > Unionida > Margaritiferidae > Margaritifera > Margaritifera margaritifera. Next base: position 3,654,704 of record JAQPZY010001665.1, read on the forward strand.
AATAGCCATTTAAAAAAATCTAATTTTTCACACAGATCTGTACGGGAAATATTTGCCATTTTTTAGTCTTACAAAGTAAGAGGAAATGCAGTTTGAAATTTTGAAACTAAAATGACATCAATTTTTCCTTTAACACATGCATATTTTGAGTTTGCCCTTAATTATTCTTAAATGCATTCATTCAACATATATACCAAAAGATTTATTCAAATTTGTACGCAAAATATTATTACGTCAACAAAAGTTAATATTGGGCAAAAATTAATAGTCTGGACGAGAGTTTGAGTAAATATAAACAAATAAAGTTATGTTCACTTTTTGACAGTGCACACTGTGATATATGGTTTTAATAGATAAATCAATACAATTATTGTGGGTGTCCTTTGTAGAAGTATAACGGATGCTCGCATGCCTTATATTTTACCTACAGGAAGTTGAGCACTTTTACGAGATATTGATTTTCAAAGGAAATGAAATATTACTTCTTCAAGCAATCCGATATATAACTGTGACTAAATATTTTGGAATTTATGGCATTTACGTTTGAAAATGATAAAACTGTCTCAGCAATGCATTCAAATGTGTATTAATTAAAGACAAAAATTTGTGAGTTGGTGTTTTTTTTCGGAATTATAAAAGAATGTGTATCATCTCTCGAAAATATTTAAAAATTAATCTAAACTATGCGGGATCATTTGATCTGACACCACATGCAAGTTGTTCGGAACTAAGTACGTGAGAAGAAATATTTTAGGAGAAAATATTAATATTATTTACTGATTACCAAGTCATTAAAATATATAACATCGGATGGTTTTATACGAAATATTGGAGAAGTCATTCAATGAAGACATTTGTTTCACTGTCATAACCAATTATGCATATATATATATATATATATATATATATATATATATATATATATATATATATATATGTGGGGGGGGGTGTGGGTGTGGATGTGATATACCTTTGCGTAAGGGAGTATGTTTAAATCAACAAAATAACAGAAACTTAACTAAGCAAATTATAACCAGTAGTTATATTTTTCATCGAGACAGTGATCGAAGCAAATCTCCAGTAACATGCAAAATAATGGACTGCACGCACCAACTTAGAACAGACATCCCAACAATAGACTGACCGCGGTGTATACTTATTTGTTTACGATTACAATTTCTCAGAATCTTTCAATGCAAAACAAGAGAGAATGTATATAGAATGTGCTTCTGCCAATAATGCATCTCTATTTTTCCAGTCACTTGCACGCACTTTATTTATTTAATCATTTTTAGCTTTGAGTGGAAATAAGACAATGTAGATTGAATCAAGTAAAAACTTACTGTTGACTAAATGTTTATCAGACCGTTTATAATTTCAACCTTCTGTTGTCCATTTATAAAATTATATATATATATATATATATATATATATATATATATATATATATATATATATATATATATATAAACTGCCTGGATTACACATGCTTATAATAATACCAGTTAATCGGGACACTATAGGAACAAATCGGCTGGTGTGCGGTAAAACGGGAAAAAGTCAATTCTCCAGACATCTTGGAATGGGTTGGTATGGTGACAAATGAGAATCTAATGTTAAATTCGTCCATAGGTTTAACAATGTCAGCTCTTATCGGGATTATGTGAAGTTAACATTGTGGGACAATATGGATATATGCGGGAATCGAAAATTGAACGCAACACACATCCTTACAAAGCTGATAATAGAGTACCTATTGGGCGTCAACTGACTTAATATTAAAAGGTCAAGTGACTCTGCTGAATTCAAAGTGGCCTCCACTTAGCCGCGACTAAAAGTAATACTAAAATTCGAAACTGAAACGGAATTAACCTGATACTAAAGAAAAATCGTCATTTTTTATTAAAATGGCCGACACTTGCAGTAAACAAAAAATATAAAAACCAAAACATATAAAAAAAATTAAACATATAAATAAAAAATGAAAAATGAAAAGAATAGCAATAAAAGCAATACAAACTAAAGGAAATCACAAGTAATGCAATATATAAAAATGTATTTGTGAGTGTGTGCGTGTGTGTCATCAAAACATTCTTTCACACACACATATAGGACTTTTAAGAAGGGGGAAATGGAATGATGATCTAAATCAAGACTTTTGTACATTTTCACTTACGTTTGATACATTCTCGTGAAACAAGAATCAAAGTGAATTTCAATCACACTATTTCACAAAAGTTGATTTATCCTTTTGATGATTCTGCTTTGAGTTTTTTATAGAGGGAATGGCTTCTTCTGCTAATATTCTTCTGAAATCTCCTCTTTCTCCTCATATTTCTCTTCATTCACTTTCCTTTATGTGGAAGACATTGTGAAGACCAATGTCCTTGCTAGTGACACCCCCACCCTTCCAAAAAAAAAAAAAGAAACAATAGAAACAATCCCCCCCCAAAAAAAACAAAAACAAAACAATCGCATTAGTTTTGCTTTTAGTATCAGTACCTCCTTTCTCGTTTCCCAATGACCTTTTTTTTGACAGACGTAACACGTACTTTTACTTTTGTGTCGGAGTTGTTTTGAGTCTCCTCATAGGCTTGTAAGACTCTTACAACTTTTTTGCCTTTACTTCATTTACCATCTTCACGGATTGAAAGTGTAAGTGGAGCTGAATGATATCACCGCCGTAGGTGCGACTACTATATACAGTGAGCAAGAGAATATAATCCAATCACACTTGAATATTCCTCAGTCATGAAACGATCACACCATTCTACGGAGAAGCCAGAGGTGAAGTGCTGCGACGTCAGCAACTTTCGGTATCGCCCGACGCAGTGTGAGTGGTGTTAGTACAAATGCACTGTAGCTTTTTTACGATGAGATGATACTTCCGTATGTATCACAATCATCACTACCAGCACGACCTAGTGAGTCAAGATCGTCCAAGAATGAAAGCTTCTCGGTAGCCCTCGAGGATTATTTCCATATTCAATTGACGAACAAGGTGACTTCCAGAAACTTTCGAACGATTGCCTACACTTACATGGTCAAATGTAAAGAATTTAAGTCCTTAGTCCCCGAATAAATCTGAATCCCTGCAGAGAAATCGGATGCGTTTATTACGTACTTATTGGAGTTTATTTAGGATGGATGCCACTTTATACCAATCATGAAAGTTTGAAATCCTCTGTCTGGATCGAATTTAGTAAACTTGCTGAATTGACTCTTTCCAACAGCATCGACAAAATGTAACATGTACAAAAATCTAACGACGACTTGACATTACCGATTCAAAAGCCACAGTTCATGTTATTTACGTTTTACCTCCTTATTCGTTGATCAACTTGCGACTACCAAGCAAAGTATGACCAAGATGATATGTGTTTTGGTGGTTTGAACCCATGCAGAGAAAACATATACAATCACAACACTGTACCGAAGGGTACCATCCTCCAGTACATAAAAGGGGAGAGTGACAAGGAAGAAATATAATTTTGACCAGAGACGTTCACTCATGATGTACCGTACTTAAAGCTAAATTATTCTGTGCCCTACGACAAGATGGATGCATCATCCCGTTACACTATAACAATTGATGCAGTCACCGTGCCTATCTATCGATATCGTCACGAGCATCATCATCTCTGTTACAGTCCATCCTTCATAATACAGACTCCAGTGAAGCCGACCGTGCCATAACCACCCCCACCTTATCACGAAGTATCAAGAATGAGAGAAGAATACACTTTGCCCGTGGCTTTGCCTGGTTATTGCGATTTTGGTGGCAGATTGAACACGTTCAAAGTGAAAGGGCTAAATATCTTTGAGGTCCCACTTCGAGAGCATTAGGTTGAGCAGGATTTGTGTACATAGGAGAAGGAGACAAAGTACAGATTTAAATTGTGGCGTGAAACACCACGAATGACAACATAATGATACAGCTTGGTCGGCCCAGACTATAGTACATAAGAACTCTTAGTATGGAAGGTTTATACTAGCGCATTCAGAATCTTTATTTGGAAGTGAATGAACGCATTTACAACTATTGCGTACAGAGTCCTGCTCGATGAGCTGCAGCGAATTCTTTGGGATGATGTCAATGAAACGATTAAAGACTTAGATTTTAGAAAGCTTTTAGAAGACCCCATTTGACGAGACGATACTCCTTTGGATCTGGGAAGATTTTTAGAATGTATGTTAGTGGCTGTATTTCGTGTACCTGCAGAACATACATCTACATTCTATGAAAAGACTCGATAGTCATGACGACAAAACTTTGTCCATGCGAAAATTATTGTGTTGAAAGTCATATGATTAAATACGAATACTCATCGACCACTGTGTGATGAAGATTCGTCGTGCTTTATCCACAGTTCACACATACCAAGAAGTGTGTGTCGTTAGTAATGTACACCAATGGACTTTACACTAGAATGATGTACGTGACTGGAAAAACCTTTTATTCGAAGTTTGGAGACGAGACGTCGCTCCCCATGCGAAAGTAGTGTGTGAATGTTTGTAGAGATATCCATCACAACAACATCAACAACAATAACAACAAGAACTTGGCCGGATCGTACTGTAACCCCAAGAAAAGAAAGAATTTACAAAAATGAACTTTTTTGAAATCGCTGTGACTTGGTGTTTCATGTGTTGTCTCTTTTAAAAAAAGTGTTTCTGTTTAATGTCTTGTGTCATCTGTTTCCTCTTAGAATTCCAAAACTCTAGAGTCATGGTTCCATCATCAGTTTTCAAAGTGATTGACGAAAGGTCAGATTGTCAAAGTTGAATATAAATAAAATAATAATAATATAACTAATAGTCCATAGCGCCATCCGCCTCAGTGCCGATTATGTGGTCGTGTTTGAAAGTCCTAGAGACAAATCACAAGTTTAAGTATTGGCTAAACATATAGGATCGCTATGGCTGCATTGTGTATTTGTCTATGCTACGCGTTTTATCACACACGTATTTACTGATCGACTTTAAACCCATGACACCGGATTGTTTGATATTTCGTACGGATTTGTTTCAGTATTGGAGTCACGAGGGTAGTCCATTGATTTAACGTCACCTTCCACGTTTTCGTCAAAGAAAAAAACTTCAAACACTATTTTCACTCACTTCATCCCTCGTCAGACGCAACGTTTTCTTGAAAAGCATAAAGTAGGCTTGCAACAACTCCTGTATGCAAGAACATTTGTCCAAACCAACAAACAAACAAAAAATTATATTGAAACCCGGTGGAAGTGAATTTCTATGAGGAGTGATTATTTCGTTCGATTCTACGATGAGATTCCAATACAGTAGCCAAGTTACAAAAGCGAATCACAGAAAAGAAAACAAAGAGAAAGACGACGAGGAAGAAAGTTGTAGCTAATATACGCCCAAAAGAAGCTCCCAAGAAAAGCAAGAAGAAGACCAAAAAGACAATCGTCACTACTACACCCACCCCCAGAAACAGAAGCACGAACTCACGGAAAACTCAACCCGTAATCACGCCGACATCCGCAGTCTCCTCACCTCCTTTATTCTTGATGCCATCAATACCTCATTTAAGACATGTGTTTATCAATCTGTTGAAAACGCCTCCCTTGTGGACACACTTTTTTAAAGTGTCTCATGGTCCTCCTCCTCCTACTCTTGCACCAGCTGTGGTTACTGCGTCTGTCACAAAGGTAGAACAGCCTAAATAAAAGTGAAAGACAGAACGAATATGTTACAAAGTTTACTGCATTTGTCCAAAGAAGAACTCTCACGATTTTGCACATTGACAAAGTCAAGCTGGTACGACGAACCAACAACAAGTGGACATGAGTCCCTGTATAAAGGACAGTCTGGACAGGAATTCTCAGTTCTCTGGACAAGATGTCGTCCATCAAGAGTTCACAGCAACAGCATCGTCGTCAAAAGATTCGTCAAAACAAGGGAAAAAATGTAATCCCTCCTCGTTTTGCCAAACATTTGCATATATTGTTGGTAATCACCAAAAGCAAATACATCTATGCAAAAATAGATATTTCAAAATCATCGTTACGGTATGTAAATGTCGTTTGAACGTGTTAAAAGGAACTGCACCTTTGACGAAGACACAGTAACAACGATTAGTACGACATCACCACATCCTTCGACAAATGCGAGAAGTGTGTCATTCGATGCCGATAGCGCCGTTGTTTGCCGAAGTTGCTGCCCCCATCTTATGAGCGAGCGATAGAAGATCATTTTTAGGAGCACTGTTTACGTGAAAATAAATGAGACGATACTACTTGACCTTATGGAAGAACAAAAATTAAACCTAGTCCCTTGCAAACGGTGGATGAAACTCCACCGTTGCTACGAGCAGCTGTAACTTCAGTTACCACCCATTCATAATGTGACTGACACGGGTCACTTACAGCATGAGTTGCAAACACTGATGGATCTAATAGACTTGTCAGAAACGGAATAATTGTAACGGTTCGGACAATTATTGCAACATCTGCAACTGTTTCACAGGAAAAAAGCTTTTGACGATACCACACTTAGAGACCTCAAGAATTTGACGAAGACAGAAGACAAAACTACAGTTACAACGATGACGACAAACACTGTCTCGGGTATGGAAGAAAATGAGAGACGACATGAGTTAGACAGATTTACAAACCCTAGCTGTAAAATCACATATAATCCAAATTTTTGCAGCAACGTTGATACCTTCAGCTATACTTTTTTGACAAGAAATGAAAGCTTGTGTCAAAACTATGATAAAAGGAAGAAAGAAAGAAGTGAAGAAAGAAGAAAACAAAAGTAAAGCAAAAGGAAATGCAAGCAGAACGTATTGACCTCTGTGGAGACATTCTTGTCCACTAGTATTGTTTGTCGGACACGTAAAACAGGACAAAAAAAAAAAAAAAAAAAAAAAAAAAAACCCTCTATTACCACACGAATCTAAGAGCATTGGCCATTGTTTGGCTTATTAAACAACTGTATCAACACAATTTTGGAAAACATTTTCTGCATTTGTGTACATGCTGCTGACTACAGATTAATTCATTAATTGCATCATGCGGCGAATTTCAGACTCAAACGTATGTCTCCACGACGTACGAGAATCGTTGCAAGAACAGTCGAAGTACACATTACACAAACCCATTCGATATTAATTTTCAAAACGTCAAGCAAAGTCATCCGGAATCGATGAACTATATCAAGCCGATTTAGCTGATATTTACCATTTGGCTTCATACAATCGAGATTACAAATTTTTCTTTTGTGTGAGTGATAAAATTGGCTTGGGTGGTACCGCTAACTTATACAACAGTTTAGGAGCTAGTCCGAGCTTTGAAAATCATGCTGCAACAAAGTGTTCGTCACCCTCTGCGATACGAAACAGACAAAGACACTGAATTTCTAAACAAATTTCAAAACAAATTAAAAATAACATAAAAACACATTCATTCTTTCACAATTGAAAATCCTCAAACCAAAGCGATTGTCGTGTAAAGTCTTAAAATTTTTTGAAAGAACGCATATGGAAATATTATGCACATCAATATACTTTCAAATATTTTGACGTATTAGAGCGTCTTGTGAAAGCCACTAATCAATTGTACCATGACAGTATCGGATATTCACCAGAACAAGTGACTCCCACAAACAAAGTACAAGTGAAACTGCGCCACATAATTATTTCGTGCGACAGGACACGTTTGTGGACGTAACCCGTCTATCGCTAAATTAAAAGATATGAACGGATAAAGTATAATAGGAACGTTTAACTTACCCGAGTTACAACAAGTGACCAAGAACGACGACGACCTATACGATATCAAAAGCATCCTAGACCAAAGAACACATAGAGTGGGTAAACGTCACTTAAAAGAAAGAAATTACCTTGTAAGATTATCCAACGGGTTGCGATTCTTGTAATGTATTTTCGCAATACATCGAATATTACAAGTCGAGGAAGTCATGAACCTCGTGTCATCTTCATCAACATGATGATTCCAGTGCCACAGAAATAAAAACAACAACAGTGGGAGTGGTGTAGAGAAAGCGTCCTTAAAATTCAAATTGTCTTGTCTGTCAGATCGTTATTGTGTATTATGTAATTGGATCTGCTACTGAAAACTTGAGTTTCTACCATTGTACTCAGAAGTTGTATTGGCTATCTTCTTCCTAATCCATCGCTGAAATATGCTGACAATAGCAACAGCGGTAGCCACGGAAACTCCAGTCACAGTAACTCACGTCAAAGCGACTCTTTGGAACGGTTGGAAAGTCATTCTCCTTTGACAACGGGTGACTCTTCGGAGACGAGAACGATCGAACTATGAATAATCAACTATATTTGACTTTTCCTTGTGACATTCTCTGGATGTGTTTCCCAGCAACACTTTTTATTGTTTCACGGCGAAAGTACCTCAAGTCGCCCACAAAGCCCATTGGGGAGCCGCCTTCGTAGAAATCATATATAGCTACAATCTATGAATATCGCCAGTGATCACAACATGTTTTGTCGTTGAAATACTAAACGAACAAGTACAAGAATGCTTAAACGAAAATGATCCTGCAAATATCCAATTGAATCTGTAAAAATGAAAACTAATAAAGGACATTATATTAGTTGTCAACATCTCGTCGATGCGACTTCAGCTATCTTCTACCATTAGATTCGGAAGGCACTCGATAAAGCCAACATAAAACAACACCACCCTCTCATCGTATAAAAATGAATTCTTCCGACAGCGAAACGCTGTTCATCAAAGTTTGTTTGCTATTCCGGGTGAAACCATAGACCTCACTGCAACAAAACACATCAACAACAGCTATTGATTCTTCAAGTATGTTTGATACTCCATCAAATTGAAAGAAGGACTCAATTCGTTGTTTGTGCACTCCGATGTCGTCGAGTACCACTTGCTGGGAAACACAGCTGCTCCATTGCTGAGCGCCATTCCCTTTTAAAATGGATGCTACAGTCAGTGTTAACGATGAAATAGGAAAAACATATCATATTCACATTATTTCTGTTTTTTAAGAAATGTTAATTCATTGCATTGAGAATGTAGGCTTGATGATGTCAGCACAATATTTTGGTCATACAAATTAAAAGCACTGTGATAAAGTAAATGTTTTATATTTTCACACAGTAAAACAATATAATGCTAACATGTGGGGTGCAAATGCACCCTGTGCGTCATTTATTGATTCCCAGTTTATGTTTAGAATTCAAAAATGACTCGATGATAATAAATGAGAATGATTGATGCTTTTTTGTAGTTAGAAATAACTATTTGACAAGAGTTGTCTACCGATCCGTGCTCAGAAAACTCATACAGCAGTATATACCCTTCAGATATTTCTGTCAAAGGAGACAGTAATCTTTGCTTGCTGCAGAAGGTCTCCTCCTACCTTGATGTTAATGTTTAAAGGATGTTCTTTGCTTTAAGGTATCTCTTTCTGATCAACTGATTAATGGATAGCACAATCTTATGTTTTTACTGACTAGATTGAAGCGTTTCGAGACTGCTGGTGAATGGCCTTGGTTCATTGAAACACATGCAGGTGCTGCTATACCAGATTTATTTTTCTTTTGGTGTTCAAAAAGGAAACAATAACTAGTGTTGCTGATGGAAACTGCGTAAGACGCATTTTGTCGCCATTGCAGAAAAGTCCAATTTACCCGACATAGTATTTCCTGATAAAAAAAGGGGACAAATAGAAGCTGAAAAAACCGGATGAAGTCAATTTCCGATGAGGATTTTGTAACCTTATATTGGGTGTTTCTACGCAGTAGACTTCCATACGAAGAATAGATTTAAAAAGGAAAGATACTTGCTTAGAATAGATAATAGGTGTGGAGGACAACAAGAGAGAGCTGATGATTATATGGAGTTTGACTACTTCAGTGACCTTAAAAATAATCCCGACACCATCACAGCAGGAAGAGTATATATTGTATGATTCAGTGTGGATAAACACACCCTATTCTGTCCTGTTCTTTTTTGTGCTTGCGATGAAACTAACAAACGATATTTCTGACATTATTTTAAAAGATGTGTACAAAACTAAAGTGTTCCCGGCAAATTATTATGCTGAAATACTTGTATGTGTTGGCACTATAAAAGACATGATCAAGGATAAACACATATATTAAATTGATAGGCCTCAAACGGAACAATATAATTACAAACTTATCATGAGTAGGGCTTGTGATAAAATATGTAGTCTGAGAAGACAGTTTTCATGTCATATTCAAAACCGGTCAGATATACTAGATATATATTGAGATGGTTTTAAGTTACAAAAAGACATTCTTGCTGGACTCATATGGCATTCAACAATAAACAAGCACCCGTGGTGTAAATGTTTGATAACATAAGATTCTTACATTCATGAATGTGCAGTGATAAGTTTATTATCCGTTGCTAAAACTTTCAATTAATGGAGAACTGACATTGAAATTTGATGTAGAAATATTATCAGTGCATGAAAGGAGAGTTATGGAGATGGTAATATATCTTCAGACACACACGCATGCGTGCACTCACAAAACATAGACATATAACTCAGACGATATTAAATCTCAAGGATAATGTTAAAGTCAAAGTAAAGGATAACAATTCGAGTGCATTACTGCTACAGCTTTTCAGACAAGGCTTTAAAATTATGATGGTTGCAATTTTTGAGATAGAAATTAAAGTAGAATAATAAATAAAGCTTCTGAGACCCAGATTTAAGCTTTAGAGATCAATTACACCCCATCTTGCCGTCAATAGTCTAGTATTGCATGTCATGATAGCAACATGTATTTTCATATCTGACACGACTGATGCAGAAGGACTTAAATGCAGCCATTTCAACATTCACGAGGGATTTTGCCTTTGCAAACAATTAGCCAAGGTCAACATAGCATTTAACATAACGTGCATATATATATATATATATATATATATATATATATATATATATATATATATATATATATATATAAATAATTGGAAATAATACCGCTGTGTGCAATGTACTTATTAATTTGACACTATGGACGTAGAAGGAACAGGTCGATAACTGACTGATCGTGCTTGTCTTCTCTCTGGAATATTGGAATATTGGAAAAATCAGGACAACCGCTTCAATCTTTGGGGACTTCGTCAGATTCCACTGAGAATTGATAGAGCTCACCAAGTATGACAGCAAGTTGTTCAGCGGCTGCTTTCAAAATGAAAGAAAGAATGTAGTAAACCTATATTGCTTAATGTGGCTTCAATTTTTGAGCAACTTGTGGACACCTTTCTATTCTACATTGATGTACCGCAAAATCGGTGAGGACTGGGTTATTGTTTTTGAGACTACTTCCGTATTCTTTAGTGATACAAGTGCAAACATCTCGTTTAGGAGTTTAACCTTAATCTGGCTTCAGCTTTTCAGTAAGACATCCCTGTTCTTCAGAAAGACAACGGCTCTCCGCATTTGAATTGTTCTATAAATGAATCGTTTTATTTTTTTTGAAGCTGTCACTAACTTCTTTTTTCATGGGCTGTCGGTGGGCCTTTCTGATCTCCCATTGACTTCCCGCCTGAGTCTTTTTGTATCTGGCTGAATCTCGTATATTGCCAGATTTCACTGTTATCTTATGAGCTTTCTGGTAGCGCTTTATAGCTCTCGTTATGTCATTGTTCATCACTAGATGCAAATAGCGTGTCGTAGTGAACTCTATCGTATCCATCATCTCAGCAGCTCTGTTATATGTCATTAATGTTACTGAACATGTCAACATAAAGAGAAGAGATTAGCTGGGCTAAGTCACTTGAGATGCCTTGATTGATAGATTGCTTTGATAGGAATATGTTCTTAGTATTCGAGTTTGGGACGCAAAGGAGTTAAAATGGCGTCATAGATAACAATGACATGGTATTGTTCAGCGAATGAGGTCAGAGGATGACCTCTGCTTGAAACTGGGATGAGATGTAAATTTGAAATAAAAGAAAACAAAAGAGCCTGTCATTCCAGAAATTAACTGAAAATTCCACACTGGTGTTAAACATCAGTTTATAATTTCATTACATGTAAAATTTAGAGGAAAATATTATTTTTTTCCGACTTTGTAACCCAGGCAAAGAAATCAATTTTTTTAAAAATTTATTTTCATGTTGCGTTTATGTGTATGCTTACAGAAAAAGTCAACACGAAAGAAGAAAGAAAACCAACATAATTTTGATTTGGAGAATTTGTTCTTACGTTTTTTAAAACAATAAATGTGCATCTGTATATTTTTATGAAAGTCTCGAAACTAAGAAATCATACAGACAGAGACATGTGAATCCATTTGTGATGCATTTTGAAATTATAGAGTCTGAGAAAAAATCTTTTAAATTGTTTGAATGTTAATGAAAAAAAATTATATGTGACAATGTATAAATATTAAACACTATACAAGTTGTGGAGAATTTTCTATCTAATAAGAGATGAAAAAATGTATAATTTTTAGCTGCGCGTGATGTTCGTTTTTCATAATACTTGACAAATTTAATTAAGGAAAACACAATGTAAACACACGGGAAAGTAAGAATGTTATCCACAAGAGAGATCATTATTTATACGAAAGAACGATCTGGTGATCGACACCTGGTACGCATGTTTTTGATAGTATTCTGCGGAGAACCAGTTATGGACCAGCTATTTGAATACAATCATTTTTATTCAAACAATGAGAAACAAGGCAAGCGATGCATAAAGACTCTCTCTCTCTCTCTCTCTCTCTCTCTCTCTCTCTCTCTATATATATATATATATATATATATATATATATATATATATATATATATATATATATATATATATATATATATATATATATATACCTCGTCATGTTATTTCCGCATGAATGAAAATGACATTTTCGTCTTTATCTAGTAACGAAAGTAGAAAATAAAATAATAAATCTACAAAATAAAGTTCTGTATGTGGTGTCATGTCCAAATCGGATTTTCTGACCTCGCAGGAAATTAAAGTTCAGTTACACTCAGTAACGCTGCTTGGTAAGAATATTTATTATATATTTTATAATGAGAAAATTTATATCGCCACAGTGGCGATACCACTTTTAAAACCACTTTCTTTTCCCATTTAGCAAATATATCTGCCTTTCTGTATGTTATTTAAATTTGTAGTTCCATTCTCCCCCTCCCCTCTTTCAATCAGGATCAACGGATCTTAACATGTCAAGACTTTAGTATACGTTTATTAATCAATGAGGTGGCATAAAGAATGCCTAAAACTTAACTCAAAACAAGAAAAAGTAGTCTTACATGAGCAAAAACTAACATGCAAATATATTGCAAAACTATATTATGAAACACATCAAAGGATTTAAATAGCTTCGCAGATTTGGGTATGTATAATGCAGCCATGCATTAATGGAATTGTCATGATGAAACTGGCGGGGTACTTTTGCAGGTAGGTCATGTTTGTTGCTCGAACATTAATGACTGAAATAAAGGAAACAAAATGGAACCTCAAGATAAATTTTTCTGACGCAATTAAATTTGCGAATCTGGCGTCAATTAAAGAGGATACTGAGTTTGAATTTAATTCTCACTTTTTATGAACCCTATATAACTCTGCCTCCTGAAATTTCAAATTTTAACCCAAAACATCTTCACCGTTATCAACGCCAATTCCAAACATTTTGTTTAAGACGACCAAACCCTTGTCTTATCTAAGGTTTGTGTCTGAGCGATAAGGTCTTATCAGGTTCCTGAGATATGTTTCAATCAGATATTCGGGAATCCATTCCAAAAGGACTGAATATAGATTTTAAAGTCCATGAGCAAAATATGTCAAACAACAACTGAGGGCAAAATATTGTTTTCATTATTAAACTCATATATTAAATATTTCACCAAAAAATTTAAATTTGAAACCCCTATCAGTTTTACCAAATTAAACTTTTTAAATCAAAATTGATTACGTGAATCTATAAATAACATTCAATTTTCAAAGTAAAAAACGATCATTGAAATTGCTTGTTTGCTTTTTTCTTAGCAAAATACTGCTTCCGTTATATTCATCATACAGATAACTTTTTCATGGCTTGTAACGCTTTGTCAGACAGCAGAAAATATGATCGACTGACAATGTCAAAGAATCAGAATCAAGTATATGATATCAGTATCAATAAATTACTTAGCATGTATCAATATAGTGTTTTGAATGTACGTGTCGGTGTAGACAATCGAGCACTGTCTCCATGATAGAAAAAACAAATATATCTTCATATTATAACCTAACCACTGAATTTAGTCTTCGCATATTTCTATTGGGTTTTACACATAATACTTTATATAAATGACTAGAACCTACCAGGCTCAAATCAAAGATTTACTCCTGGCCACAGCTGACTTCTCAAAGGGATTTATCATCAGTATTCGCTGACAACATGTGCATATTCAAATATCAACCTGACAATATTAGAGAGATCTAGGTGAACAATCGTATGGAGCTACATACAGAACAATATTCATAATTTAAAAATCTCAGACAGATGTTACTAGATTACTTCATTTAGCTAAGTTACACAGTAATTTCTCTATTGATTAAAATTCATTACAAATGTGTTTATCGCTTTTGAACCCTTTAAATAAACTCAGTGCACAAATATCAAGAACCATTCAACTTTCTCGCTTAGGTGCTGTAGATTACAAATGAAATTCATCACGCGTCCATCTAATTGTGAAATAGAAGAGTTACAGCATAAAACAAATATTGTATGTGCCTCTTGAGAGAAACTAACAAGGGAGAAATTTATTTTCCAAAACCCATTATACTGATGCGGCTAGCATGTGTTGCTTTTAATCATTGATTTCCTTGCGAGAAGCTTCTTTCGTAAATAATTTGAGATTCGCCTTAATAACATGCAAAACATTTATACTATGCAGAGTTGCTAAGAAAACATTACTTTTAATCTTTCATCAGCTAATGAAAATGCACAATCGATTTTAACCGAATCAATCAATTTTAAGTTCTTATTTACTGTAAGTCAGATATATTTACGGAGTATTTAATTTCTGTTTTTTTCAGTTTCGTTCTTGGGAAACGCATATCTCAGAAATTGTATCCCCCCCAAAAAAAAATATTGTTGAACACAGCCGAGGTAAACGGCGTGACTGCTTGTGAAATCTTATCCACACAAAATCGTTCATCGACTCCCAAACTACTAAATGTTATCTGCACGAATATTTCTGATTTTTTAGTAGTTTCTGCCTCATTAATAGCTTTATTAAAGAGCTGGAACCAATACAGCTGTTTGTTTTACACAATTAGAATAAGGGGGGCATAACCTATAGAGAAGAGCCAAACACAAATGATTTAACATCATTGACGAAATACAAATATAGGATTATATGATGTAAGCTTTGTCAAGTCACAAAAGCTGTATGAGTACAAAATATTGAACACTA
This sequence comes from Margaritifera margaritifera, assembly GCA_029931535.1. NCBI lineage: Eukaryota > Metazoa > Mollusca > Bivalvia > Unionida > Margaritiferidae > Margaritifera > Margaritifera margaritifera. The sequence goes on from JAQPZY010001665.1 coordinate 3,670,144, forward strand.
AGAAGACATGGTATATATTATTAAATTTTATAGTATTAAAATTAAATTGATCAATCGAGACCATTTTCTTTTCACAAATGTTGTCCGGGAAAGGATTTAGGAATAAGCTTGAATGGGTTCAGTTTACATTCTCTGTAGGATTATTAACATACGCAGCTTAATGAAAACTCGTTACATACAAAATATCCTGACCATTTTTATTTCCAGGAAAGCCCTCAGGCTATCTATCTTTGTATATATCTATGTATCTATTTATCTACATATCGACCTATGATGAATTTTACATTTTTCTCAGATTAAAATACTTTTGTTTGATTGTTTATAAAACAAATTGCATATCATGGTTTATGAGTGGCGCGACACCTATATTGATCTATATACTTAGATGACAGTGTCAATGTGGATATATGAATCTGAAACTTGGTGAATGTATCGATTTGCATGTGCCTATGCTGCAAAACGTTTCTTACTTAAAATCAGATCAGAAAGACGAAAGCCAAATTAGAAATAGTTACCTCAAAAATAGTCCGAGCAGTAAAACAAAAACTACAAATAATTTAAGAGGCAAAGAAGTCAAGAAAATAATAATGCCCTGGATCGTAGCTTGACCGAAGAGAGGATCTGAGAGCCGCAGTAAAAGGCTAAAAAATGAACGTCAGTTTCTTATAGGGGAGACTTTGAGATATGTCCACTATATATCTGCTGTCAAATAATGATCGGCACAGAGATAAGAGAACAAATAAACTTGCGCGGAATGAAGGTTGATTTGATATAAACTGGCACTGCAGTTGACAACGTTTAGTCCAAAAAAGGCAGGATTTTAAAACAAAAAATACGAAAGAGTCAGATACTGAAGAGTAATGCAAATCGAGAGCCCACAAGGAACCAGTTATGTATTTATTTTCAGAGACATTTGATATAATACTAAGAGAAATATTTGATCCAGTCTGTGGCCCAAGTAGAGGTTAAGTATTTCCATTTATGATAGGCAACATAGAAATGTCACAGCTTTTGGATAATTCTCTGTTTTGACGTATATCTGAATATGAATTAATGTGAAATACTCAATACATATTCAATACCGTCTTAAGTTTATACCTTTATGCTTTTAAGAGTTATTAAAAAATTGTAACGACATCAGCAAATTATTTCCCTAATGCAGTATGTAAAATGTTTTGAAAGTAAATAAAGTAAAAGTAATGCACTGCTTTAAATATCAAACATATTTGGAAACATTTACAGTTTAAGTCACGCATCTTTGTGTGTATCGTTGTGTTGCCTATCTAAACCATCAGGTGGTCAAAATATAGGGAAAAATTTACTTTGAATCTTTTGATGCCTTGTTTTGTTAGAACAGATGTGGAAATGATCACAAAATAGCTAAATTAGTTCAGTTCTCATTTAAGTTCCAATGAAACAACTTGATTAGCGTATTTCATACATAGTACTCATCAATAAAACGCACTTTTGGTGGAGAAAGCACAGTTTTAATCAACAAGTTCTTGTTAGAAACTGCTTTTATGAACATAAGCAAATGGATCTAAACCATTGTAGAATAACAGATCCATTAGCTATAAAAAGAATTTACAGCCGGTATGCCCTTTGTGTAGATAATAACAGTTAATGAGGAAAACTTCGGTAAATGGATACAATTGTATTGCTAGACTTGTATTTATCTTAGTAATCATCGGCATGTTTCTGTACTTTTGATTAGGAAAACACTTATTTTTAGAAACTATGTCAGCACTATAAAAAGTTTGGTTGTTCAAAATTGGAGCATAAATTTGCAATAGTAATACTCTATACAAACAGACTGCATAAGAAGTATGGATTCCTTCCTTGGAGGCTGGTTGATTGCAGACGATAAACTTTCCACTGATATCAGTCTGCATATTATCCAAGAGGTACTATTGGAGACTAACCAGTGATTGTTAGCTTCCTGTGTGAATTTCTAGAGATATGAGCAGCACAGATTTTATGTAAAAGGATAATACGTGCAGAGAACAAATACGTTTAACATCCGGTGCTAACTACATGTATTTAAAAAAAACAATTATAATTCTCATAACTACATGTGGGGCCAGCAACAACACTATTAATTCTTCGAGAATTATATATCGAATTTTTGAGAATAAACATGATAATGTGGCTCTGGCATGAGTATCATTTAATAGCCTCTCTCTCTCTCTCTCTCTCTCTCTCTCTCTCTCTCTCTCTCTATATATATATATATATATATATATATATATATATATATAGTGAGAAACAAATAAGGTTTTGCTTCTTATGGCCGTGTTGAACTTGCCGCATATACTTAATAACATGTAGACATTACCGTTCCGTTTTGTTTATTGTATTGTCCGACCGTACTAGGAGATGAAACTTACATATTTTGTTTTATAAATGTTATTAATCGATATATTGTATTCTCGATTTCAAGCAGATGACCATTTACAGCAATGCAGAAGCAAGCATTTCTAAATGTTACAAGTCATAACCAAATTCCAAGTCCAGTGGTCTGCAAAAAGTGTTAAAGTGACGAATTCATTGGCATGCACACTCTGACTGTTATGCATATATAATATGTTTTGAAAAAATGTTGGGGATTGTATGTTATGTCCTATGCACACTTTGACAAATGTCTATGGTATGTTAACGTTGTTTAAAATAGCAACACCCTTGACGCAGCGTTGATACTATACCGCGGAGAACCAGTTATGGTACCAGCTACTTGAATGCAGTCGTGGTTTTCAAACTATGATAAACAAGGCAAGCGATGCATATAGACTATATATATATATATATATATATATATATATATATATATATATATATATATATATATATATATATATATATACCTCGTCGTGCTGTTTCACTATGAAAGTAAAGAACGTTAAAATTAGAGTAAGTTATTTATAATAATAAATCTTCAAAATTAAGTTCTGTATCACTAATATATATATATATATATATATATATATATATATATATATATATATATATATATATATATATATTGATTTATTTATGAACCATAAATTACGTGAGTCGCTGTAACCAACCATAAAATCAATGGTCATTTGTGGCTTTGAATAAAGATATGAAATGTGGTGTCGTGTCCAGATCGGATTTTATGAACTTGCAGGAAATTAAAGTACAGTTACACTCAGTGAAACTGCCTGATAAGAACATTTATTATATATATTATAATGAGAAACTTGATATCGCCACAGTGGTGATACCACTTTTGGAACTACTTTCTTTTCCAATTTAGCAAATATATCTGCCCTTCTGTATGTTATTCAAATTTGTATTTCCATATTTAGACCTATTTCATTTTTCTTTTTTTCCTTTGTCTTTATCTCTTCCCCCCCCCCCCATTCTCTCCATCAAGATCAAGGAATCTTGGCATGTCAATACTGAAGTATACGTTTATGTAATTAATGCGGTTCCATAAAACAATGCCTAAAATGAATTCCAAACAAGAAAAAGTAGTCTTCAAGTGTTAGTCTAACTTTTTAAAAATAGTTTTCCACATGAGACGTGCAAATTGCCAGTGTCTGAACTTATATGACCTATTTCTATTAGATATTCAGTGTCACCCATACAGAACCTGCTATACTCAACGACAAACGGTACTAGCTCTAGGGAAAAACGCACGATTAAATATAGTAATATAATTATTTAAGTACCGATTTTTAACTCTGATTTCAATCATCATTATGTTTGATAACGATGGAGAAATCAGGGAGGGACGAGTGATCATTGCAAACCAAAATTAAGTGTCCATTGACAATTGGGTGCAGACAACGAAATCAGACTGCAAGCATGTCAAGGGCACATAATTCACATTTGAATTCAGAAATAAACAAAATTAAGAATTAAGATTCTTATAGGTAACTCATAATCGCTAAAATCTTTTGTTTAAAGACTTTACGCTCTTAAGTCTGTTGGATAAGACCGCTATGTGATGTTTCTACAATAGCCGCATCCCATGTAGACTGTATCAATCCGCGCAAGAAATGTGTTCACGAAATTAGAAATCTCTTCATTTTCGTAAGAATTAAAGTCTTTCATTTTACAAATTATACAATTTAAATCATTATCTGTAGGAGCTAAATTTGTCCAATCTAATTGTTCTAAAATTATTGTAAAATATTTGAACTTTTTATTGCTGTAGTAATGCAGCCTTTAATCGCATTGGCACTGAATGAAGTAACATAATCTTCACAAATTGACGGTTTTTGCCTTAAAAATATATAATAAAAAGAAAATCTACGTTTTTTGAGTAGATATAAGGAAATATTTTACTCGTGAAGTGGAAACATTTTGTATTGTCACTCGTAGTTACCCCTAGTTTGATTACGAGGGACTGCAAAAAACGAAACATCGGATGCGTTCAAACGGATTAATAAGAGAAAAGAAACCTTATAATTATCGATATAGAATATCAATAAAACTATGTAACTTGGTAATTTACTGACTGAAAACAAGGGATAGCATTGTAGTTCTAGAGTAGTCGAGGATTAGGGTTGAGCTAAAATCAATCACCACGACTGTATTAATTTCAAGTTGTAATTCATCTGCACAGTTGATCGATAATGGGCAAATTGATAAACAGTGATCCGAAATAAGACAAATAGCATATATGATAGGACTTATTGTAAACGAGAGGAATGTTACAATTCATAATTTATAAGCATCCTTGGGTTTTTATATTAGTTTTATACCATTTAAGTCAAAGCCCTTTGATTTGGGATTATATGCTAATGTTCCATGCGTATATTGGCGAAGATAAACTACTTCCGTATTGTAGCCCTGGCTGAAACTGTTTTGCTACATGAATTTTTATTTGATTCATTATTGATAAGGCTCGTACATAACATATAATATAGTATTTCTGGAGCTATTTTGTACGGTTCAGGAAATCTATATAAAGTTTCCTTAATTAAAATAACACCCAAAGATTGTACATGTTATCTGAAAACCGATGATAAATTAGACGGTATCTTTACCGTTGTGCGCTCGTGAATATTTGTAGATGCATGGTATTGCATTATTACGAATCACAATGTTTCTTGGTGTTTTCTTAATATTTTGAACTTGGAAAGATAAGAAACGTGTAAAAGCAGGTATATATGACATACAAAATGACAAACCCATTACGCAGGTGTTTGGTGATAAAAAATTAAAAATGTTCGAATGATAACTCGATTTTTGTGAGAAACAAAAATATAAAATTAACATGTTGACTAATGACTCATATGTCAGTAGTATCTGAAATATAATCCTGATAATACACTTCAAAAGAAACCATGCTTATTGATATATCCAGCTTGATTAAATATTGTATATGTTGTTCTGCTACGAATGTAACCTGATTTATTAAAACCAGATTCGTTAGATTCAATTAGGATCAAGGAACACATGTCTTACTTAAAATCGGTTAGATTTCCTATATAAATAAATTAAGAGAAGCTTAAGTTAAAAGACGGAATTCTTGCATGAATCACAGAGCGCTGCAGTGTAATAAATCTAATCCGGGGTGTGATTCACAGAGAGCTGCAGTGTAATAAATCTAATCCGGGGTGTGAATCATAGAGCGCTGCAGCGTAATAAATCTAATCTGGGGTGTGAATCACAGAGAGCTGCAGTGTAATGAAGCAAATCCGTGGTGTAAAACACATATTGCTGCAATGTTATAAAGCCCATCCGTGGTGTAAATCACAGAGTGCTGCAGTGTTATATAGCAACTCCGTGGTGTGAATCACAAAGTGCTGCAGTGTAAAAGAGCAAATCCGTGGCGTAAATCATAGAGCGCTGCAGTGTAATAAAGCTCATCTGTGGTGTAAATCACAGAGTGCTGCAGTGTAAAAAAGCAAATCCGTGATGTAAAGATAACATCATTTTACCTGTATGATTCTTTTAAAATCATTAGGTCCATTTATGGACATTACAACAACCATAAGGGATTTCGCACTATTAAGCATTTGACCATCGTAGAGATCAGGTATAATGAAACTGGCATAAATACGCAATTATAGTTTGAATGATTTCAACCTTTGTGGCAATATAACATAAATTATGTTCGGTCTGTCCGAATCTGATTTGATGAAGGAGTTGTTGGCATTGCTTACAGTATTAATAGTAATAAGTAATACTAGAGCATGAACAAAGTGAACATGTAATCATCATGCAAAGTGCTTTTGGCAACTATATATAAAAGGATTTAAAAAGCTCAATGAATATACTTGAATAATTATGATGCAGAGAGGAAATAATGACATAGCAATCACGGACGGGAGTGCAAACACAAGTAAATCATGTTTATTGCTGGAACATAACCACTAAAATAAAGAACATGAAATGGAACCAAGAGAATCCATGCCTTTGACAATTATTAAATCTTACAATAATGAAGTATATTAATGAGGCTTTTTGAAAATGAATTTAGTTTTCAGTTTTCCCATTTTTGTGTTGGACCTCCTTTCGAAGTTTCAGGATATTGTGATAATTACAATATGTTATCGCACCACATTGCTAGCTCTTCATTGGAGATGATGAAACAGCATTTCTTGTTCATGTATTTTGTGCCGGAGGTAGTTTTAAGTTAAATTAGTTTACGTCTACTGAAACTACTCAGGCTTAAAAGAGTTATAAATCTTTTTTTTTTTTTTCAATTTTTTTAAATGAGATATCTATAAATCCTTTTAAATGTATGTGTATAGGTTACAAAGCCCATCCTCTAAAATGCAGAAATAAATGAACGACAGTCAAAATCATCAATTAAACATTTTACTGAAGAACTTAAATTTAAAATTCCTATCAGAATTATCTATCGATTTATTTTTCTTAAATGAAAAGGTATTGGGCCAATCAATAATAAGCAACAATTGTTTGAAACTGCAAGGTAAAGATCGACCATAAAGGGTCCTTGTTTGTTTGTCGGCCTTTCTTTTTCCTTAATAAATTCAATTTTTGACACATTTATTTTGCAAAAAGCATTTTGTTGGTTGTTTGTTACACCTTCTCGGGTATTTTGAATTATACTCGTGTAAAAATGTGATTGTATCCGACAAAGTAACTACGTGATCTCAGTATCAGTACATTTGATAGCTTGTGTCAAATACAGGCGAGAAATAAACAATTCGAGTTAGGGGAAAATATCCCTGGTCATGACATCATACATAGAGCAGTCAATCTTCTTCACTATTAGATAACACAGGTATTTGCGTATCACATTTGTGTGTGTACAGTTTTGAACGTTATATTTTATAGAACTGATAAAAAAAACGACATATTTAGCTCAATTTAGGGTTTATGTGTCCGTTTTGGTCATTACTCCATGTATTTGTGCCACATGACTTCAAATGTGCACAGCATAAACTTTGCTTGTAATTAATTCTGATTGATAGGAGTACCTTTTTTAATTATTGTAATTACAAATAGGTGAAAGTGTTTAATCAACAAGACGTGTATTCCAAATCCTTACCAAAAACTGACAAAGTCGAAACGATTCACATTCAGTTTTGAATTAACCCCTTAAACATGTAGTTGTAAAGCTGTGGTTACTCAGTCACAACATCAGTGGCTACTATGGCTTGAATAGAGAACCAGTATGGTATGAATACATCTGTGCCATTTTCAACTTCGAGGTCAATCCTACGGATCTTACCGCTAATTATGCCGATAGCCTCCATTCGGACCATCTCGGCTATTTATAAACAAGGATTGACCGGGAAATTGCGAATGCATCAAACTATTTGTTTCATTCGTAACTTCTCAGTCAAGCATAATTAGAAATAACCGACTTAGTCCGAATAGATAGCGGTTTCTCTTTTGAGAAGACATTTCCGGTGAACAACATGTGTGATTATTCGATAAATTACAAATTACAAAGCAAACATACATCTGAGGCAAATATTTGTCTCGCAGAAATAGCCTAGGTGATCCGAATGACATCTGTACATGTGCTTTTAGATACATTTATATGGGCTGTTTTAAAGCATCTTTAAAATGTTTTGAACTTTGTCATTGTTTGGCGAAGTTTTCGAAACTTAAGGGAAAGTAAATTACTTGTTCTAGTGGCAGTTGATCAAATTATTGTTACCTATATGTAATTACAATAATATAAATGTACTCTATTAGTTTTAATTCATTACAATCTATACATTATGTTGTGCTCGTTTGAAGTCATATGGCCCAAATACATGGTGTATTGACTCAAGCGGGCACATACACCCTATGATATCTTATATTTGGTGACAGCTGACTTCTTGATAAGCTATGAGCTAGATTTATCCTTGGTATGCGACGACAACGTGCGCATAGCGAACGATAACATTCTGATATTAGGAGAGACCTGTGTGAATAACCATATGGATCCCTAGATAGAACAAAAATATTAATAAAACATAAATCTCAGACAGAAAATTGTGGATCATTTCATTATGTTGCCTCACGCAGTATTATATGTACAGAATAATAATTCACCACACACGGGTTATCTCTTTCCAGCTTTATAGATTCTCAATGCAAAAGTATCTATCACCAGTCCATCTTTGTATCTTAGCTGCCGTAAATCACAAGTGACATGCATGTAATTAGGAATCATCAAGCGTTCCTTTGATTGTGAAAAATGAGTGTTGCTGTATCAAAAACAATATTTATTGAAAAAAGAAGCTTACAATGGCGAAATTTATTCGCCAAATGAAATATAATTTGATGCTGCGATGGTTTGTCTTTGAAATTATTGATTCCTTTGAAGGTTGATTGTTATTAACATGTTTCAAAAATGCACATAAATGGCATGCACACGAATTAGGCGATACAGATTTAGTAAGGCAATACAATACAACAGATCCGTTCTCAGCGAATAAGAATTCTCTACCGACTTTACCAACGACTCAGTCAGTAATTTATAATTTAACGTCTTTAGATATGATAAAGTAAGAAATATTCGTGGTAATTTAAATATCGCGTCTTTCCGTAGGAAACGAATATCCCCAAATGTAACCCAACACGAAAAAACTATTGTTGAACAGCACGAGGGTAAACAGTGCGACCATCACAAAATGGGTATTACTCGGAAATCGCATAATCCAGGAAAACACCTAAGTTACATTTTTACATTTAACTCATGACCACATTTTTTTTTATCTGTATGATACTCTTATACATCGAGTCATTAAACAAGGTGAGAGGATGCATCTTTATGAGTGCTACACCCTCATCCTAAATCCTAAAAGTTGCTCACTGTGACCCATATTTTATGCTTCACTGACTTTGGTTAGATTTTGTCTTTTTACTGTTTGTGCTTGAATCATTAAACTAGATGATTGTATATATCTTTCTAAGTAACACACCCATACAAAAAGATCACAAAGGATCTACAGTTCACATCTTACTGGCTTAGGTTAAGTGTTTTCATTTAGCTCACGACCACACAGGATTTTATACATTATATGTACATAATATCCTATTTAGAATAATGAATATTTGCGAGAGGATGCATATTGATGAGCACTACTCCTTAAATCCAGAAGTAGGTCATTATAGCTCATATTGTACGCTTCATTGGCTTGGGTGAAATTATGTGTTCGATGTTCGCTTCTCAGGCACAATTTGTGCTTGAATCGTGAAATTTATGATGAAATTCATCTCTATTACTATAACGCCCTTACAACAAAGAAAGCTTCGTGACCTATTTTTTATCTTGCACGGACTTTTTACTTCAGTGTTTGAGTTTAGCTCATGGCCACATTATTTTTTGGCATGATATATGCATACTGTTCAACCTAGAATAAGGAATCTTGGTAAGTGAATGCATCTTGATAAGTTCTGAAATTTTATTGCAAAATGAAAATTCTCTGTGACCTGTATTCATGCATCAGTGACTTCATTGAAATTTGTTGTTTAAAGTTCACGAGTGCTGTTTATGCTCCAATCATGAAACGTGACACTTGTATGCATCTACGTTAGTACTACACCACTACAGCAAAAGAAGCTTAATGTGACCAACATTCTATGCTTTACTAACATAGTTTCAGTATTTGTGTTTATGTCCATATATATTCTTCTATGATATATACTTCCTAGACAACTCAGGAGGCCCTTTCTAAACTGTGCAGTTGGAAGTAGGAATAAATATGTTTAATTCAATGATAAAGGTCCCATATTCATGTATACGTTTTGCATTGCCATAGGTTACATTCAACAGCTTAGCTGTGTATTTGTACGTGTGAATGAGTATAGGAATTCGAGGAATTAACAGCATGCTGCATGCGTTTCATCTGTAGTGACAATGATACTGGTTTTTGGTGAAGATTTTAAGAACAATGATTTAAAACAACTATAATACCAAACCACAATAATCTCTGCTTTATATCAACTCATTGTAGTACCTCTACTTTGATATCATAGATAACGAATGGTCTTTTCATAGTTTTATGTCCTGTAGGCAGTCAGGTAGGCAAGTGGGTAGGTATATACGTAAGGTATATAGGTACTGTAAATTTTAAAAGATTGAAAGTTAAAATGTAAAGAGAAACAAATACAAAAGACTATAAAGAGAAAATGGGCCAACATTTCACTGTCAAAATTATTTTAGTCTGACCTTATTTTTACATGATAATTAATGTTTACAGTGGTTATTGGAGACTACTAAAAGCTTTGTAGAGGCGAGCTATGTAATCATTGAATACACTCTGGTTTAGATCTATGTATATTGAGTCCCGTTAGAATGACTTTGTATAACGAATTATGCTTATTTGTTGGCTAATCGTTTGGTTGGATAAATATTTTCTAAATACCGAAACTACACAATAAAACAAGTAATCACCAATAACTCTGAAATTTACCAATGGCGACGTAAAAGAGAGTATCACAAACAGCAGTGTCGTTACACATCTATATATATATATATATATATATATATATATATATATATATATATATATATATATATATATATATATATATATATATATACATATATTTTGTAAATGGCCTTAATACTTTTACCTACAATATACTGTTATGATTAAGATCCAAATACATTTGTTCTATGACATTTCCAATATCATGCGGATTACAACATGCACAACAGATTCCAGCAGTAAGGAAAAACAAATAATATTATATTTGTACGTATATGTACAAGCCTGTGGTAGGTGGATGCTATAATAATTGCTATCTCTCTAATTCTGTACTCATTTTTACTTGGAAACTTATGTGGAAGGCTTAGAGAAAAAACACACTTTGTGAAACTCAAAACACTCCATTACTCCGGCCTGATCTAAATGCCAAAATGAAATTAATATCCGCTTCTAGCATTTACATATGAAACAATTTTACATGATGCCGTATTCTAGTTTCCATGTTCAGTTTAATTTTAATACCTGCAGCAAACAATAATTCACACTTGTACAAATATAAACATAGGGCATCTTCTTGATTCAAAACATCTTACATTGCTTTTAGTGTAATATGTACTTAGGCTTCAAATGTAGGTAAGCTTAGAGTGTGTCACGTACGCAAGACCCTAACAGATAGGTATGTATAAGAAGTGTATCGTATCTATACAGTATGTGTCTAATTATACATGTCTGTATAGACTATTGACTTTCTTTCGAGACTAGAAACACGCTCAGATATGATTCTTGTACATTTCTGTGCGAGTGCAAAGTGAAAATCTTGAAGTACATGACTAGAACTCACTTATATATTACTCATCTTTTGGTCAAATCTTCAACATCATACCTGCCAAAGACGACTTTTGTCCTCTATTTTGAAATCCTCAAACATTTCGTCTTCAAATTAATGTGAGATACATTCGCTACCAGATATTGACAGAGAATATAATGTTTAATTCATTTACGTCCCAATTATGATGTCAGGCATAACTATTTAAATCATTTAATCTCAAAAAACGTGCATAAATAGTATTATAAACATGTAACTACTCTGGCAAATATGTACATTTTACAGTTGAATATTCTCTCTTGTGTTTACCCAATATTCGTTTAAAGAAATCTGGTTAGAAATTAAGGCTCTCATCATCACATTTATTTCATATATTAGAGTAACTTTTCGACTTTCAATCCGGATAAAATTAATGTCCTGTATTAGTCGAGGTCCAAGGTTGAGTCTAAATTAATGGCTGTGAGTGTATTTTCTTCGAGTTACAATTTAATCACACAGTCGTACAATATCGGCCACAGAGATAAACAGCAATCCTAAACACCATGAATGCCAAATATGATAATACTTACTGTTTTAGAGAAAGTTGGTTCTAAGTAATATGTAAGCATACATTTTGGGATTTTTAGATTCGTTATATATCATTTCATCTACATCTTCAATATTGCATTCTGTGCACACCTTCCACATAAACCAACTATTTAAAAGTGGCACACTCAGGCTAAATATGTTTACCACATGCATGTATTCGATTTAATATTAATTAAAATTGAGCACATACATTGTGAGAAAGTGTTTTACAGTCTTTTATAGTATAAGACTTCTCTATAAAGTTTATACACTGAAATATAACTTCAACAGACTGAACAACATGCCATTGGAATGCGGAATCTACAGTATTTGGCGTCTTTATTGTCCTGATCGCGCCGATATTTGAAACAATGCACGGTATTTACCTTGAACAAATCATGGTGTTCTTTAAAGTCTTTTTAAAATTTAGCTTGGAGATAAATCAAACCTGTTAGAAATGAAGTATTATAAAAACAAGGCCAATTAATTTATACGCATACAAAATTAGTAAGTTAAACCCGATCTTTCATGAAAAGAAAATATGTTAACAGATTGACTGATATCACCTCTTCCAAAATTACCTGAATTATGATCCTAATTATACATTTCGAAAGAAATCTTACTGATTCGTATATTAATATTAATTTAACGTTCGGAAGAGAGCTCTATAATTGATGTTGACGATAGAACCAGATCATTGATATCCAATTAGGATTAAACAAAATAACTTATTGGAATTAAACACTTGAATTTGTTTTCCATGAGTGGCAGATTGTTTATTTCAATTATTTGAGGACGATATAACCTTACATTACAACGTGCAGGAATATGAAGGTATTCATTAGTCAAAAGGCCACTAGTTTTCCATGTAATTAATTCGGATGATTGACCCAAACATTGTTTAGTATGGCCAGTTGTAACTCTTGCATATTTATATTATGATAAAGAAACTTTAGGCACAACAAATAAGAATCACTTGCAGATTGTAAGTTCTAAATGCTTTATTTAAAACCTGGCTTTCTGTTGTAAGGACAACCGCTAGGAGTTTAAAATATTGTCCATTATTTGATACATGCACGCACATCACGCTAGATCTATTGCTTGTACCCATTGCATGGTATACAGGTGCATTAGTTATCAAGTAAACTTGCCTTCAATGTAATAATTCTTTTTAAATAAACCGTCACGCAATGAACCCGTCTATCTGTTGTGTGACCAAGGCAACCTGTGCAGAGGCAATTACGTAAAACCTACTAAATCAAGTTAAATTTTAAATCAAGAGTATTTGTCGCAATTAAACTTCGAGCAGAACTTATGGATGTGTGATTGCGTGTGCAGCAAGAAGAATAATTATTTGATCTCATTTTTTTGACTTTTGTTTCATATACAAAGTAAGCGAAACAGCAAAATCTATGAATATTTAACAACATACAGTGATGGTAATAGACCAAAAGAAAACAACACGAAACCTATTTCAGTTTGGTCACACTTTTATTTGCTTGTACATGATCTACTTTCACTTCGGTACTGACTACAATGACGATGAACAATTAGATTTCTGTTGGTATTTATTCTGGAATCTTTATTCCTCTTTTACTATTTAAGAAAAATATTATATGTGGAATATAGCTCTACATCTTACACTTGCCGATCTTTAGATATCTGACACATCTGACTGTACAGATGAAACGAAATATCAAATTCATCCGAAATAGAATTGCACATGTGTTCAGCTGCAGTATAAAGGTAAGAAAGAACATATTTTCTAGCATTTTGGTGCTATTGTTTGTTATAAAGAGAACTATCACCACAAAAGCAAGCATACGAAATACTAGCAGATTATATAACGTTGTGTTATAGTATACTGCAAGCAAGATTAGGCAAATGGATTGAATTAAAAGGGGTATGCAAATCGAAACAAGATTCATATATTTTCTCAAATACAAATCTATGTTTAGATTCCAGTTGGTGGATGATAACTTTTCTCTTACAGTGTGATCTGTAACACACACACACACACACACACTGACAAATATATATATATATATATATATATATATATATATATATGTATGTATATTTATATATATATATATATATATATATATATATATATATATGCGCGTGTGTGTGTGTGTGTTCTATTTATATGAAAGATAATTCCTTTTCTTCCTAATGGGTATTCAAACTAATTGATTAAAAATTATCTTATGTTTACAATATTTCCTGTCTTTTATTCCTTTTACCCTCAGTGATCTATGCTCTCGCGGTCAAGACATAATGTAAAAAAGTTCAACAGAAAATGCTTGCAACACTTAGCAAAGAATCAGTTTGTTCAAAGTAAATATTGTTAAATATTACCTTTCAGGACAGTGAAATTCGTGATCAATTCACATATACTTTAATCAGTCTAGAGCAGTTATTCCTTTAGCAATATAGTTGAAAGTCTTCTCTTGTCAATATAAATAATAAAATACAAAAAGAGGAAATTGAACAGTTTTGGAGCAAAGAAATAATCAATATAAAAATTGCAGCTCACATTCATGAACTACAATTTGCTACGTTACTTGTTTCGGTGTTTTTGCGCATCCCTTTGAAAATGAATCACATATACTCGAAACATTTTAAGACGTACACCAAAGAGTTGCTGTTGCCATAAATATTGACTGTGCTGCTTGGAAACATGTTGTCACGAGCAAGGAACATCTCAACTAATTTTATGGTTCACACATTAAATTGTAAGGAACACTTTTAGAAGCATCTCTGATTGAATGTAATTGTATCATGTATATTTTTTAACTATCTCAAATTAGACAGTGCGTAGTCATCCCAGGGTAAATATAGCAATTCCAGTTTGTACATGTCATATCAATATTGTATAAAAATTACACACACCTGCATGTCAAGGCTAATAGTTTTCTGTTCAGTCTCATCGCTTTCTTTCTACAACGAAAATGCATAAATCTGGACAGCATCATATATGTTTTCCTATACAGCTCTGAAAATATTTTAGTCAAAATCTGCATGTCTCTTGTCAGGTTTTATATTTTATAACTGAACTGTTTCACAATGCTCTATACAAATAAAATCTTTTGTATGGTTTTGTTTTATGAAATTATATTACAAAATCCTGATTATCAACGAAAACTGTTCACGTATAACAGCAAATGCAGAAAATATAAACTAAAGTTTCATAACGTCCATAACTGTTATTCTGTATTATGGACAAAATATAAAGCAAACTGTGTTGCTTAAGTTATAACGAGTTTGAAACATTTCATCTTTGTTACTTTTAGTTCATGGAACTGAACTGACTAATGGCTGTCTCAGATATAGGCGATGAGGATTTAAATAATATATTTTCTTTGTCTGTTCCTAAAACAATATAACTGTCATAACGGAGTTTATCTGCATTGATTCAAATAAATATCGTTTTGATAATTCCAAGGAAGATGTTTTATAGCAATATACAATACAACTTAGATTGATATCTTTTACGCTGTTCGTACATCTACATGGACTATTCTTAATGACACACATTAACGTCCGTAACAAGATAACATTATTGAATCGACGTTGATACAGATAGGCTCCTTACAATTCAGGTTATTACAATAGAGAAGATGTTGTTGTTCGTCCTTCGAGTTCGAAGATGACCTTGACATCACTAACTGGTTTTGTTTTTGTCAGTATGCGAGTGGCTGATCTGGCCGATTTGTGTTCTGAACTGTCTGTGGCACACTTCACATGAGATACCGCTTGGGTTTGCTTCATCAAGAGAGGACGTGCTGCAGTTCTGAGATTTACTCTGCTCGCGCTTCTGCATTGCCTCTGCAATTCTCCTCCGTTCAAAATATGCAGCTCCAGTATGGATGAGACTGCGTCAGGTGGTGCAAACCTGTGCGAGATCTTCAAAAGACTAAGGGTCAGTGTTGAAGTATTTCAAGGATGACTTGAGGGAATCTTTGAAGCGTTTCTTCTGACCACCCTGAGATCGCTTTCCCTCCTTCAGCTCTCCGTAGAAGATCTTCTTTAGTTGTCGCTCTTCCGACATGCTGGTGACGTGGCCTCTCCATCGCAACTGCGATTTCATCAGCAAAGTGAGGATGCTTGGAATGTCTGCCCGTGTGAGAACCTCAGTGTCTGGGACCCTGTCCTGCCATCTTAACCTCATCAGTTTTCTCAGGCAGCCCATGTGAAATTGGTTCAGCTTCTTGGCATGGCGTCCGTACACCGTCCAGGTTTCGCAAGCATACAGTAAGATCGGCAACACAATGGCTTTGCAGACCTTAAGTTTTTTTGTAGACTGATGCCTCTGCGCTCGCACAGATTTGCGTGTCGTCTCCCAAAAGACCACACTTGCTTTAGCAATTCTGGGGTTGGTTTTATCGTCGATGTGGACTGCACGTGAGAGTGCGCTGCCGAGATAGGTGAATTTGTCCACAGCCAGGAGGGTTTGACCATTTACTGTGATGGTAGGCTCTACGTAAGACTTTCCTGGTGCAGGTTGGTGCATCACCTCTCTCTTCTTAATACTGACTGTGAGACCGAAATTGTCACAAGCTGAGGAGATATGTTCTATACTCTGTTGCATGTCAGACTCGGATTTGGCATTCAGGCAACAGTCGTCAGCAAATAGGAGATCACGAACAGTCACTTATTGTAACTTTGTCTTCGTCTGTAGTCGTCTCAGATTAAACAGCTTGCCGTCAGTCCGGTATCTGATGTCAATCCCAGTGTCATAGTCGCGGAAGGCATCAGTAAGCATGATAGAGAACATCATACCGAAGAAGGTTGGGGCCAACACACAGCCTTGCTTGACTTCACTGGTGACTGGGAATGGTTCAGATAACTCGCCGTCGTCAACGACAGGAGCGAGCATGCCATCACGAAATTGCCGAATCATCACGATGAATTTCTATGAACAACCACATTATTTTGCCATGATCTTCCAAAGGCCTTCACGGCTGAGTGTGTCAAAGGCTTGTGTCAGGTCGATGAATGTCGTGTACAGATTGGAATTCTATTCCTGTCATTTCTCCTGGAGTTGACGAGCTGCAAACACCATGTCTGTGGTCCCTCGTCCTTTCCTGAAGCCACACTGACTCTCACGCAGTAGCCCTTGATCGATGCGCAAGGCGATTCAGCCGAATTCTGGCGAGGATTTTGCCGGCGATTGACGGCAAGGTAATGCCCCGATGGTTGTCGCAGGATTGTATGTTGCCTTTCCGCTTGCACAAGTGGATGATGGATGCATCCTTGTACTCATGGGGTATAGTTCCCTGAGTCCACATTGACTGGAAGAGTTTAGTCAGTTTCTGTGCCATGTGCGAGCTTCCGGCTTTGTAGACTTCTGATGGTATATCATCTGCTCTAGGTACTTTGCCATTTGACAGCAGGTCGATTGCTTTAACAGTTTCAGTCAGCGTTGGAATATCAGCAAGTGATATGTTGATTTCCACTTGGGGAAGTCGATCAATTGCCTCCTCAACCTCTTTTTAAGTAGTCAATGGCTGGAGGCTTTCTATACACATACATCTTATTAGCCACTGCTGTTTTCTTATCGTGGTTGCGATGTTGGGAAAGGTGGAGAAAAAGATTTTAAAGGATTTGGTTTGGTCAAGCATTGTGTATCTTTGACGTCTTAATTGTCGATAGATAAAACGGTATATCAATGACTGTAATAATTATTGCAGAAAACCTTAATGTTAGTTTTACACTACATCAATAAAGAGATTTGAGATGTGCACACAAATGAAAATTGTTTGATTTCGACCGCCTAGCAATAAGCAATTATCCGTATTTATATGTATTTATACCTGAGACTCTGAGGTCCATGCAAAATTTTAATGTTTCAGCAATAATCGATTCTTTTGTTGGCCTGTTATTATCACCTCAAGATGAATTGTCAGTTATTAATATTCATTTAATGTATGTATCCCATTTCATCTATATTATTTTATAGCCATTAGCATGACCTCTGACCTTTATTTACATTTTTTGCAAAATCCTTTTTACTCACTCTTATCTGTCTGTCTCTGACTATAACCAGATATAAGGTCACCTGGCAGTCCTCAGGGACAGGATTCATTGCTTTCCTAACGGATGTCGCTTCTATTGATTCAATTACGCACTTGACTATAACAACCATGAGAGTCTCTAGGATCTAGGAGCCCCGAAATGAACTCAAGCAATATTCATAGTGAATTACCACTCAGAGGTATATGGTGCACCGGTAATTCACATGACTTGTAATTTGAATTAGTTTCAACTCATACACTTCTTATACTAGCAAGGAACTGACGAGAGTGAATAGGCGTTCTGAATTACAAGAAACAAACTGTATTCCTATGGCTTGTCGCGAAAACACAATTATAGTCACACAATCGGAGACGGTATTAAGTAGACTATTCGTCTAAGTAAAAAAAGGCTGTAAACACATATTTAAGCTACAGTCAGATAAATGGATTAATTTAGTTTAATCAAAGTAGTTTGTTTGAATAATACATCATATCACTATACATTTATATAATTTGATTACTTCAGTTAAATATTTTAATAAAAGTATTCTAGAAAAGTTTGACATATCCTATAACAAATACATGGTGGTTGTTTACAAATTCGTATTTATGTATTTACTGTGGTATCAGGTAATTTCGGGGGTATCAGTTTTCGTGGTTTTGGAGAGAAAAAAAAACTTTCTTGGGTATTTAAATTCGCGGAATTTCCCTGGCAAAGTTTGATTATTTGGAGGTATTTAATATCGTGGAATAACCTCTACAAATACACAAAATAAACAATAAAAAAGAACAATACCATGCCGACAACAGACGGCCGTCGCTTGAATGATTAAAACAAAACTACCACCTGTATGAGCCCAAAATCAAACACCTGTCAAGATCAATCGCTAACACCGTGTTTTCGTCAGAGTGTTCAACATCAAAGGGAGCCGACTCAGCCAACAGCACTAATCCAATAGGTTATCAAAGTTCATGTGTATGATCTCTTACTTAAACCACTGTCCCCCACTCGTGTGATGTGATTCACTCGGATTTCCACTGGAGCACAGAAGAATTGTTGATTCGTTTTGTTGATAATATCATCATTCCACAGGTGAACCAAACATGTGACAAGCTGCCCCTCGCTCAATGCAATCAGCAGGCAGTGGCAATATTTGATGCATTCAGACCCCATCAAAGTGCAAAGATGCTAACTAAATTAAAAGGCAATTGAATCACTTTTTGGTTTGTGCCTGTCTCATAAACGGACCAAATGCAACCACTAGACCTGACAATAAATAAAAAGTGCAAAGAGATGTGAAAATCACACTTCCGCAACTGGTATGCTAAACAGGTCATGGAAACCATGAGGGAAAAGAAATACTTCAATGATGAAGATCAGTGTACTGTATTAGAATACCTTAAAGAAGCATCAATCAAGCCGATTCAAGCTGAATGGATAATTGAGGCTCATACGAAAATACATAAAAGATCAGACCAAATTAGCAGTGGCTTTAAGAAACCTGGACATTAATTCTGCAATTTCAGGATTATTTACCTAACAAATATTTATGTGTACCAGGAGACTTGTTTGACACGATGTTGATTCAGTGGTTTTGTCCAAAAATCAGTAAAGTATGAACTTCAGTACTTTGCTGTAATTAGTGTATATACATAGTGTTTAATTAGTAATTGTGCTTCAAGCAATTGTTCTAGTATTTTACAGTCTTCTTCATAAAATGAGATGTTCTTTCATGAAGATTTCGACAACAGTTTCACTTGAATGAATGATCTATTGGAATAAGTATTAAATCTAATTTTCGTATACTAGTATCATTTCATTATTCTTTCTGTCATTTTCAGTAATACTAGTGTTTGGATACTTTATTCATTTTCTCGTTTTTTCCTATCCTTACTAATCTCACAACATATCGATTTAAGGAATTGAATGGAAATGACGGTTGCTGGATACATTTACATACATGTGCATTGAAACAGTATAAAATGCTTTATAATTCTTTCTTTAATGATTCAAGTAAAACACACACATGTAAGAGCTAATAGTTTAGTACCAGATTATAGTAATTAAGTTGATTTATTATATAGCTTGTATAGCTTGGCTTTGTTGATCGTTAGGAATGTATAAATAAGAAAATATGTGGTTGTATGTGTGTGTGGGGGGGAGGGGGGCTTAGGCATCACATATGGCTAATTTTTATTTGGGTCTTTATATTGGTCGTTCAGAGCAAGCACGAAATCCATGCCAATTGCTACCCCAGGAATAGTGAAACCACATTATTGAAAGCAACTAACTATCCAATCACTATATTAAATATATAATGAAGCTATTCTATTACATATTAATATACACTTTAGACAATAAACAGGATACTGATTTTATATTCAATATACTTACAATTGCGTATATATCCTTAGAATCACACCCAAAACCTATTAATAGATTAAATGTATAGTTAATAAAAATATACTTTCTTGTTACTGCATACATGATTTATTGATTTATTTACTGTAAAGGTTATACGAACTGTCTAAAATAAAAAGCTATAGAGTCTAATAAATGTATAGTATAGAGTCTAATAAATGTATAGTATTGCTTGTCATGTTCCTCTATTTATGCTTTGTAGCTACCAGCTACCTCCAGTATTTTGTCTCGGATTTTATGATATTATTTGTTTATTTGAAGAGTTAAATTCTTTATACTATATTTTCTAACTCTAGCTGTAGCTAAATTTTCCAAATTAAATTTTGTTAGTTATATTGTTTGACTACTGCGTACACACATCTAATAAGTGGGCTGCTATTATGCTAGCCTAGGATTTTTCACAAGCCCCCCCCCCCCCAAAAAAAAAAAAAAAAATTTAAAAAAAAAAATAAATAAAAAATAATGGTGGAATGTAAAGTAATGGCGGTGTAGGATTTAGAAAGAAACTATTTGTATCGTGTGGGGTTTAGTGTTGGGTTTTAAAAAGCAAAAGACTGATGGTGTGGCCTAGATAAAACACGTCAATCGCAGGTGGTAGTATTATCCTGGCCTATGTTTTTTCAAGAAATTTCGTGCATTTATAGTATCGATAGCCTAAGTTTTTAAAATAAAAATTGTATTTAACATGTGTGGGGTAGGACATTGGAGTTTTTAAAATATGATAAAATTGTCTATGTTACTGATGTATATATATATATATATATATATATATATATATATATATATATATATATATATATCCTGTAATTAAGACTATATTTTTATTAAAGGTGATATTCGTTTAGAAACGGTTGTCAAATGTATGATTTAGACAGATAGAGGATAGATGAGTATACCCATGTACCAATGCTGTTATTGCAGATACGAATATACGAGACAACAGTGGTGTTATAAAACATGTATTGAGTACCACAAGCAAGGCAAATGTATCCAACGAACTCCCCTAACCTTTGAATCAAATGCAAAAATGAGCGAGATGTAATTTAGAGACGATCAATTGAAGCATCCAATTAGATGAGTACAGATATGAGACATTGCTGATATCTATTTAAATATCAATAGTGGTGATTAGCTGGAGGAAGTCATTTGTTGTAAGTAACTCTATATTTGAAACTCATTAGTGTATATTTATTTAGTTCTGGAGTACAGGGAAATTTAATACGACTACACATCTTTTTCATCGTGAGTTCGTACACGTACATCGAATAAAGAAATTATTACATCGAAAACTTCCAATTCGATAATTCACTCAATAGCCACTACTCTAAAATTTACTTGACCAGTCAGACGAAGACAATTCGTGAAGCTTCTTTGCTTTGAGTAGAGAGCAGACGACACAAAATAATTTCAAATTCCTTACTCATCATAAATTAATAGCGCAAAGCTACATTGTGATATATTAAGCAGCTTTCAGAGAGATGATATAAATATTAAATGAGTTTAACACGAAAGCAGCTGCGTCGCAATCAAATGATAATGCCTACGTATTTACATATTTAAAACCGTTTGGTCAATGCTGGTTGTGCTGAAAAATAATATTAAAAATAATAAAAGTCTTAATATAAAATATCCAGTGTTTTAGAATTGATGCACACCTACAGAGTACTTAATTTATGATAGCATTGAAATAAGCATAATCATCCCTGACAGCAAGATGGTTAAGAAGGTGGAAACCATTAAATCAACGTACACTGGAAAACAGATTAATATTGTTTACAAAGGTTTCAAACAAAGCAAAAATACTCGACTCCAATTTGATCAAACTAAAAAGAACCAGTAGAGATCAAAATGAATATAGCTACCTGATACCCTACGCACAAACTGATAGTTACAAATTTTCCCCAAGAATAATCAAAGATTGAAATTCGTTTCAACAAATATCGATCACAACTGCTGAATCTTCAGAAAACCAAACTGATACCTTTTCAAAACTAGTACGGTCCACTTTTTCTTAAATAAGTCTTTTGTAAAGATTGACTCTGCGCTGTGCAACATGATGATTTAGCACCTAAGCATCATTATGATGTAACACCTAACTAGTCAAGATCAAGACGTATACATACATACATACATACATACATACATACATACATACATACATACATACATACATACATACATACATACATACATACATACATACATACATACATACATACATACATACATACATACATACATTCATACATACATACATACATACATACATACATACATACATACATACATACATACACACATACATACATACGAACAGACGCACGCACATACATATAAACATGTACGCACCAATGCGCATATATGGAATTATAGAGATATAAACATATTAATTCATACAGTAAAATCATCTTGGACCGGACACTGTTGTGACAATATAGATTTTTGGCTAGGATACAGGGGTTGTATGTATATAGAAACCGTCTAATTGATTCTAAAATAGATGTCCATCTGCAGAAGAAGCCATGAGGTAACGGGGATGGCCTGCCCTGAGAAGCATTCTGGTATATAAATGTATTCTGGACATATTATTCTATACAACAGTATCGGCACATACCTTACGATGGATAGAGTGGCAAGCAGAGATAAGTTAATATTCAGTTTTTTATACAATAAATCTTTGTCTATAGTTGTCATTTTGTGTCAAATCTTCCCCTTCTGCAGTTTGTGTATGCAAAATACTTATCTGACAGAAAGTGTAGTTTCAGTTCTTACTTAGAAATATACATATATGGTAATTATTTTTTGTTGTTGTTTGTTTGGTTGGTTTGTTGGTTGGTTTTAACGGCATTTCTTAACACAATATTGGCTATATCATGCCGAGAAAATAGGAGCTAAGTGTCTTTCCCATGCACACACCAAAGCAGCCAACCCTGGTTGGCCTGGGCAGGTATTGAACCCGCGAGCCTTGTATTACTAGTCCGACGCTCTACTAAATAAGCTACCTCGGCTCCTAATTAATTACTACATCTACCAATATAAATATATAATTTAAACTGTAATTTAAATAAATTAATCACGTCGTCAGTTTTGAGTTTATATATAATGCCTAGCAGAAATGTTCTCTTTGATACTTGTACTGATGATTGCACTCACTCTTTTTGCACCCTATAAGCCTGATCAAGACTGAGTCTGTTTTTGGACACTCCCATAAAAGACGAGACACAATGTCTTCAAAGGTTCTGCAAAAAGAACATATTAGCTGAACTTTTTACAATTTGTTCAGAAGATTATTTGTTGGACAAATTATGTGCAAAATCTTAGCTTAGCCATTATCTCTCATCTACATATACTGCTATCAATCTTGACAATTTTGTAAAAACGTATGAAATAAAGAAAAGATGGATAAAGAGATAGGCAGTAAGCAATGATAATAAACTGAAATAAAAGCAAACAGCGTAAAGTTATAACCTGAACAACGATTAAGAAAGGTGATCAGTTTTGTAGTATGATTTAATAGAATAAGTAAATGATAAAGAGAACGTTTTGGATCTTCAATGCATCCTATTAAGTACGGAATGCATGCAGTAGGTTCCACATGAAAAAGTGAGGATACTTGCAATGGAGAAACATTATGTATCGATAACAGACTACTTCAGTCAACAAAGAAGTGTTCAAGCTTTGTATTCAATATAAAATATTAAATACAAAAGACACAAGGTGATGGAACTTCAGACTTGTACTAATTTTGAATATATTTCTATCTACACTGGATTTGCATTTTTTCTTTGTAAAGATTTATTTTCATTTTAAAATTTGCAACAAGACCTTCAGTGATAAAAGCTGATATTAAAATAAGCGTAATACAAAGCAATTTGCTTTTTTAAAATTCATTGGAACCGAATGCATATTTGTATTACTAAGAAAATGGTCTATTTTGAAATATTGTAATATGTAACACGTATGTAAATGAAACTTGTCATTATCATCAACATCATCATCGTCATCATTATTATTATTATTATTATTATTATTATTATTATTATTATTATTATTATTATCATCGTCGTCGTCGTCATCGTTATCGACATTATCACTACCATCGCCTTCATCTTCATCATCATCATCATATGTCGTTTGAACAATGGCTAAGATCTCAATCATTATACTTTTTTAAATTTGTCATTTTGAGTGACAATAAAAAAGAAACATGAATGAAACGATTGCACGATAATTAGGCTTTATAATGAGAAATGTCTATTCATGACCATGATTAAGTTACGACAAACTTCCCGCAAAAATATATGTAAATATCTGGCTCGTTTTGCAAGTAAAACGCATGTAAAGCACTTTATAATTGTCTCGATCTGGACTAGAAATGACCGATAAACAGTGTTGAATAACGCATGCTAAAGTAGGATTTCCATTTCAGTAACTAAATGTATCTGATGCAGAAGCCGCAACATATGAAGCAACTTTCTTACATGAGAGAGGTTAATTCTGACTTATTAAAATTTACATAAACATGCATTTCTTAAAATTTAACAGGAGAATTAGTATAACTATTGAAAATGTTCTATATGGCGGCTTAATTGTTTTTTTTTAATTTTTTACAGCGCGTGTATTTTATTCATTGTTGTGTATGAGAATAACTGTTAACATGTACTAAATTCAAGGATTAAAAGGTCAATACAATTCTAAACTAATAGCCCATGTCCACTCCACCTTTCACATTTCTGCTTGCTCCCATGTCTCAAAGTGTTTACAACGCTTAATTTTCTTTCAGAGAATGGAAATATAGAAAGACTACTTAATTGATCTTTTCGACCTTCGTTTCCTGCTATACTTTATGGCTATTGCATTTTAATTTGATGCTACAAAGTCGGTAGTATGGACATTCGTGCGTAGCAGACACACCCGCATGTTGACCCAGTAATTAATTCTCATCTAAGTTCACAGTCACTACGGATTCCTACGACAGAAATCAAGGTATATAAAGGTTATTATAGAGAATTACAAGTATACACCAAACAGGGCAGAAAGTGATATCCCTGGATCCTACAGGAGAATGCTTGATAACATTGACATAGCTTTTAAATACGAATAAATAATATTATCATACAGGTTAGAGAATTTTTTAATTCGTACTCTACGGAGATTTGAGCCCGGGTCCGCGGGTTACGGCACACATCACCTTGCATGTGAGCACCAACCAGCGGACCCGGGTTCGAATCTCCGTAGAGTACGAATTAAAAACTTCTCTAACCTGTATGATAATATTATTTATTCGTATTTAAAAATTATGTTAATGTTACCAAGCATTCTACTGTAGGACCCAGCGGATAACACTTTTCGCTCTGTTTGGTGTATATTTTTGATACTCTCTCTCTTTCTCTCTCTCTCTCTCTCTCTCTCTCTCTATATATATATATATATATATATATATATATATATATATATATGTGTGTGTGTGCGTGCATGTATATATATATATATATATATGTGTGTGTGTGTGTGTGTTTGCGTGCATGTATATATATATATATATATATATATATATATATATATACACACAATTAATGTTTGCAAACTTTGTTTCATTTTTATTATAATGTGAGTTTCATATTTTGTAAAATCTATTTTTTAGTTTTGTTGTTAGGTTATATGTGTATACTAAAAATATTTCATGCTCTGTTCGTCTTTTATAACAACCTCCTATAAGCACGCTAAAACATTTTTTTTTATAATCGCTTTACGACATGAAAAAGACTCTAGCAGTCATCACGAATGCATCTTTTTGTATGCCACTGAAGTAACATGTATTCAAGACACTGTGGAATGGAATCTCTATTATGGTTTTAACTGACAGCTCCAGACGTTTTTCTTTGGTATACCTTATATATTTTAAGATGATTCTATTTAATGAACAGGTTAGAAACCAATCAGACAGAGATTTGTCTATCTCATCGATTTGCTTCCAACTTCACAAGCACACTAATAGATTATCCGCCTACGAAAGGAAATTTTTTGCTACATATCTGTGTGAATTTGATGAAGTGGGATCATTTTTGAAATTCAAATAAGTAGCTGTCACAATCAGTTTCTTAATTGTAAAGGCAATACTTTATTTTTCATTCAAGTTCCATCAACTATAATGTCGTCATCAGTAATAAGTCGTCTGCAATAACAAGTCGGTAGTTCGCAGCTTAACATTAAACATTTTATCGAAACTAGAGGTCTGCTATAACTCATGATATTACAATCACACAATGTCCGTTTATTAAAACTAAACTTCCATT
The DNA here is from genome assembly GCA_029931535.1 of Margaritifera margaritifera. NCBI lineage: Eukaryota > Metazoa > Mollusca > Bivalvia > Unionida > Margaritiferidae > Margaritifera > Margaritifera margaritifera. The sequence continues at coordinate 3,697,155 of JAQPZY010001665.1, forward strand.
GGCGCTCTAATACAAAGGTTTCGTCATGGCGATTCAAATGATGCATTGGACGAAGAAATAGTTGATATATCCTATTAACTCTCTCATATACTCATTTTATATTAGATGAAAATAGTGGCAGGTATTTCTAACATCTTAGAAGATATAAAATATAGATAAAACATATTTTGGAGTAGTCATTTTGTATGAACATTAATTGTCACTGTCAATTTTCTAACATATGACAAGCGATGATCTCTAATGAAAAGTGTACATTACAATGCCAATGGAAATATACATACTGTCAAATATTTGTAGCAAATATCGTACAGATTTTATTAGATCAGGGATACTTAGTCCTGTTTAAGTCTGCATCTCCGTCGACGCTTTCGTGAGTTTTTAAGCAACAGTACTATTTGTGGTTATTTAACATTGTAATAAACATACTTGGGAACAAGAGATACAAAACACTGCAAATTTTTTTTAATGGACTTTATCCAATTTAGCAAACAGAATCAGTTAAAATGCAAAATGTTTTAAGCGCTACAAGGGGTGATACAGCTGGGTCAGTACTATCATGCTATTGTTATAAAAATAATCCTTTGTCACCTACTATTGCGCTATTATTGAACGCTTGCTACTACATTAAATGGAGATGAACAAATGCTGCAACTTCAGTTCTCAAAATTCAGCTAAAGAAATGAAGCAAAGGAAAATATGCATTAAAAAAACAGCTTGATTTTGGGAAGATTGAAAACAAATTAATATCGTTATAGGAATTGGATGAATATGCATTTCATTGTTTATGTGGTAGAATTAGAAAATACCGATATTTTTAATATTTTTATATTCTCATTTATTATTGCATACATTTCAAATATATATATATATATATATATATATATATATATATATATATATATATATATATATATTATATACCCATTTAATATTACATGCGTGATCTGGCGTTCGATACAGCTGTTCAATCCGTATTTCCGTATCACACACCCGGACTGGAACTACTTAGGTGTTTTCTTTAACGTCCGCGCGTCGATATTTTTTATACGCAATGAATCGAACTACTATAGATGCCAATTACTTTTGAATTTCATTCATAAGTAAATCTAGAAAATATTTCGAAAGCGTAAAAAAGGGGGTATGTATTATATACAAAACCGCATTCGTGTTTTGTTCCGAGTCGGGGGAAAGAACTCATTTGATATGGCTTATGAATACGTCTAGGCCTGACGGCATCAACGTATCCCTACGCCATATCAGACACCTTCTTTCCGCCGTTTTGTGTATATATTCAAGCATGTGAAAATAAAAGGAGTTGTTATCATGTCATGCGAAACTTAAATATATGTTACAACAGGAGTTATACTGGCAGCAAGAAATAAAAATGCATTAACTTTTTGGGCACATAATTTTTTTTTCAGAAGCTATTGGACTAGCTACTCCTCGCTTCTCTGCAACGTTATGTCCCCTGTCGGCCACTTTGTCAACTTGTCAAAACACGGTGTGTCGTCTAATTCGATCACAGTTGCTATTCTGCTTGGATACGGTGCAATATTTCATAATTTGTCAACAATGTTGCAAATTTACCGGTTATTAAAATCGCTGATATTTGTTATAGTAAGTATATTGCTAAGATTCACGTAAAGGTGAACATACAAACGAGGGTGGCGGTGTAAGGATGAGTTAAATTTTCTAAGCTTTGATTCAGGAGAATTTTATTTTCGTGCGTTAATACCGGATATACTTCGTCTTAAGGTACTAACAATTGATATATTTTTACTTGTGCCTTGGCCACAAGGTAAAAGGTAACGTTTTTGTACCTCGCGATGAAATATATCCAGTATTAACGCATGAAAAGAAATGATCCCACTCATATTCTCATCTATTTAGTAACTATCGCATATGTTTCTGCCGAAGTCGTATGAAATAAATATATAGGGAATGGTTTCCGTTTTTCAGCAATGTTTGCTGGTCTCAATAACCATTATATATTGGCACCTCAGTAAACATCATAAGAGTTATTGCCAACAGTTTTCATTTGCAATTATGTTATAATGCATGGCGTGCTAGAAAATCAAGCAGCCCCGCTTCGTCTTCTAGACATTCAACAATACGAAAGACTCGGGCACAATATAACATCGATCTTTGCACTCATATTGACAATGTTCACAGTTGTCTCTTTTTCATTGATGTAAATTTGTCTTGAAAATGAGCATCGCTATGAATTTCAATAAGTGTTTGGAGCCTTTCTCCTTTTTATCTTAGGCTATCATGACACACATTTCTTGCTACTCTTCGCTTAATCTTTTTTGTTGAAATATTAACATTACTACCCCAGTGTTAATTATATATATATATATATATATATATATATATATATATATATATATATATATATAATTGCTCTTACGCTTATTCAACATTAATTTCATCATACACACTATTAACAGCATATTAGTTTTAAGCAGGACAAAATATTATCTTTAAATTTCATTCCATTGATGCCATTAACCACAGGGCTACTGTTGTTAGAATAGGACAATATCTTTAAATTTCATTCCATTGATGTCATTAACCACAGGGCTACTGTTGTTAGAATAGGACAATATCTTTTTTTTTCATTTTTGTTTATGTTCTCTCCAATGTATTATGTGTATTCCAAATGATGGTTGGCTTGTAATGTAAGATTTCAATATCTTATTTCCTTATAGACTATCTGATGCCATGAAATATAGTACATATAAATACAATAATTATATTATATACCCCTCGCGTGACTTCCTATGCAAATACAAATGCCTGTGATGATCTATTTTTGTTTCCTTATTGGACAGTGTTAAGTACTTATTGGGTGTTTTTAAGCACACGAAGGGCCGAATATGTTTGTTGCTACTTAACATCACGCCAAATCAGGTCTATCATGACGCAACTGAATGTCTACTCACGTAACATTATTATTTGACTTTATGCGCAATTTAGTTACAAAAAATACAATTAAAAAGAATTCGCTTCAAACATATTTCTATCGATTTTAATTTTATGAGAAGCCACCATAAAGTGGTTCTTTTTATCAAAGAGGAGTATATAATAAATAAATTATAATGTTTATACTGATGGATATTGTGGTCTCAACCAAAATACAATGGGCTCGCAAGCTCGTCCCATTGTACTGTGGTCAAGCCCAGAATATCCAATATTACAAACATTATAATCTAAAAAATATAATATTGTATCATATGTCAGAACGTGATACATAGAAAAACAAAGTATCTAAAATGAGTGCTAAATTGTACATATTTTAGCATCTCTTCCATTATTAAAATGTCGGCCATGAGTAAAACGACCGGGAATAACAGGGTTGCTTGTAAGATGGAAGGGCAATGTAGTGGACGTGACAATTCAAGGGATATTTCAAAGTTTTGAATATTAGTACGCTGTACAACAAAATTCTTTATTAGTGAACAATACATTAGTGCATACCCTCAACGTACTCCCATTGCACATCGACACCTTCTCAGTCTGATTATCCAATTAGTAAATGCCATTTTGTACACTTTTGTTATGTGGTTCATACACTGGAAAACTGCACTTCCAACTGCATGGCGGCTCTCAAATCGTCTGCCCCTCAGTGAATCTTTGATAACGGGATTCAGTCAAAAATAACTTGGATCTAAATAAGTGCTCTATGGAGGCTGTGGCAAGGTGTGGATTATGTGATACTTCAAGAAGACTCTCACGACGGCGGATTTATGCGCCGGTGCGTTGTCATGGAGTAGATGGATATCTCGGGTACCAGTGCGCGGATGGGTGGTTCAGTAGTGTCCCACAACTTTTGGGAACTCATTGTCCAGCGACACTAGTAGAATCAGGCAAAGGTACCTGGTGGACAGGGCTTTTGCATCGAAAAATAATGCGTATAAAACTCTTGTGACATTCCGTTTACGTCAAGCAATTTGTGGTCTCTGCTCTTTTTCTTCAACTAAAATTTTATTTTTTCTTGAGTCGGGTTGAAAAAAGTAAATTCATGTTTCATCACTTGTGACAACCTAGTTCAAATGTCTCTGGTCACTATTTTCATATTTGGCGAGTAGCTGTTTCGCTGATTTCAACTCAGGTCTGTTTTTGATCAATTGTCAAAAAATGTGGGACTAAAATTATAATTCAATATTTACAAACTGCTGACGAATTAATGCCTGTGATAACAAACATATCTTCCACTGTTTATCGAACATCTTTATCAAGTGTCTCCTTCACAGGAACACTTCCATCTCACGAATCGCAGACAACGGTCTTCCAGAACGTGAGTCATCTTCCATGGATTCAGGACCATCTTTAAAAAGATGAAACCACCTCAAAATTGTAGTATATGATAGAGAATTACATCCGTAAATTTTATCCAAGTTGGCCTTGATATCAGTCGGAGAGTACCCCAAGAGCACTCGAATTTTACAGAATGCTCTTTGCTCAGTAGCAGAATTATTATCCGTCTCTGACATGTTTAGGTCACTGTCATTTACCTTTGTTACGTCACACACATATATCTGAAGGTGCCCGGCGTGCTGCGGGTGAAGCTGCAGATCATTTTATAGAACGTTATTTTGTCTATCGATTGAAATTAAATTTATTGACAGGTTCAAGAAAACAAAAACAGTATAAGGAAATATTCAGAACTTTTCAAACACCCCTCGTACAACACTTTAAAATTTAGAACTGAAACGTTAAACTCTTTTCGGTTCATACACGTATCTTTTGTGAACGTTTAAACGCTTTGGAACGAATGTTTGCGAGCTTTTTGATGAGCTTGTGAATTCTATGATAAAATTGTATTATTGTTATAGATAAGGGTAGAACCTTTCAACAACATAATCAGCTGAAAGTGATGATGTTCGCATCAGAGTAAACGGATCAATTTGAAAGTGTAAGGAATTAAATTCAGCAATAGACGTTAAATTTTACCCTAACACAAATTAGATAATACAGGGTCAGATCATTTCAATTAATATTAAATATGTCTCTAAATACAAATCCTGGAATATAGATATTGTTTTGCTGAAAGGGTTGCCACTACAAACTAAGATGTTAACATGCTTGATTGTCTATCCTTCAAAAACGGACAAATGATTAATCAGTTATGTCTATTTGGTAAGGCTGCGCACGCGTCTCGTATGTTAGCGCACCTTCTTTTTTCCGTTTCTCATGAAAACAACATCGTCTGCTCAAAAGCTTTATTTGAATCGATAATTTTCCAATACCTTTCATGTAACTGTTTTTACAGTTGAGTGCATGCACCGAATGCTTATGTGCGCAGACTTACCAAACAGTGTAGTATGTAATAGTATTAAATAAAACCTCAGTTCATATGTGTGTGTGTGTGTGTGTGTGTGTGTGTGTGTGTGTGTGTGTGAACATAACATGTCATAAGGAACTTATTTTATGATAATAGTTTAAAAGAGTCCTGTTTTATTTATAGTTATAGGATGGTGTGAATTCCCCTTGTTTTAACTCGATTGTGTCTAGATTATAAATGAGTCAATTTTATTTCATTATGTCTATTTATAAAAGTCGCTGTTTAAAATGTTTAACCAATACAATGGAATCCATGTAATTTCAACAGGTGTTCCTTGGAATCTAACCACATTGGCGTAAAACACAACCAAGAACACACTTCTAGAAAATCATTAGTCTTCTCGGAAAGATCAATGCATTGATCCAGAAAAATAAAATTAATATAATTTAATGGCGTGCGTATAAGTAAGTTATGAAAATCCGCAGATTGACTGATTTCTAACAGGATAAATAAATGTACAGTCTTTTGTTTGCATTTCTAAAAAGTATTCCAGTAGGCTTGTCCATGTTGCCGAGTGTTAGATTCCGCTTGCCTAGCAAGTGAGCTTTCGTGCCCCTCGAGTGTTACCTTCAACCTTGTTCCATCCTTTTTTGGGATGCGCGCCTGACAGAGTGGGTTAAGGCGTGTGTGCATTAGAGCTGGGCTGTATGCGCCGTTATGACTCTCTAACCTGTTTGATTATATTAATGTCTTTCAATAAAATGTTCTTTTATATAAACAAGTATCCAAACATATAAGGGTATGGTTTTTATATAGGCATCAATTTATAACTATAATTTCATTTATATACCTTGCGTTTCTAAATAGAAATCCTGTGGGTTTGTTACGTTATGAATTGAATTTCTCCAGCTACTCAACACTGCTTTTAGTTATGTCGACATCATTAAATTGTAACCCAATGCTTTTATATTGATTTCAATGTACAGATTAATTCTAATGCATTATTTTTGTTTTGGTCAATAATATAATTGAATCAATCTGTCATTGGGTGCACTTGCAATTTTTGTTATTGCTGATATCTGATGCGTCTGCGATAACACCATACCTGTGCATTAGTCATCCCTAATTTAGCAGCTGAAAAATAAGAGTATAGAAGAAGTCCTTTATTTCTTGATTGTCTCTAATCCCTCTACTTAAATCTGAGATGATTCTTTGTAAATTACATTTTCATAATGCGCATTTACTCCCTGACCTTCTATCTTTTCAATACTGACATTCGACATAAAGGAGGAAACTTATACGTTTGTTTAAAATGCGCTTTAAAGTGTTTATATTTCCAATTTATAGCACGGACACTTTATCTCGTTGAGATATATATGCATTTCTTTTTACATTCTGTATTACGTCCTGATACATTAGATTTAAATTGTTTAAAATTTTTTCTAAGTACAAATCTCCAAATGTTGACTTTCTGAACAAAAATCAGCTACTAAATAAAACAGCTTATAGAGTTTTAATGTGCTGGCGTCAAACTACTAAAATCAGTTGTAATGTTTATAATACTAGGCATCAAAATCATACTATATTCTTCGTACACGATGACGACAATTCGTCTTCGTGTGGAATTACTGCAACTCGATATTTCGTCATACATTTGCACAAATACGTACCTTTGTGATTTATAATGAATTAATGCGTTGCCTACAATAGAAAGTGTGTAAATTGTGGAAGTTTGAACTTTACCAGCCAGCAAAATCTTTAGTCCTTTTCATACCCCACAGCTCTAAGCAGTCCACATCTATTTTATCTTGTCCGTTGGTGAGTCCATACGTCCTTCAGTCCTTCCTGTAAAGCTCGTTAGCACGATTGCACCAACTCCATTAAACAAAAGACCAATGAAATTTGGCATTAATATTTGTATGAATATAAGTACAAATCCAGGATGTCAGAGGTCAGACTGTGCAAGTGAACGTGCAGTTTTAGTAGGACTGGACGTTCTTTCTAAATATGGAAATGTAGACAAAGTTCATATCGAGGTTGTGCATTTTCTATATTTCCATCAAAATTCTATGTTTAACTGTTCCTATTTGTGAATAAAAAAGCTATTTTGTTGGCGCGATGAGCAAACACTAGCCTTGGCGCACTGATCGTGTAATAATGGACGTGCTCTTATGTGTTTTGAACGACATGAACGATAGGAATTACCTCCTTTTTTGACCTTTTACAATAGCGCTTTATTACTCTGACCAATTGTATAGTGGATTTGTTTCAATATAACGTTCATTTTGTTTTTACTTTCTTTGTACTCACATAAAGTTACTTTGTTATATACCTTTACATTTTGTTGTACCTTTTTGATGTACTTACACCTAAAGTTTCTTTTGCAAAATTCTACGAAAACAAACCTTAATTGTTCTTTATCCATAAAACTTTTCAATAGTCATGGTATATTTAGCATGAACAAAATCATGGTCTCATGTGGATTTTGTAAGCTTCTTTCAACTATATTTAACATAACAGACCCTTGTGATGCACTCTGCAATTTTGAGGTATCGAGGTATACAAGATTCTTCTGAACGGATAGTGACAATAAGATACTAGTAGCTTCTATGAATTGCCTTAGATTGGGGAATCCTATTGACAGAAGAGATGTATTTAACTATTTGAAAAGTAAAAAATTTGCAATATATTTATTGCAAGATATCCATTTCACTAAAACAATTGAAAGTTATAAAAGGGCAATATGGAAATATAAATGATGTATTTAACTCACTAACTTCAAACTCAAGAGGGGTAACATTGCTGCTAAATAACAATTTTCAGTTTACTGTACAGAGAGGGAAGTAGGATGAAGCAGGAAATAAAAGTATTCTTGATATGTCAATTTAGAGCTAGAGACTTACACTTGTGAATATATATATATATATATATATATATATATATATATATATATATATATATATATATATATATATATATCTAATAGAGATTGACCTAACTAATATACAGAATTAAACGAATATGTAATTGAAATTAACAATAATTTATGTAATTATTGGTGGTGATTTTAATCTGGTATTTAATACTGACATCGACACATATAATTATACACCAATACATAATCCAAAGGCAAGGGAAGCAGTATTAGATTTATGTACCGAATGATATTTGATTGACATCTGGAGGGAATATAATCTAGGTACAAGGAGATATACATGGAGGAAAACTAACCCCCTTAAGCAAGCTAGACTCGGCTTTTTTATCATTTCTGAGAATGAGTTTACATGTGGAGCTGAATCTTCTATGGAAACAGGATATCGAATTGATGATTCTCTTGTCAAGATTAGACTTAGTTTTAACAAATGTATGAAGTACAAACGTTTGGGAAATTTATTAACTCTTTGCTGAAAGATAAAGACTATATTTTAACAGTGATATAGGTCATTAAGAATTGTAAAAGTCAGTATGCATGTCCTGAACAAATACATACAATTAACAATATCCAAGATTCAGAGCTGCAGCTTTCAATAAACGGACAATTATTTTTTAACTATGCTGTAAGAAATAAGAGGAAAAACATTTAATTTTCCTCCCTTAAAAAGAGACAGCAAGATCAACTAAAAAAACTACTTACACAAGAAATAGAATTCTTGAACAGGCTAATGAATCAGAGAAATTTTCTCTTTTGAAAAATAAATAAGATCAACTGATGAAAATATGGATGAAGAAATGGGAGGACATAAGGTATGATCACGTGCAAAGTGGATTGAATATGGTTAAAAGCAACTAACTATTTTTTACCCTTAGGAAATAAACATGATATTAGTTAGATGATGCCTGAATTAAGAAAACATGATGGTAGTTGAACTAATAGCCAAAGCGATATTTCAGAAGAAACTAAATAGTCCTCTCAAAATTTACACCCTTATAAACATGCTATTACAGTTTATCTTGAATCTGTTTTAAGTTATACAGATATCCGAAAGTGAGTAATGCACAAAATCAATCATTCCAAGGACCTATCTCATATTTGGAGGCAAGTGTAGCTTTGTAATACATTGCCAAATGATACAATTCCTGGCTCAGATTGATTTACAATTGAATTGTTCGAATTGTTGGGGAAAGATATGGGTCACTATTTTGTAAGAGCAATAAACTTGTCCTATGTATCAGGAGAATTATAATTTAAACTAAAAGAGGGGGGTAATTACATGTATACCTAAGGGAGATAGGCCAAAGCAATACTTAAAAAACTGGAGGCCAATCTCACTTTAAAATTTTTCTAGAATCACAAATAGGATCAATACCATAAACACAGATCAAACAGGCTTTATTAAAGGTACTTATGACGGCGAAAATGATTCATTGTTTTATACAAAATAGATGAAACTGTTTTATAATAACATAGAATCTTGTGTAATATTGAATGGCCTGTGCTCTTCATGGTTTGCCAAAAAAAAAAGGTTGCAGACAGGGGAATCTCCCTTCCCCATATATATGTATAATTTGTGCAAAGATTTTGGCCCACATTTAAAAAAAAAACAATTCAAAATATTAAGGACATTGAAATAAGCACTGAAACTTATTTAATATCGCAATGTGCAGATGATTATTCCATTACTTTACATGGTTCCGAAAAATCACTAAAAGCTGCATTAGATCTTATCTCAATTTTTAAAAATTTTCTGGACTTAGTACAAATATTGATATAAACACTAAAGTAATTTGGTTTGATAGTAGAACAGATTGTACAGTTCAATATTGTCCAGAATACAATTTAGACTGGAACTCTACCGAATTAACTTTCCTTGACATAACATTTTCTTTATATTTAAATATGTTAAGCTAAACTATGATCCCAAAATGACAACAATTTAAAAAAATTCTGGTTCAGAGGACAGAAGATTACTTACACAATATAGAAAAATAACAGTTATTAATCGTTTGGGATTATCAAAATTAACTCACTTGTTTGCACTACAATGCTCCTCAAAAAGCGTTGCGAGAACTTGATTCACTTATCTATAAATTTCTTTTGGAACGGTGCAAGGGATAAAGTGAAAAGAAACGTGATGATTAAAGATAAGGAAGGAGGTATAAAAATAATAAATATAATGAACTTTAAATAATCTATTAAACTCACTTCTTTGAGAAGATTCTTAATAACTAATGAAAAGTGACAAAATATATTAGTTGCATCTTCTCCGGATACCGAAATCTTTTTCTCCTTTGGAACAGATTTTGTGAAGAAAGCGTCTAAAAAACTGAATAGATTTTGGACAGATGTTTTTACTGCACATAGGCAATTATTAAGTAAATTTGGAGCAAGTAAGACAAAAGATTTTATACATGCACATATATGGCATAATCCAAATATTAAAATTGGAAATAATAGTATATTATTTAAACATTGGTTTGAGAAGGGAATTGTGTAGATTAATTATTTTTTAAATGTAGATGGCACTTATATTAGTTGTAACAAATTTATCAACATATTCCAAGTTAAAGCAAATTTTTTAGACCGTTTAAAGTGTAATAAATGCAATAAAAGTACATCGAAATAAATACTTTCTAACTATTGACAATTTAATCAAACGACTTACTTTAATCTATCTGCTTATCTATTAATTAGAGACAAAAAGGGTTGTATGAGAATCTATTAGGAACTTATTTCAAATGCATGCGAGGCTGCATCTAAAGTAAAATGGAGTCTTGAATAAGATAATACACATGAGGAAGATTGGCCTCAATATTTAAAGTTATTACAGATTACAAAAGTTCCAAGACTACTTCAGTTTGAATTTAAAATACTACAAAGAATTTTGGTTACAAACTTTTTTCTAAGTAAAATTGGAAAAATGACAACCAACACATGCTGCTTCTGTAAGAATGGACTAGAAACAGTAGCTCATATATACTCTGGGATTGTAAAAAAACAAACAAATGCCTTTTCCCATAGTTTTCTTTATTAGACTAAGAGTAAATGTTAACATTTACCTCATTTTGAACTCAAAAAGAAAAGACTTGAGCTTGGATTAATTGACAAGCAGGCATATATGTATATATATAAATTTTTATATATATATATATATATATATATATATATATATATATATATATATATATATATATACATATAAATATATATGTGGGTGTGTGTACACGTTTGTTTTACGAATTACGCAGTGTTCACATTTGAAAGACGAATGTAAATTATACTTTTTGACTGAAAAACACTCTTGCTATGTTAATTGTAACTGGGATAACTTTGATACGAAATGGTCTGTATATAAAACACTTTTTTGTGTAATGCAGATTGTTTCTATACAGACATATTAAAAAAGTTACGCGAGAGATGTTAACACATAAGTAGTATCATTACCAGTGTTATTTATTATGGTGGATATTCTCTATAGGTAAAAAAATTATAACTAATCCAACTTTGTAAAGATGTAAAGGCTGGGCTATCCACAATTAAAATAGATGCAAATATACAAATATAGGTGATCTGATTAGATTTTCGGGCCTTTTGAAGTCTTTTTAAAACACTTATTATGAACTTTTGATGTTAATACCTTGTTATCACGATTAAAGAAAAACTACACAAAGTAGAAGAAATTAAACTGCGGTGGGGTCAGATACAGATTTTGTATTTTGTGCCGATGTATGATATGAGCCTTACGATCGCCTTTATGAAAATAAGATGGTCCAGTTTGTCGCCATGTTCAGTATCACTGTCATCATTTACTTGATGTCGTCTAATGTCCGAAATTTAGATTAACTTCGTACACTTTATTTTGGAATGGAGTGATGCATGGACAATATTTATTTACGTAATTGATGTCTCAGGAAGCTTTAAGTATTTTATCGTCTATCTCAAGATAAGTTCACAAAAGTGATAATAAAATTAGAATTCCTAAAATAGGGTCTGTAAATTTATCGATGCTTATCACTTGCTCTTTACATTGTCCCCGTCTTCAGGTTTAAATGTATTATCTCTTTTACCTAAGATGCCTCATAACACCGTTATAAATATAACTATTGTTGTATACCAAATGAAATGTATGTTGAATGATCTAGAACCCTCATCGGGTTGTGAGGGAAGCTTACAAGCGAATATTCTCATGGAGTTATGTTTTATGCAACTCTATACAATAGGATGGAAGGCGTCAATGGAAAATATAGCTTTATCACTTACTATGGGAAGAAGAAATTGCAATAAATGTTAAATTGATACTGTCTCCTGTACATCATCAGTAATTACTTATGAAACATAGACCAATGTAGGTTCCAAATACTTTAGTATATAAAAAGTAATAATTTTATTCAGAAAGAGACACGCTAATCTTGCATATATTCTGATATAATATTGTCTTTCTTGTCCTGTAGTTCAGATGTCATATGTCCTGTCTTTTTATGTCAGGCGTGACAGTTTCTTTACGAGTATTACCTCAAACATACCACTGATAAAATTCCCTCTTAGCCGCATTCAAATTTCTGGCGTGGACGCGGCAAACATACAATTTAAACTTTAGTGTAATTATGTCATCATATGTCAGTATTAAACGGATTAGTCGCACATCCCTTCATCGTTTTATAAAATCATTAGTAAATCAAGGCAGTTTTTCCAACGACTGTGCAGCTGTACGTATCCGATAAAAGATCATTTGTATTAAAAGCCATATAAAAATCAAATTATATCAGTAATTTTATTCTCTCTGTCTAGTATCTACTTTCTCTCGTTATGTCTCCTTTCTTATTTGTTGCATTTGTACCACGTCGAAGCAATGCTGGTATGTATTGCTATTTGTATCCATAAAAAAGAATAATGTCATTTGTTTAAAAACTCAACTGAAATGTAAATTATTAAAACCGTGCGATTTGTCATCGACAAAAACACAAATTATTCTGATCCTTTTATATAGAATCTCATTTTAATTTTCTTCTCTATCCGCAAAATGACTATGCTGATACAGGTTACTTTTATAAACAATAGCTTCACATTTTGATATGATTGCCGGAAAGGCATTGTATTCTTGTTCTTAATGACTCTTCAGATGCATTATAGTAAAGTTTCTCAGTTAAATCGACTTAACAGGCATGCAACAATTAAATCGGCCTAACAGGCAACAACAATTATTGTTTGTGGCATTTATGTCAGTAAATAATTTCCCTCAACACATTCATCAACAGTTATGGATCAGACGAACGATATCGCTTTGTGATTTAATTTTATTTTCACGTTTTTCTGGAAAATATAAATAAAGATCAGTTGTCACTATATTGTTTTTATTTTCTAATGTGTGTCTCCGAAACACCATTAGTTATGATAACTGGAATTATTCATAGTCATGCATGATCAATTGATATGCATTGGGCAATATAGTTTTGTATAAAAATTCCCATTGAAACAAGACACAAGAGGAAAGAAATCGGAAAATTGTAACTTAACAGCCATGATTCTTTACGTTTTCATCGTATATCGTTTACGAAATATCCGATCTGCTAAGTCATATCCTCATCACGACTAAGAAAAATCAGTAAAGATAGGAATTAAAAGAAAAAGTGATTTGCGTGTTGATAAAATTATTGTATTTTAAGTTGTTTTAAATCTAATTTTGACCTTCATGTCTTAAATTATTGAATACCTACATTAACCTGCTTAACTTCATAATTTAACAAGAGCGTCGTTTTTCATGTATCTTATGCTTAGTAATTTATGGATTTTCAAATTTTGATGAAAGTCTAACAAGTCGAATACTGTTGCAAAGGTCTAGTAAACATGGTTGGCCCCCTATTTTTGTTTTTTTTCAACTGATCTCAGAAGTGATGTTACACAAGTTGTTATTTGTATTTCGCTCATATATTTTAATGTCTTATATGATGTAACAAGTATTTATGAGTTGGCCATCAGTATCATGCATTTTTAAAAGTTAAATGTTCTTTATTTATACAAATGTATATTGGATACCATTTACTTAATTAAATCTACGGAATTTTTGTCATGCTAGTTCACTCACAAAACCACCTAGTAGTCTAAATGACACGTAATATTATTGGTCATTTAATACTGCATTCAAAACTTGATCATAAAATAAACCTATTTCAAACTTCGCACATAAAAGGTATTTAATAAAAGCTGTGTACGCAGATTATTGTTTACTAAAAGCAATTTCCTCTTACAAAGGCGTGTCGTATGTTCGTGAGTAGAATGCTAAATTCATATGAGAAAATGTTTTCTGATGTGCTCCTCTGGAAAATTTTAAAGCGTTTAAGAAAGAGAAACATTGAATTTGATGTGCTAGTCAGGTAATAAAAGAGAAACATTGACTTTGATGTGCTAGTCAGGTAATAAAAGAGAAACATTGACTTTGATGTGCTAGTCAGGTAATAAAAGGGTTCATCAAAATGAAAGCATTTACCCAGATATGCTACTCAGCAAAACAATTACTGGGTTCATGAAACTGAAGGCGTGTAGTCTAATGTGCTCAGGCAACAATTGAAGGATTCAAGAAACTGAAAGCATTGAGTCTGATCTGCTATACAGGCAAAACAAGGGTTGATGAAACTGAAAGCATTGAGTCTGATGTACTAGTCAGCGAGTAATCAAAGGGTTCATGGTGTGCTAGTCAGGCAACAATTACGCATATTATCTACACAGGTTATAAAACGTCATTGCATCACCACGCGCTTCCTTTAATATTTCATGTTCATTATTGCTTCTTTTGTACAACATGTATGTATGTTTGCCGCAGTGTAATTATTTAATAAATTTGGAAACTATCAATGCAACAAACATTTTCGAGTATGAAAAAAGAATTGCGAATAAATGCTTGTCTCAACGCACATACATAAAAGCAATGTTAGTGCGAACACCGAAACAATGAATTTATGGTTAGTAGAAATTGAATTTTCATACTTGATAAAGCGAACGAGATACATTACAATAGAGACATGTGGGATACTGGATATAATGAGGTGATTTGGTGGTCTAAGGATGTTCTTTATAAACATGTTGTAGTGTAGAGACTAATATGTTACTAGCTTGGCGATTATGATTCATGTATTTCTAATACTAATTAACTCACTCAGTTTGCTATCGCCCGTGAGTTTTGCGATTGTATGCACTCGTAAATTATTCCTCATGATAGCTATGCCAACTTGTAATGTCCTGCCAACAGCTGAAATCAACACTATCGTCATTAGCAATCATTTATGACTGGCAATCTGTGTTGGTTTTATGTCTTCTCCAGGATCCTCTTTAATAAATTGATTATGTGATATTGTATTGTAGATTATGAAGCACACATCTAAAAAGGACATAATAGGTTTCCTATTGCATTTTGTCTTTATAAATGTATCGTAATAACACTTTCTGATATTGGTTCTTTGTTCACTCTAATTATGTTGAAAGTAATCTACCCATTTCATTTACTACCAATAATCCGACTTACAAAGAATCAAACGCAAACATCATGTCCCGTGAGATACGTTTATACGAGGTGTCCTCATGTTTTTATCTCGCGCTTCTATGAAACAACTCATGTATAGAGGTGAAACAATATTTGTAATAATGATCTGAGTTAACATGCTGCATAATGACGTATACCTAATGCCTTAGGAGTTTAATGGCATCGGAATGATATCCAGCATATGTGTTTAATTTTTCTGATTAAAGTTCAGAGACACTTTAAACATGCGCGTATCAGGTGCAATATCACCATAGATCCCCCATACGTCTTTGAATAGGCAGTCGTTAGTGTCAATTGCTTGTACACAAAAACAACAACAGCTTTTTAATTTTCCATGTCATAGATACTCGTATCTCATCATGTGAATGAAATTAGAGGAAGGGCTGATTAATGCTATTGCGCATATTGTGCCTAACGTGAACATCTTAGAAAATAAGTACGTCCGCGATTAAGCGCGGTTGCAACCCTTGGTCAGTTCATGGGCGGGCTACATTCGACTGAGAAAAAGCGGTCACGTTTACATAAAATCGTTGTTCATAACTTTTCGTTGTTAATCCCATTTGATTTGGTGATCCATCTAAGAATGAAACATTTATCAACTTTGTATACTAAGTTTTATAAGATATCATTACCTGCTAAATATGTACGTGCGTATTTTGAAAAGAAAATAAACATTTCATATTTAAAACGTTTTATATATTTCACAACCATGACAATTTAGATGTATGTAGCCATGCGTCATCCTTCCTTTTTTCAATATTCAATTATATTTGTAATCCTTTTCTTCCTCTTTCTCTACCGTTTATAGATAATGATATCGTCTCTGTTGCATATAGAAATGAGGACTGTATGGAAGACTAATTGCATTTGATGTTGATGTTACTTTAATGTTTTAATGTGCCATACATGCGTATTTAAACTATAACTATGATATGTTAAAATCTTTTCTTGAGTATAGTGTCTATATAGGTTCTTTATACCTCTTACCGACGATGGTATCCTAACACTTGATATTGACTTTCATGCTCTGAAATTATCAGTGACAAAAAGAGAACCCAATGCTAAATCAGCAACCTGAAGTGGTATGATCAACATAAAAAAGAAAAAATAACAACAACATGCGTGTATAGCTGATTATTGAGCGATTCGTGCTATTCCATAATAAAGTATGTGTTATGGAGAAATCGAAGTTCTTAATAGTAGGTGTTTATTTTCCTTTCATGACACCGTATTGCCATTTTTCCATCAGCTCAAATAACGACACCAAAGACGAATTTCAAAAAATCTAGCAACGCATGACTTCCTCCAGCTTATTACCATCATCGATTTTACGTCGACATTAGCATTGGCAATCGAACAATTTCATTCACCTAATTTAATGTCTCAATTTATCTCCAAAGTGCATCTTATTTACGTATTTGATTTGAAGGGCGTATTGGCTACTTTTCTTAGCTTTTGAAAGTAAAAACCTGTTTAATGAGTTTAATAACGCTATGTTTGCGTCATACATTCATATATCTGATATAGCAGCACTCATATGTGTGTATAAATTGGTAAGTACATTCTCAGTCGTCCCATATTCCTCTAATACATAACTTAGACAATCCTTTCTCAATTTTGCTATTAAATACTTGCAGCTGACGATGTAAATAAGTTTTACCATTGAAAATTACTTACCAGCTTCAAAAAAGCTATAGAGGCATGTGCATCTGCGAAGTCTGCATGAATATCATCAATTGTAAAAGATCTGGGTGGGATCTTAGGTACTTCAACATTATTCTCTATTAAATGTTTTATGATCATAGAAAAATTGTCGTCACAAGATACGTGTTTCAACAGGGTTTTCAACTTTTATATTTAGTGACACAATTCAGCGCTTGGTTTTTATTTTTACATTTAAAACGTTTGACAAATGCAACGGTTTATTAATTAAGACTATTTAAACGTCATCGAAAGTTAATATAATTTTTACCAGGCGACAAATTCCTCATAGGGTTTATTTTTCCTATGGTACAGACTTAAAGCAAATAAAACATATCATTTGTGGAATATGAAATTTAATATTGTTCATAATCTCAGATGATCCG